>CM055833.1:29884658-30484658 GCA_029582265.1 Zoroaster sp. YZ-2022 | reverse complement strand
TTGCCCTCTTTCAAGCAGTTTTTACTAAGCGGAGGTCAACCAGATTACATTTTGATTTCATTACCACCGATTTTGTTTGCTTTTGTTGTTTCTCTAATAAGAACTTTTTTAAATGTTCTGTAAGGCTAGAGATTGGCTTGTGGTTGACAGTCCATTGTATAGTTTTGCTACTTGCTGGAAATATATAATTATACTTAAAACATTTCTAAAAGTATATCTCCATAAGTATAAGTTTGTCCTTATTATGTATTATTACTTTTTAAGTAGGTCTATTATAATCATTTAAGAGTCTCCTTGTGTGTGTGGGACTATTGATGTATTCAGTTAGCTCATTATATGACACCCGACTTCAATTATTTATATTCCGGATATGATAACTTTTTGATTGTTATTGGTGAACCGACAATCTGTGTATTTTACATGAAACAAAGTTTGTTTTGTGCAGCCATATTGGACTTTATTAGGATTATGCGGTTAAGTCTAAATTTCATTTTTTTAAACCCAAAACATCTTTTTGATCACTATTACCTGAAGTAGCTTTTATTATCTACAATAAGGCAGAAGCCAGATATGAAGGGGAAATCCGTAACATATTTTTCTGTGTCTGATCCTCAATACAGGGAATTTGACTCGAGTAAAGCCCCTGTGTAAATTGTTTTATTTTTATTGGAGTTACCCCGTTTACCAGACTCAAATAGGCCTCGATCTTATCATGACATGTTTTGTTTATTGTTCTTTGTTAGACTGATAATCGGTTTAATCCTTAATTATTATAGTAATTATGTATATCAATATTTCTGTCAAACATTTTATTTTATTATCTATAGAGTCTCTTTGTGGGCGGGGTTATCTTTTTGTATTATTTTTAATGTATGATCTGAATCATCTATATTTTCTGTTTTTATTTCCATGTTACCCCATGATTGTGAAAAAATAATAACGTATAATTGTTATCATTAAACGGAGTTAATAATTAGTATCATATAGGCTAATTAAATTTGTAGGTTTTTTTATCATGTTTTCTCTTTCGTTGCCAAAGCTCTGCACGCATTATAGCGCTGCATTATTTCTTATTAATTTGAGATTTAGCTCCTTTAATAAAGAACGGGTCTTGAAAAAAGGGTCTTTGTTTTATTATGTTTAATTTAGAACAGTTAATGTTGCTTTAACCTAGGCCCAATTCATTAGCGGATCCAAGAGGGGACAATGGGGGATGTAAATTTACCATATGTTCGGTTGTATGCTCCCCCTAATTCGAGACTATGGTTCCGTTTGCACTCCGCACACTGGAATTACGCGCTTTGTTTCACCATAGCCATTTTCTGCTTCATATTCGTCTATGGCCGTCTATTTTGTATTGTAAGCATTGAGTGATGGACGGCCATCAGTGAGCAACAATTTCAAACTTTCCGCACTGCTTTAGTAAGTACCGATATTTCGCTTAAGATGAGCAAAGCAATGAAGTTCGGCCCTGCTTTCTTTCCCGATGTTTGTCACTGTTATACTGTGCTTCCACTTTTCAAATCTACATTTCCTTAGATTTACAGAAACATTTCCTTAGATTTTTTTTACCGATGTTCCTTAGTTTTACTTAAATCATCAAAAGTGTATTAGCCCCTGTATATGCATACACAGTTTGATAAGCACTGCATGTACATGTACACTAAGTTGGCAGTTTTTGCACGCCTTCCCCATCAATTGGTGCCCTGCAGCCTAGTGTAACGTTAATTCTTTAAATGCGAGCCAGCGGTGGTCACTTACCAGACATACATATTTATTTATATATTTATTTATTTATTTATTTGGACTTACACTTTTACAACAGTGGCACTCGGCCAAAAGGCGGTGCGTCCGACACACATACACATAAATAATACAAAACACATTTAAAAGCAAATTAACAAGATACAAAATTGTGTGATGATACACTCTCAGCTTTGTAGTCGTAGGTGTTGTCCAGAACAAGGGATGCACGCGCGACACCAAATCTGAGGGTGTACCATCAATCATATAGCTATCAATGACCATTGGAACCCAAGTTGATTTAAAATGAGTTCTAGAAAATATAGTAAAAATATAAAACATATATAAACAAAATTACAGCAACGAAGTATGCAAGAAGAGATTATTTACATTGTAGTCCGAATAATATCGGATCTCAATTTCCACGCACGCTTAACATATGATTTACAGAAAGTATCAAATAATGAATGAATTATATCGGCATTTTCTATATTACAGAATATACTTGAGGTGCTCCCAAGTGTGAGATGATATTTAACATCTAAGCTGCCGGATATAAAAAGCTCCCATATATCATAATATTCATTTGACATAAGATAGTTTTCTAACTTTGTATATTCTTCGGATCTAATATTATTAAGAGCATGACATGTAAACAAGAAGTGTCTAACATCTTCAATACCTGAGTTACATAGGTTGCATGTACCGTCATTATCTGCCGTCCAATTTCTAATTCTGCGATTGAGTGGAAGAGTGTTGGAGCGGAGTTTAAATTTGAGACTGACGCCATGGAAGTCAGTTTTATCCAAAAGATAACTTTCTAAACATGGGCGATCTTTGATGGTTACATAATCAGTTAGTGAAGATTTGGAGCAAGCTTCTTCCAACCAATCATTATCTGAAATATCCATAAGTACGCGCTTAATCGATTTAGCCAAGTGCGGATCGAAAAGGGGCTCCCCAGTTTTCGCACGGTCAAAAATTGTATTCAAGTCGCAGCTGGTAAGGATATTTTGAGCGCTATTTAAAAATTTGAAGCGCAACTGATTAAATTCGCAGCCAAGGCTAAGCATAGTAAGTAAGAGGAGCTTGGGCCAGCGATGCATTTCCATATTAATAACTCTAGAGAGGTATTTCGCCCTCGCGATATTATAAAATGTGGAAAGAGGCGACCAGCCGAGATCGCCGTAGAGTGCAACACGCGGCGTATTACGTGGAGCCTTCAGAATATGTCGCGCCATTTGCGATTGCATCAAGATCTGACTGGCTACAGGACCATACAGCACATGCATAATTGATCGACGGTAGCGCAATCGTCCTCCATAGTATATCCCCATAATAAACGCGATTATAGTCGTCAAAGTTGGCGATAATAGACTTTATGTAAGCAATCAGTCTACTCCCTTTTTTAACAACTTCATCAATATGTGCATGATCCGATAGATTGCGAGATATATTAACACCCAAGTACTTATAAGAATCGACTTCCGAAATCAATCTATCACCAAGTTTCCATAATTGTTCTTTGTTAACCCTTTACGCGTAGGCCAGCCTAGGTAGCATGAAAATCTGACGTCATGCTTAGACTAGCCCATGGCTGTGCCTAACATGCGGCCGGCAACTAGGCTGTTTGTGCCGTGTGCCTAGTCAAATCTGCGTCAATGCTATACAGCGCGAAAACTGACCGAGGGTATAATAAGTGTTAATTTTTATGCAACATTATTTCGTAAAAAAATATCGAATATTTACGAACATTCCTTAGAATTTCCTTAGAATTTACGGCATTTCCTTAGATTTCCTTAGATTTCTTTATTTCCTCAGAAATTTCCTTAGAGCGTCAAAACATTTCAAAATTTCCTTAAAATAAGGAAATTTCCTTGAAAGTGGAAGCACTGCTGTTATATACCGATCCCAAAACAACAACGTAATACATACAGTATACTAGTACATGAAGCTCTGTACCCTCTTGAGCAGCGCCCTCATACGGCACAGCTACAGAGCAATATTTTTTTAGCAAGAGAGGCGCTAGACTGGTCCCCTGTCTATATCCTATCAAGGATATAGAGAGGCTTCAGGCGTACTACTCAAAGGATTTCATTGGATACATAAGACTTGAAGGATACGTTAACGCGTTGTGCTGAAGATCTGACGTCACGCTTCGAGGCTTGCGTGGCCAGCTACCAACTAAGGTCAAAGTTCAGCATCGGGAAAAAATGGCGGCTGCACGGCCAGTATCTGGCGTATACAAGCGCCTCTAGCTCAAAGCGTGACGTCAGATCTTCAGGCTAGAGAGGCGCGTGAAAGCGCCATATCCTTGACGTGCGGCTGCCATATTATTTTTCCCGATGCTCAATTTTGACCTTGGTTGACAGCTAGCACCCAAGCCTCGAAGCGTGACGTCGGATCTTCAGCACAACGCGTTAACGTATCCTGTCAAGGATGCGCTCCAGGTGTACCACTCAAAGGATTTCATTGGATACGTTAACGCGTTGTGTTGAAGATCTGACGTCACGCTTCGAGGATTGCTCGCTAGCTACCAACCAAGGTCAAAGTTCAGCATCGGGGAAATTGGCGGCTGCACGACCAGACTGGCGTAATTCACGCACCTCTAAGGCTCTAGCTCAAAGCGTGACGTCAGATCATCAGGCTATCTCCACCAGGTCGCTGGATCGTATTTTCCGTTGGATGCATTCACACGCAAATATTAACAACAAGCGAAATTACCCGATCTGAAGATCGGGTTTGGAGAGGTTGGAGTTGGGTGAATTGAGGAGGGTGGGGATGAAGGGTTTAGGTAGAGTGGAGGTGTATAAGTGGCCAGTGTTTCGACTGAAGGAGGGGTTGATGTGTACAGTTTTTTGTTGTTGAAATGTGTTGATTGGTGGTTACCTGTGTTGGCGGTGGTATTGCTCTGTTGTGGAGTGGGATGTCATTTGTATTATTGTATTATGTTGCTCCTTACAACATTTGTTTCTGCTCATTTATTACAATTCTCCAGTGTATTACTTTAACACAAAATACCCCACCTATCTCTTCTTTCTTTATTACAAAATACCCCACCTATCTCTTCTTTTGCATTAAGATTGTCTTGCCTAAGAAAAAGAACCCCAACTTCCTCGGTAGACTCTCCCCACGCTCTGCTGAAAGTGAGGACTCACCGCTCCACTCTATGCCAACAACAAAATCGACAGCAACCACCACATGCTCCCACCAGCATAGAGCTAGAGAAAGGACGTGCCACGTCCTTTCTCTTTGCTCCACAGAACACGCACTGCTGCAACACAACATTCATACACGTGTGAGCCATAACGGCTGTTGTATGTAAGATTTGAAAAACACCACGAAAGTGTGGCCGTTACGGTATTTAAGCACACGGGTCAAGAATAAGAAAACGCCTCAGCGAATACAGAGGGAGTGCGTGCGGACAACTGACGGGTCCCGAACGACGGCCGCTGCATGACAAAAAGCAGTAAATAAATGCGGAAAAGCGGAGCCGGAAGGGCGACAACGACACCCTGTGGATTTTTCCCGACACGCAGGTACCCCTCCTGAGCTGCGGGACCCAGCGGTTCCGGAGCCTAGTTCTATATGTAACAAACTTTTTAGACGGGCCTAAGGATTTCGCTCTTATTATATTAGATTATATTAGATAACAGTGAAAGTGTTTTCCGCTGTAAGTGATAAAAGCAAAATGGTGCAAGAAAACTATCTCATTCGTAAAGATACTAAGTTTATCCTGACGCCAAAGAAACAAGGGATTTCTTATACCTGCAGGCAGCACTCAGTTTGAAAGATGTAACCACTAGATTGCATGCTTTTGTATTGGACCTGTCGTTTGTGTTTGTTCAGTCGAACGTTTCAGTTCTCTTCCAGGGTATGAATAGGCAACACTTGACTTCACGCATAAGCAAAAACTGGTTTAAAACCGAAATGCATGAGCGTGTAGTGTCATGTACTGTATTAATTGGTGGCAACACATTATGACACCGTCAGTAGTGTAGTTTGTTGTCCTGCAGGTAGCGTTAAGGCTGCGCAGTCTGCCTGCGCTTTAAGGGATGTTTAACCATAATTGCTTCTCTCCACCCAGGGGTTAAACGGGTACCTGTGAGGGCAGAGTTGGTTGATTAGCCCTATATGCGCTGTAATGGCAGCAATTGAGCTGTATACTCCCCAGGGAGCTGAGATGGTTTCAGGAATGATTTATGAGCCTTATGAGCAGGGGTAATGATATAATGCGCCTTGAGCACCACTTAGTTGGTGGATACGTGCGCTATATAAGTCCACACATTATTATTATTATCATTGTTTTAAGGGATGTTTATAAGTTCTTATTTTCCATGCAATATTGTTTCTGTGCAACAACCATATAATGATAGGCCTAAATGACCAAAACACAAGCTCATTAGACATCTAGGAACAGCTAGGAACAGACTGAATTGTATTATTCTATCGAAGAGACAAGTTACAATGTTAATCAATTGCCGCCGCGCGCATGCGTATTGACTTGTGTGACTACCGGTTTGAAAAAAATGAGTACCGGTACCCTCTCCTTGCGTACGAGGATGTGTAAAGTCAATGTGGGGAGTTTTGGGGTATTCAGTCGTTACGCCCCATCGCTATGACGCCCCTCACCATAACGCCCCATCGCCATAACGCCCCATCGCCATTACGCCCCATCGCCATAACGCCCCTTCGCCATTACGCCCCACTCGAAACCGTTTTTGGTGATAGGTTGTAAGTTTGTGTACGTAATACGACAACATTATGGAAATTCCTCTTCTGGAAATTGATTAGATCATCAATAGAATACTAGTTTATTATGTCTGATCGATTTCAACGAAAAATTATCCATATTGTTGTCATAGGGCCCAATACGTAAAAAAAAATTTAATGTACAACTTACCACCACACTCGCCCCTATTGACTTTACACACATCCTCCCGTAAGGGTACTAATTTTTTCCCCCAAACCATGGATATATGATTACTGATGAAACCGAAGTTGGATTTACACCTGAGAGTGTATTTCGTTACAATATACCGTATGTCATGTGTAGGGGAGAGAAGAGGACAGACATCATAATAATACAAACATGATCTAAGAGTAGACACATTTTCCCATAACGTTGATGGAAAACTTAACCTGTGGTACACAAGAGTAGTGTACAGGGTATTTAGCCGATTGAGTAGGGAATGAATGCACGTCATACACATAGGGCCAATTTCATAGCGCTGCTTACTGGTAAGCAATTTTTCTGCTAATTAGGCTATAACAGATCTAGAAGGAATCTTGTAGACGTAAAATTACTTCACATGAAGCAAGGTAATTTGGTGATGAGTCGCATGAGTGTTCACCATGGATTGATATTGTTACGTATAGCCTAACTCATTTGCTAGCAATAAGTTATAGCGTGCCCTTTTCTATTCTTAACGGTAAACATGGATATGAAATTAAAACACACAGTAAGCAAGAAATTGGCTGCATGACGGCTCTATGAAATTGGGTCACTCAAACTGCACTTTTTGTTGGTGCATGGATGACTTCTTTGAGTTCACGTCCGGGAAGTAATGCATAATACAAGTCTGTGCTGCGTGGCAACCCTGTGGTTAATGACCATATTGGACTTGACACAGTGTGTCGGGACTGTCAGATTGTTGGTCATATGACTATATAGCTCTATGTGAAGGTTGCCAAGTAAGGTCTGATATAACGACAAAGGTGCTGACATAGGTTAACAACATGGCTTAGCCTATTTTTAAGGGCCCATGGCCCACACATGAAAAATCAATTCAGAAATAGCCTAGGCCTAATGTCAAGTTCAAACAAAATACATTCAAAACATATCTCCTTCAGTGTCCACCGTTGTCAAAATAAAGCATGTGTATGAGGCTGAACTTCTATGGCAATGTATAATTAAACTTGCGTTTTACCATCAAGTAGGCCCAGTAAATAATAATGAGTGGACCCAATATTATCAGAAGTAGCCTCGTAATAATATTATATTACCGTACAGTTTTATTACCCAACGAACATCTAACGAAGGGTTACATTTTGTGTTCTTCTCTGTTTGTATTGGTAGGCCTGTTTGCTCCGTTCGAGTCCTAATGAGGGCGCCGTTCACTCAAACCAGCCACGGTAGTTCCGTCACTGGGTGATGCCTAAAACTTATGTTTTTAGTGGTGTAATTGGTGATGGTATCCAAATCAAAATTATGTACCGGTATGACAAGGTGCTAGATCGTTTAATTAAGTATAGGCATACTAACATGGGTATAAATCGTTTTTTCCCAACTGAATTTACTTTAGATCAATATTCCACGTTAGAATGAATACAAAGTTGGTGGGTCTACTGCATTTCACTATTTTTTCGTTAACGGCACGACGTAATAAGCTGAAACTTCCACGGATTGGTTATGGAGTTACTCGCCCGAGGAAACAACACATAGTAGACCTGGTTTAATCAGTTTTACTAACATTACCAATGTTCTTCTGTCATGCCCTAAGAAACAACACTTTATTCCTGTAGCCTACAGAAAACACAATTAATTCCTAAATTTTTCTCTGCAGAAACCATTACCAAACAATAACTGTGCTGAAACTTTCACAGATTAATTGTGGACCAACTGTCACATAGTGACCAAACGGCTATCGCGGCTTGGATTGTGAAAATGCAATGGACAAATAAGAAGTGGTTATGATGTATAACACAAACATTAGGCCCGATATGCCTATTAGTTACTCATGAGTGAGATCTTGTTAAAAGAATATAGGCCTAGGCCTACTATAGTCTACTGGCAGTCGATAACCCAAACTGATAATTTTACTGAGTGGCGTATATTTCAACTGAATGTTTGATATCACTTGGCCTGTTAGTAGTAGATAGGCCTATTCGGTAATAGACCGTAATTAGCTTTTGGATAAATCATTTAAACCCTACCATGTCTGGTCCCCCTGTGGTTTACGGCCTAAACGGCCTAGGCCTAGCGGGTCGATGGTCTGTCTGATTGTTAGCCACAATACCTTTGTCAATCACAACGTGTTATTTCCACTACTTATTATCAGTATAGAATCCCCCAAGTGCAAAATGACAAAATAACAATATCGATGAAGCCACCATAATGGGCGAATAATTATGGATGACACCCCTATCACAGCATCATATTGTCTTAAATACAAATACGTGATGTTAAATTTTAGCGCGAGTAGCGCCCGATACACGTGACCTCACCACGTGCAAGCCTTTTCGCGCTGTGTATGTACTGCATCATGACTGCATGCATGCATAGCGCATCGCGTCACTGACGACTCCCACAATGCACCCCCACACACACATACTGAGTTAGTCTACGTGCGTGGTATAATGGCGGACTGACATTCAGGATTTGTACGGTAAGTTTAATAGAATAATCCACGTAATTTTCTTCCATACTGGCTTCTCGTAACAATGTGACAGCACATAGTGTGGTAAGAGGACAGTTACTGGCATTTGAATTCCATTTGTAGATTTCAAAATGTAAGTTTTGGCGTGGGTTTTGAGGCCTTTTTCTTCGACGTACGATCAAAGTTTCCGTTAAAATGTTACACCCTTGAATATGTGTGTGTAGCGGCTACGTGTGTGGTGGTGCTATATAACACAC
Organism: Zoroaster sp. YZ-2022; assembly: GCA_029582265.1. Lineage (NCBI taxonomy): Eukaryota > Metazoa > Echinodermata > Asteroidea > Forcipulatida > Zoroasteridae > Zoroaster > Zoroaster sp. YZ-2022. The sequence continues at coordinate 30,475,279 of CM055833.1, read as the reverse complement.
ACGATCGACTCCACGAGGTACGGACTAATTTCCACGGATTCAAAACAAGAAACTTAGATTATCGCAGAAATGTATAACCTCAGTGAAAACTCATGTATTCTCATCGGGACTTTGGAACGGCTTTTTCAGACATTTGTTTGTAGAAATGTAGTTTAAAAGGTAATTTCTTTTTGTGAAGCCGACCGCGTGGTACGTACGTGTAAGCCAATTATCGTGCATTTAACAAACAACGCTATGTAGTAGTTCCGTTCGCGTAGTTATATGCATGGGTCCCTTGGTGAATTTGCATAAGGACCTACATAGTTGTAACGTTGTTTACACAAACATTTTTGTTTTCCAAGCCCCTGGTTATCGAATTTAAAGGGAAAGTACAACATTGTTCATTATCAGATTGTCAAATAAACACAGGTTATTAAGTTTTAAATGCTTATAATTTAAGACTTTGCCTGTGTAATGTTGGTGAAAGTATCGATCATCTTCCTTGAGAAATTATTCCATCTGAATTAGTGCTTTTATATAAGACTTTATTTGTTTTAATTTTATTTATTTCCTGTGTTTTTCGCTATTCTACCAGGTTTTTTTTAATAGTTTTTTTTAAATTGGAATATTGATAATATCCTTTTAGAAAGGAAAACAAATTCTTTGTAGTGAGATACTTCACAATTATTAAATAGTAGCCCCACTATAGTGTGATACAGACCTGGATCCTGAGCCACACAGTTGTTCCATTGACACCAACAGTCTCGATTTTGTAAATTCAAAACGCACAAATTGATGATATTTACAACTTTTTTGACACACTAGATACTTTCCTTACATGTTTAACTACATGAAGGCTAGCTAGGATGATCCTAGCGTTTCGTATCTTACACTAACGCTAGGAAACACCATTATTAAAATTGTGTGATTGTTATGAATGTACACAAATTTTATGTTTGTAATATGCTATAAGTCTTACCTGTCTAAATCTTGTTTTATAAAGATTACTATTACTAAAATGTGATTTTAGACGTGTTTTTGTACATCCTTTGTTACGCATTGTGTCAAACATAATGTCAGGCTTATCCGTCGGGGTCAAAGCTTGGGTCAAAGCCACACTTTCGTTGGACTGCACATCAGACGGCTATTGTATGATTGATCGTTGGTAGAATGATAAAACTATTGAGTGCCTTATGTGTAAAAACAAATGAATGATTCCATGTTAGTGCAATCTGCCTGTTTTATTAGGTAATTATGAAGGAATGGAAGGATTATTGTTCGATAGTCGATATTACGATATTTCTGCCTGTTTTATTAAGTAATTATCAAGGAATGATACGGTTTTGTTCGCTTTTGGTCGATATGATGACATTTCTGCCTCTTTCATGACGTATAATTATCCAGTAATGCTAGGATCGATATTCAACAGTCTGTATCGGGTCAATCTACATGTTTCATTATGTAATTATATCAAGGAATGTTTTAGTTATGTTTGATAACCGCATTTTTAGTTCTGTATATTGATTTTTACCAACCAGGCCCTCCATAGTAAATCCAGAGCTGCCAACTCTTCCGGATTCTGCGGAAGACTTCCGTATTTGACGGTAATTTACTTACTTAAAATATATGCAAGGAGGCCTCTCCTTTTGGTGCCAAAAAACCTAAAACCCCTGGACCCCACCCGTAAGGGCTCGCTCGCTCGGCTCGCTCGCTGCGTTCACTTCGATTGAGTCTTTCTGATTAGAAAATTAAATCTTCCTCATTTTCAAAATCATATGTTGGCAGCTCTGGTAAATCGATCTCCATGGAATAAATTACAGCTCAAGCATACAACAGTCGTCTGATTTTAAACATTTTATTTGACTCGTGGGGGCGCTGTCCCAAGAGTAAGTAAACAACAACAACAGCTTAACGGCAGACAATTGGGACAATAGTGGGAGCATTTCTCCGCCAAACATAAAGAAACTCACAATGGCAGTGCCTAAAACCATGCAAAAATACGTTATTGCACATTGAACACGCCTTTCAAGTACAAGATATTGAAAGGTAAGACAACAAGGATGTCATATATCGCATTTATTATTATCAATCTGATTTTATAAATTGATGTCAATGACAAGGTTTTCTATAGAGATGTACGTGAGCTACATGAAGGCATGTCATAGGAACCAGTAATAAATCCTGAAATGCCACAGCGTTACGTACACACACACACAGCAACTAGTACGAGTGCAAAAAGATGCCCTTTTCAAAATCGTTTTTTAAATACAACAACACATTTAAAAAAAAATATGATTCCAGATTTGAAGGGAGGAAGACTTCTTCTCAATATAAACCAAGTTTCCTTACAAAAATAAAACGGGAAAAGTGCTACTAGTACTGCTTGAAAATGGATCAATTGTTAACACTTGGCGTGCAGCTCTTGTTGAAATCGAGCGAAAGTGCTCACGGCACCAAACCGAATCGGCTGTTTTGTAAGCTTGGACGATGACGGATGAATCAAAAGGTGATCCTGGACTCCTACATTGCTCATATTTGGAAGTCCCATTCATAGCAAATACATACGAACACAGTTACAACGATTACCGAAACAAGCCACGTTTTCGAGTGTATGGATCGGTTGAAATTATGCTCTCAATCCAGGCCTAATATTTCAAGTTTTTGCAATTTTTCAAACTGATCGTGCTACATGAATACTTATAAATATCTCTTGTACATTCTCACCAAGTTTAAGATCCATAATTAATCAGGATCACCTTTTGATTGATGCATTTTTATGGGGCCCCGTTTTGATTTTGCTGGTGCATGGCCGATATTAAGCTGGGTATTTGACAGCAGATATGTGGTCTCCCGAAGAAATATTATTTACTTAAATATCAGAATTTATTGAATAATAAAGTGAGAAATACCATGTTTAAGTAGGAATGTTTTGTGATTTAAAAAACTGTGTACAGGGAGTAAGTTTTACACGGAATAGCAGGAAATGCATCACGTGATCCGTAATGCACTCAGTAATTGGAAGGGTCATCCTTTTGGCCCTTTTGGCTGTTCCGCCTATTGAACTTACTCCAACTGTGACGGGCTCGTGAAATAAGAACATTAAAAAAATTACCGAAGAACAATGTTTTATGTAAACTCTTACAGGACAAAATACAAACACATTTGTGAAAGATGTTCAGCCTTTAAAATTTCAGTGTTGTATTAATATGAATGGATTTGGAGATATAACATATTAAAATAGACACAAAGTACACAAGAATCAGTTTAGACGTTTTCACTCACATTGCCACGCTTATATAGTAAAGTTCCATTGCATTTTTTCAGGAAGGACCCCGAATATTAATTAGTTAAAAATCTGTAACTTTTGAATCGTTTCATCAATTTGTTTAAAAAATTTTTTTCTTAAATTTGATATTTTTTGCCCTTTAATCAATATGAGTTTTGTACAGAAACAAAGAATTTGGATTTTGGGTCTAACATCCGTACTACATGTATCATAACAGCCAAAAAAAAGTTACCAGATTTCAATGAAGGTGGCCATTTTAGTTTAATTCAGCATGTACGCGCAACAATTGTTCATGGCTGTTTGATGTGTGCACAGACTTGTTTTTTTTTTTTGCAAACATCAAACAGCCATCATAGTACTTTTTTGCACACAGGGTGAATCAAATTAAAATTACCGCCGTCACTGAAATCTGCAAACTGCCGAGCGTAGTGTAATATTTTCGGTCCCATATGTCACAAAATTTAAATGCAAGTAAAATCACAATTTGTTTTGGCCAAACAAATTGTAAAACAAGTGTGTGGCTAAGGATCCAGGTTGTGCCACACTCGTGGGGCTAACAAAAGAGTTGTTGAAGCTTGGGTAATTATGTGCCTAAATAAATTTGTGATGGGATCCACAGTAAATTCATTTTGGGACATATTAACTAATAGTAATACTGTAAAACCATGCTTTGCGTGATTATTTTGAGAATTATTAAAGCATTTATTTTCCTTTCCTAAATATTTTGTGCCTGCGATGTACACAGGTCAAGTTTTTGCCAAAGCTCCTGCCAAGAACAGACATAGGTGTGGTCTTGGACAAAGATGTTTTATTTGTCTAAGTATCATCAGTTGACCTATCGTCATTTGTGACATAGCCACACACCAAGAAATATTGTCCATGATTTGCCCATGGGCCACCCTTCTTTTGAGATCCTGTATTCGCACCTGAATGAGGCAGGTGTATAGTGCATTCTATCCTTGCGTCTCAATGAACATTCTCCTGATGACGATCAGAGCATACTGATCGAAACATCGAGTTGTAACCCCCAGTTCTTTTCAGAAGTAATTACCACTCAATAGAGAATTTCACATGGTGTCAATGCAATTAGTCTTACATATTTAAATGCAAAATAGAACACACACACATTTTGGTTATCTTAGGATAGGGTGGTCATGTGACATGACATAAGTGCTCTGATTGGCCTTTGTTCTTGAATGACGATAGGTCCATTGTTGCATTAGCATTAACAGTAAGTTCTGTCCAGGTCAGAGGTCAAATTCAATATATTTCAAGAAATGTAATATAAAAGTAAAGGACTGTTGAAATTCAACGTTAAAATGAATTTTTTTCTAGGAACATGTTATTGAATGATAAAAAAACACTACATTCAATTTCCACAACAGAAAGTAAAATTGTTCATGCATATTTTTAAAACTTTTCTAAAGCATGACAGCTTAATAATAATAGATTTGTTGCCATTTTTACCAAAAATACTTCTGCAAATAATGTCAGGATATTTTTAAGGAATTTATTCTACCTAATTTAGTAATTCGAAAACACATACACTGTAGGCACACTATACTTGAATATCGCAGCCATCTCTGAAAACCTTCCCTGAATTAAAGATGGGTATCCATGGGCATTGATCCCGATCAGACATGTTCCCCACACCCCCAATCCCCCCCCATCCCTCCAGTATTTATGGCGTTAGGGATAGTAATGGCAGTGCAACCCCCCCCCCCCCCCCCCCAATAATAATCATCTCCCTCCCATATAAAAGAAATGACTCGGAAGGCACAAATTATTACATTTGAATGTATTTCCTATACAGACACCCCATTTGGAAAACATTTTATTCAGGAAAAATCTATGCTCTCATTCACTAGCTAGAATGTTGTATTGTAATGGTGAAGTATTGAAAAAGGAACATGACACAATTTAATAGTGATTTTAAACATGTTTAATTTTTTTATTTTTTTAAATTTTATTTTTACAGATGATCCTGGCTGTCTGATCGCCTGTTTGACAGTACAAGTCATGTAGCATAAATAAAGACAAAAGGTGGGTCTTTCATATCAATTATTTTAAAGCACATGATCATTTTTTGTGTTATTAAAAGTAACTTTCTTTACAAAAAGTTTGATTCATTTGCCATGAAATATGACTAAGTTGAAATGTGTTTAACTTCTGTTTTCCAGCAGATCATGCACCTTAAAAAGTAACTGCTGCCCCGTTCACACTAATGTGGAAGCAAAGCAAATTTAATGTCACAAACCTTTGCTGCATGATGCAAATTTTGCACTCTGATTTCTCAGGATTTTTCCAGATTTTTTAGGATTTTTAACAAATCTCCCTTTGCCTCAAAATATTCTTGAAAGAAGAGAAGTAGCCACCAAAGAAAGAAGTAGCCTGTATTGTGTCCAAACCTCTAGTTTCTTGTTTCTTGTTTGTGGGGATGTGGAGATTCTTTAAATCCTCCGAAATTAAACATCCAGGAGGTTCAGGGGCTTTGTCCTCGAGACAAAAGGCCTGCTACCCATTTTTCAGGATTTTTTACTTATAAAATGTCAAAGCACACCCCTGTTTTATGCAACAAAAAATGTACATGGTAAATTTACAAACATTTACAAAGAAGACAAAGAAGGCGCACACATGTATATGCGGTTATTGGAACCAGACCAAATTTCCCATACACAAAGTATGGTGGCCAAGAGAGGCCTCACAAAAAAAAAAAAAAACTAAACTAGAGCTCAAGTGTTTGTTAGAACAAACACACAGTGTTCGTGTCAACTTCCAGTTCAATCAAATTATCATCGATGATGTCAATCATATTTTGCAAAGGTGTATCATCTTTTATTATAACAATATCAATTTCATATTCAAAAGACCTATCAATTATGCTTTAGAATGTTGAATTTGAACTTCCTGTTTAGACCAGAAGTAAAGGTCAGATGAGGTGATTTGAAGGTCATGACCTTGTCATGATCATGAAAAAATAACGTTAGTACCTGCTTTGGTTCAATTTCTGAAATTGGAAAAATAATCCTATTTGTAAAACTGCCGCTAGGGGCACTCTGAACGTTGATGACATCAAACATATTTTTGAAAAGATAAGATATTACTAGTCACTTTATTCACAGAAGTCATATTTAAATTTCCTATGGTTTTTTAGATAGAAAATTATTATTTTTCTAAACCTGCCGCCAGAGGGCACTGTGATAGGTGATGACGTCATCAGTCACATTTTTGAAAAGGTTACATGTCAATAGTAATTTCATCCACGGAAGGCACTCCCAAATACCATATCATGTTGGCTGCAGACCCTATAAAAGTGCTTCAGAATAGTTTTTTCACATAAACTTCCGGTTTCGACGGGAAGGAGAGGTCAGATTGGGTCATGTCTGTGTATGAAATGTCACAATTCATGATCTGTAAGATGATGCAAAGATTGTGAAAATACCTTTTGTGGTTCATGGGATATGATTTTTTGAAATATTAAAATTGGATTTTAGTGTATTTCGATATAATCTGATGACGTCACCACTTTACCTAAACCTGTCATAAATTTATTGACAACTACATGTTATGGTCTAAGTATGTGTCAAGTTTGAAGGCCCTGTGAACTTTGGAACTATGTTTTTTATGTTCGATAAGTCTCATCGAGAAGGAGAAGAAGAAAGGGAAAAAAACGAACAATTTCAAGAGATGTTCGCGCTGTTGCACGAACACCTAAAAAGCTGACGCGTGGGTCTGAGGCGATGGGCGCGGAGACCAGAAACCGGAGACTTTTTTTAACCTAAGGGTCGGTTCATACTAATGGGAATGTGAAAAAAAATCCTTTTTATTCTTGCATACATAAGCTATGAATTTTTGACCATGTAGAGATTAAAGACATGGGTTTATTTAAACATTGGGAAATATTTATTATGTGAAAATGCAAATTTTTACTTGGCTACTGGCAAGTTATTATTAAAATTGTGACCAACTGCTGCTTAACACTTATGGCTTTGTTAGTCAAATAATTTTGTGCTTATATTCTGCATACTTTCTTGATTTTTCGCAGGGTAATCAGTCTTCGCATCTTTACTTGAATTATTAGAGATAAAGAGTTTTTAAGATGTATGTCTCAAAAATAAAGAGGAATGCTCGAAAGTCTACCCACAGCGGTAAAGTTCGGCAGGCAGCTTCATCATTCCAAGATAGACATTTTCAAGCCGGCACATCCGGCCATCCTAAGCACACAGAAGATGGCAGGCCAGGTGAGAGTATGCATTCGGCACCAAGACAGCTTACACACAATTCAAATCTGGGATCATCTACTGACCATTCAAGTGACAGAAGTATCTGGGATACCAATTTCACTGAGCCAGAATCCACTTGGCATGAAAGTTCCAATGATGTAATATTCCTCTCAGAAAAACCAGCTGTGACAATCCAACCTCTTCCTGGAAACTTAGTGAAAGGGTGTGTTGCCACTCTCAAGAGTAAATTGAAACCAGATCGGAATATCTTTTCAGCACTGAGTAAGCCAACCAGCCAAAATCGAAAGAGTTTAGACTGTAGATTGTCAGCCACAAACACGAAACATAGTGCCCCGACACTGCATCAGTCAAGCAAGGCTTCCAGAAACTTCTCAAAGATTTACGGGAATGAGTTTATTTTTAAGAAGCCCACAGCACCGCCGCCAGTTTCTCGTGTGCATCTCTCGGGTCCAAGCTCCAAATCATTGCGTTGTTCTGATGATAGACAAAACCAACCTTCAAGTAGTGCTTCAGCAATGCAATCAGGGCATGTTCAGAAAAGACGAAGGAACAACCACGGAGGTTATACTGGATTTACTGCCCTTTTACCAAAGATAAGAAAACAAAGGCACACTGCTGGAAGTTCTCACATGTTTGAAAGAGATGACATCTTCAGTGTCGGTCCTTTATCAGGAGATGAATACTTTGACAGTCGCAAAACGTTCAGAACTGTAAGAGCTAAAAGTAATGGGACACCATCCCTCAAAGGTAATTTGTCTTCCAGTAAAAGTAAACTTTTCAGTGTTTCCTCCAGGGATGATAGACCCAATGTTTTCCAGACCAGATCTAACCAACATTGGTCCCATAATTCTTGTCCTATGCCGATGAAGAATATTTCAACCAAAAGTACTGGGAAGCAGTCGGTTCACAAGGTTGTCACCCCTCAACAGTCAAGGAATAAGTTTTCTCTGAAGCAATCATCTTTAAGACAAAATGCTTCACCTTCGGTGGAAAGGAAGACATTTATTGATCTTTGCAATGATCCAACCGATAAAAAAACTCAAACGCCACACATTAGAGCCACAACAAAACCTAGTCAAAGTACCAAACCTAGAATGATTGAACATGTTCAATCACATGCCAACAAGAACCTTGGTGCTTCGTCACAATTTCCAAGAGAAGAGTCTCCAGTAAGTTCCACTCATAAGGCAGATAAATCTCACAAATCTCAATCTTCCAGCTTGATGCGAAAAAAAAATGAAGTTATTCCCAAAAAACTGAGTAGTAGCCTGCCACATATTGTAGGAAACAGCGATACTATAAAAAGTCATGGTGAGATGAGTTGTGCCGCAAGTAGAGTAATTCTCACAGAGAAACTTGAACTTCGTTTGAGTCCTTTGCATTTTGAGAAAGTGGACGGTGGCGAGTTTGATGAGATTGATGGGATGTTGTTTGTTTCATTTTGTTCACAATCTGGACTTGAGAGCTACCTCCAAACTCCACCTGAAAAGTTGCCAATAAATGAACTGTTAAGAGCCTCCCCACCTAGTGTCCTTTCTCATGCTGGTAGCAATTCATCAGCAACTCTTGAACAGGAAAAGTTCTGTAAAAGACAGATTGACCAGTTAGAGCGTCAACTTATAACTGACATGCAGAGCAACAGCAGCTGTGAAATCTTGAGTCCTTTACTCATTCATCACGGAGTGTCTATCAGAAGAAACCTGATTGCCAAGGGTTCCAGAAGCATCAACCTGAGATCTCATGGTATTAGAATGCATTCCAAGAATCGGAAAGCCTCCTCTCGTTCACGTAGAAGGGCTCGGTTAACTGAACGCAAAAGACATCGTAAAACCACAGTGGGATCCAGCAAGCCCAGTAGCATGAAGGAACATATTGCTACCAGAACAACAGGGTTGAAGATAAAGTTCACTGTCCCTGACCTAAATGTGAAGAACGACTTCCATAAAAACAATGAAGAAGCTGTAGTCAAGTCAATTTTGGAAGATGATTCTAGTAGCAATGGTGAAAAGGACATTACCCACCCACTGTCAGTGAAGAAAGTCCAACCTGCTCTGTCAGTAACGAGTAAGAAGTTGCCAATTGAAGAGAGCATCCCTTTCAAACCTTTTGAGAAGGAAGTTACATCAAGCAAGTCGGCTTTTGTCAGTGATGCCTTGGACAAGTACCTTCAAGATGAAGAGAAGCAGTCGCCATCTCTACTAAGCTCTTATGTACACCCATTGCTCAAAAATAAAGCTTCCTCAGTTACTTTCAAGATGCCTTCCAAGCAATCTAGTTACTTCAAGACATTGGATATGGCTCTCCATGAAAGACAGAGGGCAAAAAATAAATCCAAAGTACCAACAGTGGCAGAAACAGCTGAAAAACTTGCCAAGAAGTTACAACATTATTCTGTCACTAACAAAGTCACAATCAAAGAACCAGTATCCACAGAAAAAGAAAAGAATCCTGAAAAGAGTCCTGAAACCTCACTTAATTCAGGTTCTACCAAAATGGCAGATGTACAACAAAATAAAGAAAGTAAAGAGAGTTCATCTTATGAATCTGACCCCAGTGCAAGCCTAGATTCCAAACCAGAGGAAAAGGATTCTCTGAAAAAACATTCCATGGATGAAAGATTGGAAAGTGTGAAAAAGAAGTTTAAATCTGCTCTCCAGAAGACGTGCCCTAGAGAGAATGAATACCAAACCAACTCAGCCACCAAATTGAGTATTTCCACACTATCAAAACCTTCTGAAACCAATTCAAAAGATAAGGAATGCTCCTTGGAAGAAAAATTGGAAAGTGTCAAAAATAAATTAAAGCAAACTGCAGCTCTACAGAAGAAAAGTCCTGTCAAGATCAAATCTCAAACCAACTGGGTCACAAAATTTAAGATAGTGAACAGCCGTCTAGTTCAGCAGCTTAATTCCCCAGGTCAGAATGCGCATCTTATCAATGCAGAGAAATCTGTTGTGAAATCTGTTGAGTCGTCAGAAGAGCACTTTGAGGCTGGAGACTTAAATGCAAATCTTTCTGGACCAAGTTCAACCAATACTGCTCCTCTGATCAAGCCCATTAAAGGTAAATCGCGTGAAAAGAGCAAGGAAAAGAACAGATCGACCAATCAATTTGTAAGGCTTGACCAACAGGTATCCTGCAAAAAAGAATACTGTCGCTTAGGATGTATCTGTGACAGCATTAATCTAAACCTTCCAGTAGAGCGGTTGTCCAAGCATTGTCGAAAAGCAGCTTGTATGTTTGAATGCATCTGCCAGCGTGCAACAGAAAATGTTCGCATTCTTCGCAATCGTAAAAGGCCCAACATCTTTCAGGAGTCATCTATGCTTTTTTATGATGGTGTCGGGATGTTCAGTAACAGTGCATATACAAAGCCTCGTTTAATGGACTCTGCAGTCACTGAGGAGAAAAAACCCGGAATCTTGCAGCCAATCAATGCAAAAACTGATGGAGGTACATGTGCACGGGCATCTGCATATAAGAAGAAACACATCCGTCCACCAAAAGGTGTTGAGACTTGCCAACCGGAACAGCAAGAAGGCACCAAAAAACAGGATTCTTCCGGACTTAGAGCATTACAGTCTCAGAGTCTTCCTATAACAGATTTTGCAAAATCTAAATTAAGTGGTAGTGCGCCTTCATTGAACTCTGCTGGACCTGGAAAGACGACAACCTTTGAAAATAAAGGGAATGACACTGTTCCAACTGTTCTCTATACTCCTGTACGGTTACCCGTTCCTGGCCATCAAGGTTCTGTTGTCCTGTACGCTCCTGTTAATCGGTTGCCTATCATGGCACAACTGCCACAAGCAACAGTAATTCAGCAACAACTGCCTAGAAACACAGAACCTAGTCAGACAATTAATTATGGAGCACATCAGGTACCAGTCAGCGGTGCTTCAAGGACAGTTGACAGTAAGATTAAGCCTGTTGCAGTAGTGAGTCCTGCAGTAAAAGCATCAAGCCAGACAAATTCTCACATGAAATCAGATACTTCACTTGGTTCCCAAGATCTAAACCAGGACACATCAGCAGGCACACTTGTCAGTTGTAAAGAAAGCACAACTGTTGAAATGCAGCAACCCAGAATTATTATTACAAGCTCCTCTAATCAATTACCAGAAAGGTCAGGCCTCTTGGGTAATTTGCCCAATGATACTGCCCGCATTACCACTGGGAGGGAATTGTCAGAATCCAGTCATATCAGAAACACGCCAAATGACATAAATACCTCTCCATTTGTGATGGATGTATCAAAAGAAGCTGCTCATTTACCTAAAAATGGGAAACTGTCACCTGACCTTGAACCCTCAACATGTAAATTACCTCCTAAATTGTCAAATGAGGATTCAGCAACTCATCAAAACAATGATTCCTCCTCTCCAACAATTTGTACAGAAAGCTGTGAAGATGTACCACAACAGAAGCTGAGCCCTACATCCTGTACCTCAAAAACATTGATTACAACCTCCCCAATGGGAAAGACAAGAAGCACGCTTGCAGATAGTGCTTCAGATGAACCTCGGGGAACAATTAGTGCAGTTGTATCCAGGATTGACAGTCCTACAAATTCGCCAACAACCAGCACAGTTGCTGGATCATTACCTGCTCATGGAAGACATGTTAAAACATCTGACATTACAAACCTATCACCATCTGCTTCTACCTCAGATGGTGAAAAGCTATCTCCCTCAACGTCCTCTTCAAATTTGTCTACAAAGGCAACCTTAGCTTCTTACTCAACTTCCACAGTAAGTGCTTCTACAAAAGCAGCTTTAGGTACAATAAGTCCCAGCAAGGCTATCACAAACCTTAGCACAGTGCTGGAATCAGCTCCTGAAAACTCAGCATTGTTAACCATGTCAAAAACACAGCAAATCAGCAAAGCTCCCACAAGCAGCCAGAAGCCTTCTGATCATACCTCAATGAAAGTTCCTGTGTTTTCGTATACTTCAAAACCAAAAATGGATGGAAGTCAGCCCAGTATGATTAAAACGCAAGTATTTCTTCCTGGTACATCATTGTCTGCTATAAGCAAAACAAAATCCCCTGAAAGCACCCGCTCTCCTCTTTTAATCGAGATTCAGTCAGAATGCAACTGGGGTGATCAAAGAAATGACATTCTTAGTACAATAGCGAAACATACCGCTATGAAAGAAGGTGGTTCTGGTGTTATGCGTGTTGGTAAATTTCTGGTAGAGATACTTAGTAAGGAGGAACAGAAACAAGTTGTAGCCTCAACTGTCACAGGCAATAAGATATCAAATACTGTGCCAATTACTTCAACCAAAAAGGTTGAACTGTTAGTTGCAGAAAATGTGCTTGGTAAAAAAATTGCTTCTGTGCCAAAGACAAGTGATACTACAAATAATTCAGCAAGGCCACAGATTTCCCTCAGTCAGCCCAACCTTAAGGCATTACCAGAAGTACAATTTTCTTCAAATGTTAAACAGCAATTACCCCAAACCAGCACGCAACCGAACTCGCCAAAAGAAACGGGTCAGAAAGTGGTAACATTAGCTAAGGCCGGCACAATGACTGCTGCTTCTCATAATGGTAGTATACCTTTGTTGACGAGCCTGCCTCCAGGAAGTTTCCTGCTTTCAGATGGGAAGAATGCAGCTGGGTATCTGGTACCATTATCATCACTTAAAGACCATCTTATCAGTTCAAGTGCTGAACAGACTTTTCAAAAGCAGCTGCGACAGTCAAATATTATGATGAAGTCAACAACTAGCCCATCTGCATTGCACAATAATAACCCAAACAGTACAAACCCATCCAGTAAAAAAACTGTTAATCTTGAACCAAATACTACCCAGATTAATATCGCTTCCAAAGTACCACTGAGTAACTTGGAATGTTCATCAAAGATTGATTCTGTCCCAACCTCTCGGATGCTTGGTTGTTCCTCACAGATAGGAAACTGTACACCATCTACATTATCAAGTGCTGTGTTAACAAACACCTCAGCCACAAATTCTGACGGTATAGGAAAAGGAGACCTGTCATTACTCCAAAACACAGGGAGACCAGATGAAACAGAAGAGGGTAGGAAAAGCTTGACACAAACGGATGAAAGCAAATTGTCAAACGATCTTTCAAAATGGTTTGAAGAAGGTAACCTGGTCATTGACACAAGTGATGAGAAATCTGAGAACTGTCCTCCAACTGGGAACAAAATAGATGCACCATCAGATGCCTCTGGCATAGAAGAGGACATTTTTGTTGATGTAGAGAGCCTTGATGAGAAAATAGAACACGACAACCTCCTGAACTCCAAAGCCAAGTTTCCTTTTGCTGATCCCACTTCTGCCACCAACCGTTCAAATGTACCTATTGTGCTTACGAGAGCAGCTGCTCCATCTGCTTCTGTAACTCTCTCCAATCTCTCAAATATTGTGAAATCTCGTCGAAAGGTTCAACATCAGGTGCGTCGGTCCATTCTAGAAGATAATGAATCCAAGGTTCAAGATGTGGAAACCTTTGAAACTAAACGGGTTCATATGGGAATCCTTATGCATCGATCTTATGCAAAAACAGGAAATTCAATATCTGCTGTAGGGGCAGGCCAGTTTCAAAGCAGCAGTAAAGGAAAGAGGAAACGCAAATCACCAGTAATGCAGAAAAGGTCTGTGACAGCATTAGATGAGCCAGAGTTCACCGAATCTTATTTTGAGCTTACTTCAGATGAGGATGACGGTGAGGAACGGCCAGAACCAAAGAAGACAAGGAGGGAAAAACCCAACAAGGTAACATTTTTGCTTCTCATCATTTAAGCAGGCCTGTGATTTCTCAGGATTTTTCTGTTTTCCAGCAGATCATGCATCTTAAAAAGTAGCTGCTACCCCGTTGCCACTAATCGTCGCAGTTTTCACGAAGTGACGGATTGCTTTAATCAATATTTGGACTTCAAATACTGTTATCTTTCATTTCACCAAGTGTTAATCCTCAAAACTATCTAGTTTTCTAATTAAAGTAATGAAGTTTTTGTAAAATTGAAAGTCGACGGTGGTATTAAGTTTTCACGAAGTGACCGATCACAGCCTTGTGCATGTATTACTGCATGTATTTTATGTGAACAGCATGTTTTTAAGTTTTCACGAAGTGACACAATTCGATCACGCCACACGTGTGTTCCATGAAGTTGACGCGTGTCCCTATACTAATGCATGGGAAACGTCAGTTTGTGAAACTTGACAACAGCATGTGCAGTTTTCACGAAGTCACTGTTTGGTTTATAAGTTTATTACTTGTTTATAGTTATTTTCCCTCTACATAACGAATACAGTTAGGTATCATTTGAGATTTCTGCTTTCTAACAAAGTAAAAATTAATGATCTTCAAGATTAAAATGACATCGAAACCGCGGTTTTAAAACTTGACCAACTTCAATCGCTTATATCTCGGAACACGATTTTACCACAATGTGGACGAATATGTTACTTTGTGAAAACTACGACGTAATGTGGAAGCAAAGCAAATTTAATGTCAAAAACCTTTGCTACATGATGCAGAATTTGCACACGGTGGTTTCTCGGGATTTTTCCTGATTTTTTTTTTTTTAAAGGATTTTTTACAAGTCTCCATTTGCCTCATTTGCCTCATTTGCCTTGTTTAAAAGAAGAGAAGTAGCCACCACGGAAAGAAATAAGTAGCCTAGATATTGTGTCCAAGCCTCTATATTCTTGTTTGTGGGGATGTGGAGAGTCTGTAAATTAAACATCCAGGAGAATCCAAAATTAAACATCCAGGAGAATCAGGAGACTTTATCCTCTAGACCAAAGGGATACCCAGACCCACTACCCATTTTTAAGGATTTTTCACTTTTGTCAAATTACACCCCTGTTTGAGGGAATTAAATTGTGTGGGAAATTAATCCTTCGCTTTGCAAATTAGAATTAAAGATAATAGGAATAATAAGAAACCGTTTTGTATCAAGCTTGGTAATTTCTTTTTATTTGACCAATAAAAGGTCCACATGGAAAGTGGTTTGATGTGAAGGTGGTGGTCACCAACACACATTATATCCTGACCAGGACAGAAAATAAATTATATTAAAATTTCTCAGAAATGCAGGCTCTCATTAAGCTGAAATTTTTCCAGTTAGTCTCTGATGTATGAGGGCATGTAATGATTTTACGGCAAAAGTCTATTCTGGCCTTGAAGCCAGTTCACGTGGTTGGTAAAATGTCTGTAAATGCAATCATATTGATAAGAATCAAGGTATATACATTGTTAACAAGAAAATTGTGAAAATGCATTCAGACCATTTGTATTCATACCAAAGTGGAATTTCTATCTTCATGAAGACAGAAATTTCTTTTTTTGGAATTTTTTTTCACCCATTTTACTTAAATGATAGCACCTCAGACAGAAATATTTCAAGGGATGTTTGATATCATCATCAACTTACCACCAAGTAAGTTTTATGTAAAACTATGTATTTGATATTACCAATAGCTAAACATAGCTTTACATTGGTTTCAAAAGGTTTTACATCTGATCAAAGAGCGGCAAAGGAGACAGAATCAAAGTGATCTATTCGGGGGTCTGAAGCTACTTATGTTGAACGACAAAGACACCAGGGTTGCTAAGGTAGCCATATTGGCAATGGTAAGCATATACTTCATGTTTCATTGAATGCTTTGTTTGTTGTGGCGTGCTTGTGAAGGCCCTAACTACATTCACATCTCCCGTAGTAGTCCATTCATTACCTTTGGGATCTTACCGGGTTGAATAATGCTTCATTGGATCAAAGTTTACATTGTAAATTGTGTTGTCTTTTTTTTTTCTTTTCTTTTTAAATTAAGATTGAGATTTAAACAAAGAAATGCAAAGATTTGACAGTTATGATTGAAAATTTGTGCATACTTGACAAAAGTAAGGATTCTTTGCTTATGGATAGCACAATCATTTTGCACTAACCCTGTAAGCACAAATTGTATGGACAATAACGGTTAACCCTTGAACATAGCTAGCTTTGAGATAATATTTCAACTAGTATTTCATGACATTAATAAATGGCAGCTATCTCATCGGTTTGCATTTCTCCTCTTTTCTTGTCAGGCTTTGAAAGAAATAAAGCACCTGGAGTTGAAATCCTTTGAGATTGAAGTCAAGAGCACAAAACTAAAGCAGGAAAATTATCAGAAGAGGACAAGGTTGGCAACTCTCCTTGGTAAGTTTGATGTATCAGACTTGTCCTACCCTTTCATGTATCTCGGTAGTTTTATACAATAGCTTCAGTATTGACCCATAGCAGTTGTGATTTGACAACCCATTCAGAAGTGTGTGCAATAGTTTTTTGATGGATTAGTTACTTGGCACTTTGCATGGTTATACAGTACCGGCTGGAAGTAATTCCAAATCCCTGCGGGTAACCCGCAGGGGCTTCCGAGTACGTGCCGGGGATCCCCGCAAAATACCCGCGAGTGTGCGGGGAGCCACGAGAAAAGTACCGTGCCGGGGAAGAAGACTTGCGGGGCCACGCAAATGCCCCGCACAATCTGCACATTGCTTCGTGGGCTGTTACGGGGGGCTTTGTTGTCAATCATTGAGGCGTAAAACTGGCTTGTTGAGTTTTAAAATGCTTAAAATTACAGTATGTAGTGTGCATAGGTAAAGGTGTTTTTTTTTTTCAGGCTTTACTGTCGTTTGGTTCATAATTATGAATGTCCAAATTTTACCAGAAATAATAATTTTTAGTGTCTGGAAATTGAGCCACAGGTGGTAAAAAAAACTCACGTGTAACTGTTATTTCGCCAAATTGCAGTCATTCATGAAAGTTAGTCCTTCGTCCATTTTCTTGTTTTGTTTACATTATTATCGATCACTAAAACAGAGGCAATATCACGAAAACAAATTACCGACTGCGACATGTTCGGGTGCTTTTCAAAGTGAATTTCGACGAGTGTAACGTTACTTTGTGGTATGATCAAGCTTGATTTTGATTATTAAAAATTCGTCAGGAAAATGAGTGGTTGAAAACGCAATCATATTGTGTGCCGAAATGATTCTAAATCTCACCACTACATATATAAATGAATGCACATTTTGTTAATTTTCAAAACTTTTGTTATAAAACGGTTACGGGTAACGTTTCTAGAGTTTGTTGAATACGGCCGTAGTGATCGTATGAAAGCGCACATGTCAACTGAACACGGTACTATTGTGTATAGGGGGTGGCTCAATTGCTCAATGTTCCAACCCCCAAACTCAGGAGAAGACAAAATAAACACGTGCGAAGCTAAAACAAAACTGGGCGGTTGTTGCGTGTTTTCCATTTCGGGAATTTCGCTCGTAGTTAATTAATCAGCAGAAAAATATATGCATGCACATAGAATTTTAGGCATTGCGGAAAAAACCTTTACGGATTGCTGGAAAATAAAGTTGTGTTTACTGTTGCATCAACACCGTCGCGTCGGCGTGAAGTCATCGTTGAACACAGTATGTGCGTCGTCTGGACACGCGGAAACAAACCCAGTCGGGACGGATAGCTTGATATTTTTTGGTCGGAAATATACATGTAAACGTTATTTCGGGAAAGGTTTGTGAATATGATTTCAAAAATGTTTATAAATCTGTCGAAATTTGTATCGCAAAATCTGCGATGCATTGTTTGAAATTCCATCGCAGATTGCCCAAATTACATCGCATGTTGCGATGCGATACAGGGGAAATTGTTCACGTTTTAAAATTTAGAAAGATGAGTCTGCGGACTCCGCTGAGTCAGTGAACCCCGCAAAGGGCTCAATGAAATAAGGAACGATAATTTTCAGCTCCCGCAAGGACGACTAGATGATCAGGCAATTGTTATTTTCCCCTATGGTTGAAATCCATGATATTGCCATGACGGCAATGTTACCAGGGTTGCACCAAAACAATAAGTGCCTCGTTAGATAAGTTAACGATGCCGACCGAGTATTTGAAGAATTTTAATATATTTATCGGGCTCATACATCACCGAATGAGAAAAATGTCCAATCAGTTAACAAGATAGTAGATGGGCGAGTATCTGTAAATATGATTGGTTGTTCCATGAGTCAAAGTCCTCATAATACGCCCACTTTTTTCAGGTGTCCAAATTTTCCCAGTTTTTTTGTCCCAGGTGCGGTGCCGACATTTCCAGAAATCAGAACATCCAGGTCTTTGGAACACTGCCAAGAAGAGTTGATACTACTGAAACTCATTGACTATTTACTGCTGTACACATTTTATATGGAAATAGAAACCCTGGGTACTGGTCACCCCGAAAATAATAAATACATGTACATGTACTAGTGTCCTCAATTTGTGTGTATGTACAACAGCGGCGTAGCCAGGACTTTTCAGTGGGGGCACAGGGGCATTACTTTTCAGTGGGGGCCTGGGGTATGGGTTTTTTCCCTTTTCTTGTTTGTTTTTTGGGGCACTATGAGGATTTTTCGTGGGGGGCACCTGGGGGGGCACTGGAAATTTGTGGGGGCACGTGCCCCCAGGCCCCCGTGGCTACGCCGCTGATGTACAAGCAGAAGTGGTCAGACCTATAACAAATTAAAAGGAAGGATTTTGAAGCATTTTATGTTCAGACACATAATTCCACCCAAATAGTTTTTGACACACTTTAGGAATACTCCTTTTCTCAGAGTAGTTAAATATTTATCTTCAAACGAATTCCTCCTCCAAGCTGCTGGAAATGTAGTTGTAATATACGTTCATGATACTCAATAAAGTAAAGGAGGCCCAGGGATTTACCAATCGTGGGACAACAACTATGTTTTAAAAACTAAAATTACATGTACTCATTATTAAATATATTCTGATGGACGGGGGACAAAAATAATAATAATAAAGCATTATCATTAGCGTCCCCAACAAAAACATTATTCAGGTTTCACTTTTATACTTGCAGACTGGGGCTTTCCCCCCGCACCAGATAAATTCCCTATCCCTGTTGCCTGAAGAAAAAAAACCTGCAAAGAACAGACAAATATGAGCTTTTATTGGCGTAGTGCTTCTTCAGATTTGTCTAAAATCCAAAAGAAATATTTTTTTGTATTCTTTTAAATATACCCGGTGTATATTCCCCCTACAATAAATTCTTGCATATAAATTCTCGAGTATACACGTATTTCCTTGCGTCACCGTCCCGCACCGATTTTGAAGCCAACCGATGACCAGAAACGGGAGATTTTGTTTTTTGGCCTGATGCATTTAACATTTTTGTTAATGTGTATTAAAATTTACCTGCATGACGAATCCTCTGCATCACCGGCGTCATGGCTGATCCATTAACAACCTCAGTCATTTATTTAGTACATTCACATCATGTCCTTAAGTTTTAATATTTGAACGGCGCCTTTGAATGGGTCTCCAGATACTGTGCGCCTTATAAATGCTCTGTTATTATTATTATTATTATTTAGTTTATTAAACCAACAATTTATTTTTATTCAGTAAAATATGTTGTAGATATTTTTGTTAAATTATATTTTGATTGTTAGCCACTATAATTTCCATTGGCCTTAAACCTTCAATATGCCCTAAACCTTCAATATGCCTGGAGAATAAATAAGTTCATTCCAAGGAGAATGATTGACAGTTCTACTGATAGTACATTAACTTTCGCCTAGTTCATAAACCATCAAAAGGATTCTTGCTGAAAACCGCCAGAATTGTTGATGAAAATAATGTGATAACGACACTGAAGATATCTGTGGACAGAACTTAAATAGAAAAACAGTTTAATACAGAAATAGAGGACAACACAGTTCATTAACGGTTTAGCATCGTCAATGTAAGTTGTGCTAGCGAACTTAAGTAATGGCGGTCCGTGATCTAAAACAAACACAGACTCAATTTGGGGAAAATGCGGAATGCGGGCAAGCAAGCAGCTGCCAATCGTCGCCGGAGTTAATTCCCTAAAGTTAATTCCAGCCACCGTGATCGGCCGAAAAATCAGACGCAGTGGGTCATGGCGGAAGTTGCATTTTCAGACGAACCGGGACGTTTGAAGTCTCAAAGAGCACCGATAATCACAAAATGAAAAAGGTTGGATTTGTTAAAAGTTCGCCAAGTATTACCAAGGTATAAATGGCCGTCGAATGCACGAAAATAATACAGGAAGTTGATCAAACGTTTATGGCACGCCAAGAAAACCTCAACAAAAGCATGAACGAAGTCTGCAGTTCTTTTACTCGGGATCGCCAGGTGATCATAGAAGGTATTCATGTTCACCCAAGCGTAAAGTTGTGCTTGGTTCTGTTGCGGGGCCTTCGTGGGGCCCCGCAAAGCTTGTCCACGACACGCGCGGCGAGGCCCTCGCTGTGTCCACGCAAAATCCCCGCGGGGACGCGTGGGGCCCCGTACCCGCCACGCAGTTTACTCGCGGGGCCCCGTTTCGTACTCGCAGGGATTTGGAATTACTTGCAGCCGGTACTGTAGTTGATAAAAAGGCATTTAGGACAGAAGTTTATTCTAGATTGGTTTGTTATTTTTTATGAAGATCAACTTCGCTTTAGGTAATTCTGTCAGACCTGTTTTTCCCAGAGATTTTGCAGAAATAATGGGAAATGATTCTGCAACCAGTTTTAACTTGTTTATCGTTTTAAATAGAAAGAACCTCATCATTTGGGCAAATATGGAAATTAATAAATACAAATGAAATAACTTATACAATGACACTGAAGTGTGTTACATCAGTCCATCCTTTAAAAATATATTGGTGCTCATACTTGTTGTCCTTATATTGCTGCATTGTCTTGCTACATAGAATTGTCTTGCTACAACGTGGCAGTGCATGTCATGTCTGGACATGACATAGACTGTCGCTGGACCTACCATGAAATTGACCTTATGCTATTGGTCTATTCCCACCCTGGGAAAACTTATTAAAACGCATTTAAAAAAACACATGTTGATCAAGCTTGTTGGAAATGCACATTGTTTTTTTGTTTTTTGTTTTTTGCTGAATGCACACACTGCCATTCAACAAATCTGATTGGTCACTAAGGATTTTTGTACGAAAGTTGTTGATTGGTCAGTGATGAACATGTACTCGTGGAAAATGGGATGATTTTAAATTATGAATACTGCTCCCTGTTGTTGTACTGCAGATTAAACAGATTAATTTTGTTTTTGTAGGTCGCAGTGTCATGGACTTTCCGATGCCCATGTCAGATCAGAAGGAACAAGACTTTGCTGAGTACTCCAAGGACCTTCATGGTAATGATGTCAACAGTGATGGGTTTGCATCTACGGCGCCTAGTGAAACCACATCCCAAGATCTAGACTCGGGTGACTTGAGCTCTCTGGAGGATGAGGATGAGGAGGATGGTGATGGAGACGGTACCATGGAGGATGGAGAGAAAGAGTTTGACAATTCTCTGCATATTTATCAGCATTTGATTCATGAAGATCCACTTGAAGACATTGATGTTGAATCACTACCCCTGACACCTAATGACAATCATTTAACTCCTCTTGGCTCCCCCAAATCCTCCCCAGCAGACAGTGTCGGATCAGAAATCAGTATCATGCCAGAGCCTTCGAAAGGGTCCCCAAAGGTTCAATCAGGCGTAAGCATCAAGAACCCTGTTCCAGTGGCTCTCACTGCATTATCATTTGTGTCCAAAGTGAACCCAACACCGACAACCCCAGAAACAGAAGAAACTTTGCCTGAATTCCCTCGTGATTTAGAAGGATTAGCCGAGAACAATTCAAATGAGTCAAAGGTTGATTCAGAAGAACTGCCTTATGAGGAAACAGTTGATGGCGATTCTGGCCTTTTTAGCCATGATGACCCAACACTGGCTGTCCCTATCAAGTTGACTACAGCTATTTCAGTATCTTCAGTTTCTGATCATGACCGTGATGAAGATGGTATTTCTTCAAGTGCCCAAAACATTGATAGCAAGAATGGAAGTGGTAACAGTGGATTGGAAGACCCCAGTAACCTGAACCATGACATGAAAGACTCGGATGATCAGGAAAGCAGCATTACTGACACTGACACAGATAAAATCTCTACCATGAATGATCAAAGTAATAATACCCATCTTCAAAAATCATTGTCCTGTTGTGCAGGTGATGATCTGACAGATTTCAGTCAAAAAGATAACGACATTTCTTATCAAACAAATCCTGGCAGTGTTCCATTAGAAAAGAATGAAGAAAGGCTTTCAACTAGTTCTCCAGCAAGTCCTAAGGACCTTAGTACCGAGGACAGTGTTATGGAAGAACAAGTCTCCATTAATGTCGATTCAGATACTGATGATGATGTGGAAATGATAGATTGTATTCCTGCATCTAAAGACGACACTCAACATGATTTTGATGTTATACTTGTAGATGACGACAATGCCAATCCCTCATCAAGTGCTAATCCGACAATGGGAAAGAACAACTCAAAGGTGTCACCCCAAAAGACAAATAACTCTAAATCTGACAATAAGAAAGACCATTCCTCGGTAGGATCATCAGACGTTAAATTAAATTTACTCTCCATCAGTATAAAAGGGGGTATCGTTAGTGTAACATGTGACACTGGGGAGGTCATTCCACTAGCTGTGGTCAAGGCCAGCATGGACGGCACAATGCAAGTGGCCGTTGAGGGTGATATATCTTCAGAGAAGGTGGAAGAGTTATTGTCAAAGCCTGAGGTGATGGAATGTCTTGAGAAAGTGGCAGATCAGGCATGTGAGAAGTTGTTTAAATGAAAATGTTTGATTTGAGTAAAGTGAAGAACACTTTGTTGTGTTTTAAAGGGAAATATTGGATACCCATCAGTGTCAACATGACTGAAAAATGTTCGTAGTTGTAGTGTATTATACTCTGAACATTTCTGGTATAAATTGGAAAACATTGTCAGGGAAATTGTGGGGTTTTTTTTTTGCCATTTTCATTTGTATTTACATAATTATGTGCTACTAAGTTTTCATATATTTTTGTATGTAAATTTTTTCTTGTGAAATTACCTGCGTACATTTTTTCCCAATGTCGTCCTATCACACCGACTAAAGGTGATGTGTTCCTTAAGTCACTAGGGTTTCAGTAGGGTTTGGACAAATGAAGATACAATTTCCTGTGTCAGTGCTTTTCCTCTGAATATCAAATTCTGCATGCAATCAGATGTTATCCAGCACATGGATAGCTTTGTCAAATATAGTTATTTTCTCTGGCTATTTGAACATGATCAAGTTGTTTGTAACATTGCAAAATTTTGAAGATAAAGTTGGGCAAAAGAAGAAAAAACAAAGATGAATTTATTATGGCTTTGAGTAACTCATTGTGTGTCACAAGCCATCGACCTTTTGAAAAGGTTACCAAGTGTGATAGCCTGTTGTGGATTGAAAATATCCCAAGTGATTTCCTTGATCTTGGTTTTTTCACTACATCTATGTTGCTTTGGGTTTCACAGAATTTTTCTTCAGAAAATACACTTCAAAAGCAGGCTACATGCAGTAAGAAGGACATGAACATTTACACACACTCTAAGATAATGTACAGTTGTATGCATAATTCTGTTGCTTGTATCATAGACAATTTTGTAAATTGTAAATATTTTCATCCTAATTTCTTCCAAACCATTTCTGAAGTAGTATATATTATTCCAGCTTGTCTTTATGAAACACCTTGACGCAGTAACATATCTTACTAAGAAGTCTCACCAGAACATCCCCACTCTCCTGTCCAATGTTGAGTGCTTTGAATTTGGCTGGCAAATGTTTGCAAGAAAAATCTGTTTTTAACTTGACATTGAATCATGGGTTTTGGTAACAGCTTTTGCACACCGGTGTAGCTTGGCATAAGGAAGCATTGATATTTTTTACACAGTTGTATAATGTACAAAATCATACATGTACAAGATGTTTTCCTGCTTATTTTCTTATTTCTTTGGGAAAACAGGAGTTGTCATATATTGCTTAATCTGAAGTTGATGAATTGATCTATCGCTATACTTTAAATAAAACACGCAACGCGTGAAAAAAAACTAAGACAAAAAAAAACTACTGCACAGACTTCGATATGGTCTGTCTTGGAGGCATGGCTATGTCACAAAATCAATAGGTCAATTATGTGCTTGTGGCTTCTACTGTATCTGTATTTATCATACATAGTCAACAAATTGATGTAATCTCTGCTGATTGGCATACAAGTATGTACGTATTTCCTTCTATTCTCTGTATTTGCACTGGGAGATTTCTTGCATCAACATTATTACAAAAGTTGTAAGGGAAACAGCAATTAAAAAATCAGGAATTAATTATTATCGGATGTTTGTCAAGTTCACTTTAAAAAATACACAAAACAGATGTACAATCATTTAGCTACATTAACCCTCCTACTACTACAAGGGTAAAAAACAGTCAAAATCTAATGCACTTAAAAGTCAAACACTGTCAAACCTTACATGTAGTACTTAGTACATTTACAGGTTAAAATGAGTCGACCGTTTTTGACTGGTAAAAAGCATTGTCTGGTCAGGGTGGTCAAAATGACAGTAAAAACCAGTCAAAAATGCCCCTGTGTGTACATTTGGGTCAACAGTCAAAACAGTCAGTTGACTGGTTTTGACCTCTATAGCTATTTGCCACTAAAGTGCAGCTATAGTAGGAGGGTTATTAGTACATGAGGAAGGTAAGGGTAATTGCATTTTTGCTCAATCTTTTTTCTTTTTTAAATTTTTTATTTCTTTATTTACATATACAGACATCCTTTGGTGAATCACAATTTGTCTTGGCCTTTATTTTTTCTTCGTATTTTGCATTCATAAATTAAGTTCAACATTTTTTTGCTGCAATTTACAAATCAGATAGGTTACACTTGATCATATTTTGGTTACCATGTCTCATAATATGTGGAAAACAACTTTTGTTTTTGTTTAATGTTTTCGTATTTGATAAAACAGAGAATTAGCTGTTGTAAACTGCTTACCAACCTAAAGGACCTGTAGTATATAAAAACAAAATAAATGTTATTGGCTTTACGTTTCCAACCTAGCAGGTTCTTTCTCAAAGGCAAAGTTTTCGTATTTGCTATAAAAAAAACTTATGAATTCTTGTATTATTTTCTAAATGGCAATCCACAAGATTGGATTACAGTTCAGTGCCTTTTAAGTATGGTCCGTACACAATTTTTAAAAATATATAGTTATAAGTAGCATGTGGAACTAGTTATTTTAAGAGCTGCTTCCAATGTGATCAGTATTGTGTTCTTGCAAAAGTGGTTTTCACTAATTAACATCAATTCTATAAAAAAAAAATTCAATCTTCTGTTTATCCCACCTATGAAGCCAAGACATTGAGATTTCACAGAATGTTACTTAATACTATAATCTTAATGGTGGTATAAAATTAGGTTCAAAATTCTTATGTCATTGCTTAACTTTAGGGCGGTGTACTCTGGATAAAATTTGTACTATATTTTAATTGTTCTTTAAAAAGAATTTCATTGTTGGAACTATGCAAATCGTTTTGAAAAATTTTGTTGACGTGAATTAAGTCAGAGCTGATGAGGAATATGTATGTGAAACTTGTGTTTTTGATATTCTGTCCTTAACTTTTTATTACATTCAAAGTAATGATGCAACAAATGTTACATCTCAATTTGAAATAACATACCAATTTAAGCATGAAAACCAGTTCAAGTTAATATTTTCAGGTCAATTCTACAGTGCATGTCCTGTTTGGGATTTTGTAAAACATTCAAAATCTTGCAAAAATGTGATAGCTTTAAACTCAAAATGCAGAAGATAGAAAACAATTAGATTTTCTATAGATCATAAGCCCTCAAAAACATGAGACAGGACTAAAGTACAACCATACAAACAGTAGTTTAATCAAAAGGATCTGTAGCTTTATTTTATATAAACATGTTTTTTCCAAGATTTTGCATCATGCTTATATGAAATATTTGGAATGCACATTACATTTTCACTAGGTTTTGTTACTTTGCACACCCAAATGTTGAATTTCTGCAGAAATCATTGACCACACAATTAATATGAGCACAAAGTGTGTAGGTTATAAAACACCTGCTTCTGTGAGTATTTACTTTCTTTGAATCTGGATACGTAATAATAAACAACCATGCAACCTGTCAAAGTTTTAGCACAATGCGGAGTCTTAGTCATGTGAAAAATCATCCACAATTTTACAGCAAATACCACGAGCAAAAAGTTTAAGTGTATGTGTTCGGATTTTCTCTGAAATGAGAGCATTTTCAGGATGAGTGGAACTTTGACCAATTTCACATCAAGATAATTTTCGGGTTATACTTTCGTTATTGTGTTATCGGGTAATTACAAATGTCATATCTTATCTTGTGCAGTTAGTGTACAAAATATCCGATTGTTATTTTTTGTTTATTTATTTTGTTCATTTCTCAAACATAAGGACATCAGTTGTGCATTTGTGGATCTTAAAAAACATTTATTGAAATTAATGAACATGTATAACTTTTGAATAGTATGCAACTCAAACTGGGTGAAAAAAATAATATTCCCCTGTCAATGAATTAGGGTTAAGATGGTACAAATGAGTATTAATTGATCAATTGTTTTTGTTTTGGGGGACATGCTACCCAAAGAAATTGGGGGAGGGGAACACATGGTAAAATTGTTTGCTTGATAATTTGGAGAAAAAAAAACATTGTAAAGTTTTGTGCATGATGATCCTAAAAGGACATTTTGTCCTGACCCCCGATACAGCTTTTACCAAATTTGTACTGAAATATAAGTATTGGGACAAAAAATATTGTGGAATTATTATTCTTAAAGTGGCAGTATCATGATCAGATCAGACTTTCAACAGGGTATGGAATAGGTATCTTAGTTTAGGATGAACACAATGATGGAAAATTTACTGGCTCATTTATACAGCATCAACGGTAGTATGACCTTATCATGTGGAGTATTTTTCTGAGTTTAAAACTCGCACACCAATTCCATGCACTGTTGATCGTGACGATATTGTCCCTTTATCTTTAAAACAGCTAAGTAAGAGCACTCAATCAGTGTATCGGTGTTTACAATTATGTCATGAACTTGTCAGAAGAGATGTGATTTTACAAATTGATTTTTTTTATTCAATTTTTTTTGTGAAAAAGCATTTGAAAACACTCCACATCAAGTAAGCTTAGATAATAATTTGTGATTTAGTAATCGGGTCATAACAAATGTTGTACCCTTCTGTTAACAAATTTAAGTTTTTGCTGCAGATCCAATTAGTAGTTAAAGATTCTACTAATAAATCACTAAAGATTTCCTTGGTATTGCCATGTGATGTAAAATTGTTTATAGTCAAACCAACTTCATCATTATTATTTCTTTAGGTACATGTATGAAGCAACATAATTTTTTGAGAAGTAACTATTTTTTGGATTACGTTTAATTATAAAAGTTGTAAATATTTATGTTTTCCCATGTAAATTTCTCAAAGTGTATGGATGGAATAAAATCATGCCATGTGAAAACAAAAACCTCTCGCTTCATTTGCAACTGTCAAAAAAAGACAGTAAAACCCCTTCCACTGTGGTTTTGCATGGTAATAAGTTATGAAGTTCGGGATTAAATAGAGGGAGCACGAAGCATGCACCATTTGTACTTCCCGCAAACCAAGGAAACCTGATATTTGCATATGAAAGCATAGAAGGTTTCCTAGCCAATCACTGCCGACAAAGCACCTGTTTAGTGTGGTCAATTATGCTAATGCAGGCACGCGCCCCAATCAAAATAACTTAACCTGCTGGTGATTCATAAGTCTGACACCCTTAGTATGGATGTACAGCTGTGAATGTATGTAACAGGGGTACCAGACTGCTGTTTATGTAGTCGATGTATGCAAGCAAAATGTATCACTATGGGGCAAACGGGTAACATTTCGTCCATATGCTCACACATACTCCTCGAAGTGAGCGTTAGCTGCAAGGTCTACAGTTGTTGCTGGCGGTTGAAAAGTCGGAGTGGGATCGGTCAATATTGACCTTTGATCTGAGAGCTTGGGTAAGTCCATAATAAGCATATAAGTGTACTTTATGGTTATATATAGGCCTACAATTATCACTTGTCGGTGTTTATTTGTCCATCACAGTTACTCATATTCGGTGTCGGTCTACCCTCCACTTCAATCTCGTGCCTGCCGAGTGCCGGTGTTAAAGACAAGTAGTTAAACAACCACCGTTTCCTTACGGTAAACGTGTTCAATTTAGCTAAATCTTGATCATTTTTTGTATTAGTTTATTGTGTTTTATAGTTTATCATGTGACATAAAAAATGTGTTTAATTATCATTTGTGTTGGAGGAAAGAAATAACAATGTTGAACCCAACCGCCATTTGTGCACAAAAACCATACGTGTGTTTTTAGCAGACGACAAAACTTGATACATACATTCAGTGCTCAAAATCTCCCAAAATATCGTGTCCAATCCTCACTTGACTACACTTTCCACACCTTTAGTGTGTCATGTATCATATTTAAAGAGAAGGGTAGAATGTTGTACCCAAGTCCCAACCGCCACTTTTTCTCATTCAGTATAACCAATAATGTAATCTTACCTACCCAGTAAGGTGGAGAACATATCGTTGCAGTTTTCACAAAGTGATGGATTGCAAAAAAGTTTTTTTTTTTAAATGAGTTTAGTCAATATTTGGACTTCAAATACTGTTATCTTTCATTTCACCAAGTTTTAATCCTTAAAACTGTCTAGTTTTCTAATTGAAGTTTTTGTAAAAGTAAACGGTGGTTTTAAGTTTTCACGAAGTGACTGATCGCAGCCTTGTGCATGTGTTACTGCATGTATTTTATGCGAACGGCATGCTTTTAAGTTTCGATCACTCCACATGTGTGTTCCACGAAGTTGACGTGTGTCCTTATACTAATGCACGGGAAACGTCACTTTGTGAAAACTTGACAACAGCATGTGCAGTTTTCACGAAGTGACCGTTTGGTTTATAAGTTTGTTACTTGTTTATAGTTATTTTCTTCTACAAAACGAATACATTTACGTAGGCCTATCATATGAGATTTCAGCTTTCTAACTAAGTAAAAATTAATGATATTTGAGATTAAAATGACATCAAAACCGCGGTTTTAAAACTTGAGGAACTTCAATCGCTTATATCTCGCAACGCGATTTTACCACGACTTGGACGAATATGTCACTTCGTGAAAACTGCGACGATATGGATGATGGACATACATAATAATAATAATAATGTGTGGATTTATATAGCGCACGTATCCACCAACTAAGTGGTGCTCAAGGCGCATTATATTATTATCCCTGCTCATAAGGCTCATAAGGCTCATAAATCATTCCTGAAACCATCTCAGCTCCCTGGGGAGTATACAGCTCAATTGCTGCCATTTCTAGTGCATATATAGAGCAAACCAACTCTGCCTTCACAAGTACCCATTTAACCCCTGGGTGGAGAGAAGCAATTATGATTAAGTGTCTTGCTCAAGGACACAAGTGTCACGGCCGTGATTCGAACCCACATTATGTTGCTAACACCAGAACTTGAATCCGGGATATTTATTTCATGAAAAATCATGAAATTTTTGGTATACGATGACTTCCTCAGTCACGTCAGTCTGATCTTGTCAACTTCCCTGTTAGTGACCAACACGGTCATTGTACATGCACAGTGGCAACTATAATAGGATTCTTCTATTTTCTGAAGGGGAGGATTTTTTTTTAGAAGGGAAACCATCATATGAAGTGTCGTGGCCGAGCGGTCTAGCTTACCGGATTCAAGTTCTGGTGTTAGCAACAGAATGTGGGTTCGAATTACGGCCGTGACACTTGTGTCCTTGAGCAAGACACTTAATCATAATTGCTTCTCTCCACCCAGGGGTTAAATGGGTACCTGTGAAGGCAGAGTTGGTTTGCTCTATATGCGCTAGAAATGGCAGCAATTGAGCTGTATACTCCCCAGGGAGCTGAGATGGTTTCAGGAATGATTTATGAGCCTTATGAGCAGGGATAATAATATAATGCGCCTTGAGCACCACTTAGTTGGTGGATACGTGCGCTATATAAATCCACACATTATTATTATTATTATTATTATTATTATTATTATAAAAGTGGATTTTAAAGATAGTTTTCGTTTTCTGTACCCCAAAAATTTGATAGAATCATTTTGTAACTGTTAGTGGTTGCAAACAATTTAAAAACAAAAAATGAAATGTGGGTCTGGGGCAAGAAACTGGAGATTTGTTTGGCCTAATGACAGTTTTGGATTGCAATTTTGTAATTTTGTGTAGCAAATTGTGAATTTTTGCATAGCATACTGATATGTGATACAAACGAATTGCGAAGGATTAAATGCTGTTTGAGGCAATTGTTTCTCTATTCCACGGATAGATGCATTTACTTTACCAGGTGGTTTTTAAAAAGTGACATTGATCCCGACCAATTACCGACTTGAAATCAAGTCTACTTCACTGGTTACACTAATAACCAATGTTGTCCCCATGCGCTCGGTCTAACCAGGTAGACTATCGGGACAAGATTGACTGACAACGGAACGGCACACTTTTTTCTGTTTTTGGGGGGGTTTTGGGTTTTTTTTTTAAATTGAAAATTAAATTTCAATTTTCAATTATTTTCTTTGACCCACCCACCCACATTTTCGAAATTTTAAAACATTGATAATTCTGAGTGGCCCCTAATTGTATTTTGCAGGTTTTATGAAATTAACA
The DNA here is from genome assembly GCA_029582265.1 of Zoroaster sp. YZ-2022. Classification (NCBI taxonomy): domain Eukaryota; kingdom Metazoa; phylum Echinodermata; class Asteroidea; order Forcipulatida; family Zoroasteridae; genus Zoroaster; species Zoroaster sp. YZ-2022. The sequence continues at coordinate 30,444,082 of CM055833.1, read as the reverse complement.
AGACGTAGGGTTTCACATTACTTTGACATTTTAACTGAGGTGCTGCGTCCAGAAATCTATAAAGAAAGCATGGTATTCTTTCCTACATAATCAGTTATTTGAATGTTTGTTTGTTTGTTTATTGGATAGCCTTTTCACATTTTCATCATAATGTCAGAATTCCTTATGATTTTTCAAATTTTGATCGCAACAGGTCAAAGTGCTATCCATCTTATTTATGTACATGTAGATGTTAGGTTAGCTACTACCACTTTTGGTAATTTCACAAAATTTCCCTGATCAAGGTCTACCTATCTCCGAGCCTGTTATTCTTGACTATTCTGTACCCCAAGGCTCCGTGCTCGGCCCACAGTGGTTTACTGTTTATACCTTTCCAGTTCGTGATATCATTTTGAAGTATAATTTAAATTACCATATCTATGCTGATGACACGCAGCTTTACATTACTTTTAAATCTTCTCAAGAACCTGCCGATTTCTGCATTACAACACTGGAGAAATGTATTCAAGAGATTCGAAGTTGGATGAGACAAAACTTCCTGAAATTGAACGATGAAAAAACAGAATTTGTTCTATTTGGATCACGTCAGCAATTGTCTAAAGTTTCTCTTCCATTTATTACAATTGGTGACTCAGATAACCCCCTCATCACAAGCACGTAATTTGGGTGTTATATTTGACTCGACAATGACTTTAAAACCTCATATCTCCAACATTGTTCGCATATCATCATTTCATATCAGAAATATTAGCCGAATAAGGAAATACTTGAATAAAAGTGCTGCTGAACAAATTATACATGCGTTTGTCACATCACGTCTCGATAACGGGAATGCTCTACGGTCTCCCGCAGAATCAAATATCTTGTCTTCAGCACATACAAAACACAGCAGCTCGTGTTGTGACTTTGTCCAGAAAGTCATGCCATATCACACCAATCTTGAAAGAACAGCACTGGTTTCTGTTTCACAGAGAATTGTTTTTAAACTTATGCTAATTGTTCACAAATCTTTTAATAACGTTGCTCCAATTTATATTTCTGAACTGCTTAAAGTCTACACTCCATCACGCAATTTGCGCTCCAGCAACATGTCACTCCTACAGGAACCAACTTCAAAACGGAACTGGGGTGATAGGTCTTTTTCTGTCGCGGCTCCAAGACTCTGGAATCATCTTCCAACAAAACTCAAATCTTGTCATGGTATAACTAGATTTAAGTCGATGCTTAAAATTCATCTTATGTCACAATTCTTCAAAGATGATGTATATCTGTAATTGCATTGTAGGTACATGTATCTCATTACATAATTTTTTCCCTGTGCTATCATTGTATATTGTTTGTATTCATGTTTTTTCTTTGCTTCCGCGCCTTGAGCGCCCAGCAGGGTGGATATGTGCGCGCTACAAATCTTTATTATTATTATTATTACCTGAATAGTCGTTTGATCATTACTTTACATTGCCAATTTGATTGGAAGGTGGTGGTGACAAAAATATCATGCAAAATGATGTCTTCACTACAGTGCTGTGTGCTGGAAAATGAAGTAGGATTTTGTTGGTCTCCTGTAAATAATTATCTTTGGCCAAGGATGAACATATTTTACACATAAATGGATAGTGTTTTTCTGAATTTCCATCATTATCTCATTATGCGAGCTTCATTGAGCAGAAAGTGTCAGTTTCTATCCTCACAAAGTATAAAGAAATAACCTTTTACCATAATTAAGAAAAGATTTACATGATCTCTAATGTGCACACAGTGTAATTTGCCCTATGCACAAATACTAGTCAGTGACTCATGAATATTACGCAAGGAGGCAATTAAGATCCCGCATGAATCTATCACTCTAGAGACCACGTGCACACAGTGCCATGCAAACCCCACTATGCACACACACATACTGACAGCTGAATATATTAATACTTCATCTGGTGAGCGTAGGCGCTGTAGGCCGTGATGAAGCAGGGTCTACGTAATGGTTTATATTAATCGTCGGTGACTCAGCCTGAAAATGGGAAACCTGAGTACGTTTATGACAGTCGCAGCATGGTTCTATGAATCAGTACATCATCGTACAGTGCATGACGAGCAGCTCCTATCTGAACTTCTGTATTGGCTGTATTCACAGTATGTAAATTGTCTACATTTCCATGTTACTTTTTCAAAATGTGACATTTATTAATTTCTATTTGTATTTATTACAATTGCAAAGTTTCACAATATTGGCTTCAGCTTTAAGTTAATGTACATGTAGGTTAATGTTTGTCACCGTTTTATTTATTTTTCCCTTTACATATTTGTTGCAGGTGACTTGCAAGACCACTGCAGAGCCACCACCATGGCCGACCTATCACTGTCAATGACTGAATTTGAACATTTCCGGCCACAGCATGACCGAAAGCACCACTACCACAATGGTGTCCCCAGCCCAAGCCACAGTGCCCACAACCTTCTCATCCGCACATCACTCCAGAAACGCACCCTAGAGAAGAAGGCCAAGAAAGTGCGCTTCTACCGCAATGGGGACCGCTTTTTCAAAGGGATTGTTTACGCCGTGTCCACAGAAAGATTCCGCACCTTCGAGTCACTCCTCGCCGATCTGACAAGGACACTGTCGGACAAATCACATCTTCCTCAGGGCGTGAGACAGATTCTGACCATTGACGGCACTCGCAAAATCACCAGCCTGGACATGTTGGATACTGGAGAGAGCTATGTTTGTTCTTCCATCGAGGTCTTCAAGAAAATTGACTACATGAAGAACAGTGATCCCAGCTGGCGGGTGGGTGTAGTTAAGAAGGAGGAGAAGATGTCAGCAGGCAGAGACAGTAGCACCCCAATGCCACGGTCCACAGAGGGACTGATCGAAGATCACCGGGATTTCATCAAACCAAAACTTGTTACAATTATCAAAAGCGGGGCCAAGCCGCGCAAGGCAGTGCGTATTTTGCTGAACAAGAAGACAGCACACTCGTTTGATCAGGTGCTGACTGACATCACAGATGCAATCAAGTTGGATTCAGGAGCTGTGAGAAAATTGTATACCCTGGATGGAAGACAGGTGAGTAACTATTGGACAGTGAGGTTTTCGATCAAGTTACAAGTGTGCAAAGGTGTCATTATTATATGCTTGACGGTCATGAACATGACATACAAATGGCTACACAAAGTTGATATTATTAGTGCAGTTCAGCATGGAACTGAACGCTGCTTACCAAGAGTGTTAATCACTTACACAATGTCCTCTTAATTTCTATATTCAAAGATGTCCACATCCATTATCACATTGTAACGTCCTGTATTGTATTGTTATGGGGTGTCGTGGCCGAGCGGTCTAGCTTACCGGATTCAAGTTCTGGTGTTAGCAACATAATGTGGGTTCAAATCACGGCCGTGACACTTGTGTCCTTGAGCAAGACACTTAATCATAATTGCTTCTCTCCACCCAGGGGTTAAATGGGTACCTGTGAAGGCAGAGTTGGTTTGCTCTATATGCGCTAGAAATGGCAGCAATTGAGCTGTATACTCTCCAGGGAGCTGAGATGGTTTCAGGAATGATTTATGAGCCTTATGAGCAGGGATAATAATATAATGCGCCTTGAGCACCACTTAGTTGGTGGATACGTGCGCTATATAAATCCACACATTATTATTATTATTATGTTTTTCTCCATGGTTAAGTATTATTTGTAAGGTAATTCAAGATTAATCTTAACAGGGTAAATTTTGATGGTTCTTTGTTAATGGCGCTACACAAAGGTGTTTACATCAGCGGCAGATCCAGAATTTCAGAAATAGTCAGAATTAGAGCTGCATTAAAAACCAAAAAGTCACAACTCAGACTGGACAATCTAATTTCCCCATTTTGATTGTTGAATTTCATTGTGTATGTGAGAAGAGTTGAATTCATCAAGACCATGATTGCAGAAAATTAAATTAGAAGTAATGGAATACAAGGCTGAAACGGGTGCTGTTTCAGCAATTATGCGTGATTCTGTGACTGGTACAGTACCTTTTTTAAATGATTTGAATTTCTGTTCTCAGATGGACCCAAAAGCTCACAATATTAAATTTAGAGGAAGCAGATCTCAGAAATAATCTAAAGGATTCAGCATTTAATTTAGGTGAAAAAGAAGCATAATCCTGCATCAACATAATTGTGTGCATATGTGGGCTCATTACACAAGGCTCAAGCTTGATGTGTCCGTGACCTATACTGCAACTTGATATGAAATTTAATGTAACAAGTCTGCCGATTTTTAGTTTGGCTACAACAGTAGTAAAAGGACAATATCATCACGATCAGAGCAGACTTTCAACAGGGCATGGAATTGGTGTCCTAGTTTAAGATGAACACTGACTGAAAATTACTGGCTCATTTATGTAGCAGCAACGATAATATGACCTTGTAGAATTCCTGTAGAATATTTTTTTCAGTCACTGAGTTAAACTAGTGTTCCGATGCCATGCCCAGTTGATAGTGACGATACTGTCCCTTTTAATCCTGGGTCTCTCTAGTATTCTGCTCAAGGGTGATGAATTGTCATGGTATCACCATTGATCAGGATATAACTAATCAATAAGATCATGTTTTATTACAGAATATAAAGTTACATCTTCATACAGAATTAGAACTGGCATACTTAGTCAGGCTTGCATAAGAAACAAAATGTAATCAATAAACTTAACTACACAAACCCCTTTCAGTATCTGGCTAGACACCCTGCTCAATGCAACAGCATAATAATAATTATTTGGATGTCCTCAAAAATTTTCTCCAGAATGTAATATGCATGACTGCATGGCATGCATGCACAGTGTACCATTAAGTACATGTATATACATGTACACCTGCAATGTGTCAAAAGCCTTTGGCTATATTCATAATGAGATCAGATTAATATGCGCAAGACAGTTGAGTGCTACTAATTTCCTTGCCTTCCCTCACAAGTTTGTTTTGAGTAAGAATGTAAACATTGGTTAGTAAAAGTAGGCTAGCTGCACTAGGATATGAATTTATAACTTTCATGTTAAAGGAATTTTCAGACCATATGATTCAGATTCTTGTGTTTCATCAATTATGATTGAATTTTGGTCAGATTTGTTGATTGAACACAACATTTACAATCCATATAATGGTTCTACTTTTTAAAACATTTAATAATATTGTCCTTTACTAAGTTTTATTCAGATTTGCTTTTTGGAAAAGAAACTTAGTTTGAAATAAATTAGTTAAGTTTAACCCTCTCAGTACCGAATTATTTTGACATAAACAACCGCTGGTGACCGCATTGTTTAACCACTCAAGCGTGAAGCACACATTCTTACACAACAGAAAGCTTGTGTTCAAAGGCCAATTTTACAAACTCTATTATTACCTTGAAGATATCGTTTTACAGCAAAATAAATAATAAAAAATATCTTACTTATTGAATTGCCTTTCATAAAATCAAAAAAACATTAAGATCGGTCAATAAATGTCCAAGTTCTCGGCCTTTGTTTCCTCAGTGTGATCTGTAAACTCAAACACTTTTTTGTACACAAACACATGGCGCTCCGTAGGTGTTTGGCATTTCGGATCTTTCCACTCCAGTTTGAAGGGATTGCATAATAGCAACCTTATTTTATTTCACCATCAATGGAAAGATCCGATCTTGCTCTTTCCAACCATTGTAAGCTTGAGTATGGAGGGTGAACATGGACAAACTACAGCTTTATAACAAATGGCCTTTATGCTCAGGCTAGAGTGCTTTTTTTTGTGAAAGCTTGGTCGACTAAAGTCGCCTATGGTAAGGAAGAGGGGGTATTAGTGCAGTCGACTAAAGTCGCCTATGGTAAGGAAAGGGTTAATGAAATATATAAAAAAAACTTTTTATTTTATTTTTTTTATTATGAAGAAAAAACCCTGTTAGATGAACCCTCCTACAAGGGTCAAAATGTTGATATACTTGCCAAGGTATATCTAGTGCACTTAAAAGTCAAACACTGTTAAACCTTACATGTACATGTAGTAAGTACCAATACCAGTCATAAATGCCCCTGTGTGCACACTTGGGTCAACAGTCAAAACAGTCAGTTGACTGGTTTTGACCTCTATAGCTACTTGCCACTAAAATACAGCTGTAGTAAGAGGGTTAAACAGTATTTTTTTGTTTTCTCACTGATTCATTATTCTGGCACATACAATCAATTTACATATTATTTTTCTTTCTATTCACTCAATATTCACAGGAAATTATGATATTGCATTCAAATTCTGGACATGTTACAATATGTCAACTAGCGACAATAATGACCCATATTAAGTTAATTTGATCCTCACAAAGGCAATTACTAATCCCTCAGTCATGACTGATTGACATGATTTAAATTAGCTTTTATCAGGGGGAAATACAGTCGGATTAGTCACAACATCTCAATGTTGAATGAAATCAAATAACAGATGGCCACCAGCAAGCTGACTGATTACAGATACCTACAGAAAAAAAATGAAAGATGGTACTCTGTAAAACAATATTCAAAATAATACAAACAAGTTATGTACCTAGTTAGGTTTCCTTGTGTTGTCTTCTCCTGAAGACAATTGTCAAACCACTGGTTCTTTTCAAAACCTGAACTATTTTACAACTCATTAGAGAATTTACATAATTTATTCATCAAAAGATTTCACTTATTCTCTGTTGGATGATAGTATTTGTAAATGTTACCATGAATGATTGGCAGGCTGGCTCATAATTTTTATCAAGGGCGCAACTGATTCCCTTTTATGGTATACTGATCATTGCATTTTACTTGAAAATAGCACAAGGTTGCTCAAGTTTAAATGACTTATGTTCGAGCTAAACAAGTACAATATTGTGATTGGAAGTGCTTAACCATACTGATTATTAAGATCTTCCATCCCTCTTAATCATGTGTCTGAGTAAGCAGCTTTTGAACTTTGCCAGTTTGTGATGGTATTATTTCTTTTAATTTTGCTGATTTTCAAATGGACATGCCATATATAATTGCTCATTGCTCAGAAACCGTTAGAGTGCCCATCACCAAATTTACAGGGAAGCTTGTTTACATCATAAGGTGCCTCTGACATAAATTAGAGGAAAAATAATATGTATATTTTTTTACTCATCTTTGAACTTTATAATTTGTGATGGTTGATTTTAGGAGATAGCAATTAGGGCTTGTAAGAAGCTTCAAAATGACACCAGAACCAGCTCTCTAGGTGCTATACTTTCTGGGATATGGGCGTTTTAATTCACGAGGTATCGCTAATTAGCTCAGAATTAAGAGGTCTAGAGCAAAAAATTTTGCATTTCTGGCCATTTCTCATTGGTCCCAATCATTTCCTAAAATTTGAAAAAAATCTGAGAGGTCAAGGGAAATTCTTTGATTTGACATGGAATGACCCTAATATTGCTACCACAGACCTTCCTAGATTACACATGTGTACATGTATATAGTTCATATGCAACTAGGCATGGTGGCAGTGGTGTAACCATCTGATACTTTAAATCACTCCATAAAATAGCCTTAACCCCCTCCCCCCCCCCCCATAAACGGGGACTCAAGACTAAATTGTGAAAAATTTAATCTAAAATAGTTTGGAATTTTTACATGTATCTGTACGTTAAAGGAACAGTATCGTCACGATCAACAGGGCATGGAATTAGTTTTGCTAGTTTTAGATTAACTCAGTGACTGAAAATAATACCCCACATAAGGTCATATTACCATTGCTGCTGCATAAATGGGCCAGTATTTTTCATTCACTGTGTTGTAGCCTTCTAGGACACCGATTATGATCGTGATGATATTGTCTCTTTTAACGTACATTTACACTGTAAGCATTTATAAATAAATTTATGTGAATATACATCTAAAACATTTCCGGATAACGGAAATAACAAAATAATTTGAAATCTGGGCATCATGCCAGTCGGCACACTTTGAACACCTGTATTTCTTATTAGTAATGATTACATTTAATATGCGGTGATTCGGTGATGATGCATTGGGTCCCTGGGAAGGCATGTTAAATTAATGTGCAGTCAATAAAGAGCTTTCTCTCAAATGAGTCATCGCATGTGTTCACCTTTTGCAGAGCCATGTATTCTGTAATTGTCGCTTGCTACTGCAAGTGACTGCTACTTTGCAAGTGACACATGTGCACAATTTGCACTTCAATTTGTATGTGTTATGACTGTACAGTTAATAATATTTAGTTCATTTGTTTTGTGCCCACTGCATTAAGTATGTCCGCATGACAACTTTGTTTAAAATGTTATGATTTAGATTCTTAAGCAGTTACTCACCATGTTGATGTTTTAGAACCTTTTATGAAAACATCCTTCATACTGTATATGGAAGTCAGATGGTAAATATTTGGAGCAATGGCGAGCTAACAAAATTTACTTTTTGTCACGGCAAAAAAGCATTAATTTACCTGTATACTTTCTGTTCCAGTAAACATGCAAACAAAACTGTTAACACATCATGAACTGTCAACCTTAACCCTCAATCATTGGAGTGCATATTGTTTGACAAAAGATTTACTCTTTCGCATGTTATAATCCATCTCATTATCCACATTGGGTAAGAGTAAACCTTCTAAAGCTAGACTGAATCTCAGGATTTGGTTCGTCCTAAAATTCCAAATTTAACATTATCCTTATGTTTCAGTGCTTACATTTTTGCCCTAGACATACTGGCAATCTTTCAGTCACACATTATGCTACTCGGCCAATGAGCACTCGCATTTTTGTGACATTTGAAATGTGAAAGTCCCGAGTGTTACTTCAATCATGGCATGAAATATCCACAAATCATGCTATATGCACAATACGCAGCCTGACCCCTGAGTATAGCCCTGGTCGCTTTGTCAGTGATGTTTTGATGCAGAATGTATTAGGCCTGGGAGAATAGTGAAATTTACTATTCGATTAATCGCGCAACAACATTTCACGAATATTCGACTATTCGCGAATAGTTGGCAAAATTTTCCCTGCGGTTTAAGTACGAAAACATGTGCTTTAAAAGTAATATTTGGCCTATTTGTAAGCTTCAGACAGTAGACAAATACATGTACATACATTGAGTTCTTGAATGCCTGTTGTTAACTTGTTGTTTCCTCTTTATTTCTTGCAAAATTGTACTCGAAATAATAGAATTTGTAAGTGAAAATGCAATGGAGTAGTCACGAATAGTTAGTGCAGTTCACAACCGGGAAGTTACATGTATGCAGTGCAAAGGCAATTTATTATTACTCACAATTAATCGTGAATGGTCATTATTCGCGAATAGTTGCAGGTATTCATGCCAGCCCGATTAATCGAATAGTTCAAAATCCGCGAATATGAATACGATTATCAACAACTATTCGAATAATCGAACTATTCGCCCAGGCCTAGAATGTATATTGATTTGGTTCTTCCTTTTTCTAACTGACCAATGATCGAACACTTACATATTGATTTGAAGCAACTGATTTACATGTAGCATCTCAGCTTTTACTAGCATCTTATTAAATCTTCCATGCAACTGAACAGGAATAACTGTGATACACATGCTCTATACATAAAATAATGTTTGGAATTTTGACAATAATACCAATTATATTCTTTTTGTTGTTAATTTGAGTTTATGATAATAACATACAATCATAGACTTATACTTGTAAAGGGTCCAATTGTACAATTAATTGATAGTGTATATTACTTGTACTTTTTCTAGGGGAACTCTGTTGGTGTGTTTTCTAAGGTTTTTTTAATGATAGTTATATGAAAATGAAACACTACAGGATCATTAAGTTTGTTGGAAGATATATGTAATTTACATATATATAAATTTCAGTTTTGAAATAAAAAAGATTTAAAAAAATACATCATGTATGTGTATGTAAATCTCATGATGGAAGATTTTCTCTCAGAAGATTAGTTTTATTACAAATGAAAAAAAAAACCTTGATGAGGGTATGCATTTTCTGTTTGATCCATACTGTAATTATAACAGGATTTTAATTCATCGGCTTGGTTTTCACTGCTATCCCATGGGTTCAACTGGAATTCAATTGCATGCAACCATGCTGGTAGAATCCATTGGTTTCAAGTGGTGATTCTGCATCTCATCATCTTTAATTCCTTCTGTTGAATCTTTACTGTCAGCAAGATGACAGCTGATCTATGTCTCTTTGGTAGTAGAGGAAAAATCGTATTGCATGAAATTTATTGACTCATATCAGTGGAAGAATTTAATTCATTAATTAATTTATTAATATTGGAGACTGACAGCTGCATAAACCAAGTGTCATCAGTTCAATTTAATATCACATTTATTTCCTTATTTCCTTACTCATTGATTGTAAGTATCCTACCAGACTTCTTAACTGTAATATAGATGCTTATCGTTGTTAATCCAGACTGTGTGCCATAAGCAACTTGGTATTATACATGTAGGATGCTGATTTAAAATTTCCTAAAGCCTCAAGGTTTTTTATACACACAATACAAAGTGTTGCAGGAATTAGGAATAAATTTCAAATAACATTTTGCATTTCTGTAATATAAAAATGATTAACTAACACAAAAACCATCCAGTTAGATGAAAACAATTAATCTTGGGCTATTGAACTCGGTGTAAGTACATGTACATGAACTTGTTCGTCATCTCATATCAGATGGTTAATTTACAGGTTTGCATCTACATACAGTAGCGACTTTGTTTTTTGCATTTGTCTCCCATTTTTATAGAATGTTTGTCTGCATTGCCACAAGGAAGGGATTATTTACAATACCCTTCAGAAGCTAAGGATTCCATAGGCAACAAACCCCCGCATTTTGGCTGGAAACGGACCGAGACATTGGCCCGAGGACATGATACTGTAACGTGAATAATTTATGTGCTGGATGTGATATGCCTAGGCCTACTGTAGATATTCCTATGTGTTTGTTATGGTTGCGGGCTAAATTTATGGCGAATTTCAGAAATGAATATAATTTTTCACATTGATCACTGTCCATTGAGAAATTTAATAGTAGGAGAAATCACTTGAAATTAAGGTCCACTTAAAATTTTAATGGATTGGTAGCATATTTTAATAACATACTTGTTATAAATATGTCTCTGAAAGTCATTGAGATATTTATTCACATAAAGAAATTATTTAAGGCAGTTCTTTACAAGTAATGGTGGAAAGTTGATATACATGTATATTGAGCTCATTAATATTTATAAAATAAAGGAATGATAAATAAAATGTGAATACAGTATATATATATATAAGTTTCTTAGAAGTACATTTATATCAACGAAGGTCGAAGGATTTTGTAATGTCTGGTTCACTTATGACAAAATGTTGGGTGATCTCTGGGTCTTTAGTTCTGTTCTCCTGCTACATTACGTGACTAATGATGGGTCCACAGACCTTGAGAAATAAGAAGTAGGGCCTAAATAAAATAACACATGACTGATAATGCTGACATTCAGTTGGGAAGAAGAATTATCCAATAGGACTATGCATATTACATGTAAATATTGGCCACTATAACATTAGATTTGTATTTACTTGAGTTTGACCTGGATTTTTCTATACTATAGTCTTTAACATGTAATTAAAAAATAATAATAATTTACATGTTTTGGTATTGAGTGGTTCTGGTGCTAGTGTGGTTAATACTGTATCTCTTCATATGGGATATTAGCATGCAGACAATAGCTGCTGTACAACAGATTTTGTAGTAGTGTGCTTGGAATGTAATATCAAGCTTTAACTTAATGATTCTTCTCAGAATCATGCAAAGGAAATTGTCAGATTGTTTCGCTGCTAATCTTACTTTATATAATTAAGTCCATGTATTAGAATGTAGAGGAAAACTAGTGTGGTTTTCACGTATTAGGGTTGCATTTCAGTCCCATCTGTCAAGTTTTTGATTGTTCAGGTTGTGGCTGTTCTTCATATTTTCTACATTTGGGGTTAATATCGGACTTGAATGTTTTGGTGGGTTTATAGCATGGCAGATGGGACATGCTCTGTGGAATTAACTGGCTACTAGTACGTGTACTCCTACATGTTACATGTTTTGTCTATGTCTGACGAGCTGTCCTTCAGGTATTAATCAAGGACAGGTTGCATTCTAGTAACTGATCGTGACATAGGTGGCAATGTGGTAGATTAGGATGGAGGATGGAGTTTGTATGGGCTTACAAGCATCATCTCTTGGGTATTTCTCTTTGTTTGGAAGAGCGGTTCCATCCATTGCTCACACCTCTCGGCCTCTTGTCTCTGAAATTCTACACTGCCCCCCAAAATGAACCTATTGTCAACCGTAATGAACTCATGATAAGTCATGCTTTTGAGATTTGCTGCAGTACACATAGGAATAAAACTGATGATCATAAGTTGGATGAAGGCAAGTGAACAACAGACGTAGGGGGGAAAAAAACGTTTTTGAGATTTACTCCACTTCACCCAACATGTTGGCCCTAACAAGAACATGGGAGAGGAAGATGCATTTCTTATAGAATGAACACCAAGTTCAGAAACATGTTTTGTTTTCATTTATTAGAATTCATGCAATCTGAAAAAATATTCAAAAGGTTGTTCCGACATAATCAGTGTGATGTCACTATTTTCATTAGCAAATTTAGAAAAGTAATTGTCATTTGATCCAGTTCCCGACTCAGTCATAAAGATTCAACAGTTGAATCTCTACATCCAATCCTTTGACTGGTCAGTGACTGGTCAGTGACTGGTCAGTGACTGGTCAGTGACTGGTCAGTGACTGGTCAGTGACTGGTCAGTGACTGGTCAGTGACTGGTCAGTGACTGGTCAGTGACTGGTCAGTGACTGGTCAGTGACTGGTCAGTGACTGGTCAGTGACTGGTCAGTGACTGGTCAGTGACTGGTCAGTGACTGGTCAGTGACTGGTCAGTGACTGGTCAGTGACTGGTCAGTGACTGGTCAGTGGTCATAAGCCACACCTTAAGATCCTGACGGATTGCAATTAATGTTTTTGGTTGGGAACATTCATTTACAGTGTGTTAAGCTTAAAGAAAAACTGGGGGGGGGGGGGGGATAAGGATACTAAGAGATGGGTGTACACCGTTCTTAGTACTAGCCGACAATATGTCAAATTGCTTTTTGGAAGCCCTACCCTGTAAATGGATGCCCATTTTGTTGTAATACACATATAAAATATTTTTTAACATGTGGAGTTGTGGACTCAGTTTTTTTTAAGAATTATAAATTTGAACATTCTATTTTCAAATCCTTGCTTTATATACTCATGAGAATGTTGATCAAATGAGTCTTGTCTGTGTTATCTGTCTTTAAAAGTTTGATCACAGAGTTGTTCATGGATGGCTTGTTATGATTATCTTCTTGTAAAGAGACATTTGGTGAATTGCGGCGACAGTGACTTGGAAAACGGGTTGATTTATCAGGGAGATCTATCAAAACAAAAATCTTGGTTGCTAATATAATCCAGTAGTCCGTCCCATGCAGTCTTAGTTAAATATTCGTGATGAATCGTCTGATCCAGAATTCCACATGGACTCTCACTTCGAGTAGAGATCACAATCCTTTGTTGGTGCAGACTTATAGTATTCCTGATGGGCCAAGGCGAATGTGTTAAAATTGTGATGAGATGGGATCAAGGACTGACCATGCCATCTGCCGAGGAGATTGCTCATCTTCCTTCTTATCAGATTCATCCCCGTCTCCCGCCAAAACCAACACCATTAGTTCCCTAAGTTAGTGACATAGATGGGCTACTTTAATTTTGGTAGATTTTCTTTTTTGGGAATTCATAAATTGCCTCACTGCTTCCATTAAGATTTGGTATATAAAGTGAGATACTTTGTGTGCAAACATGCAGATGTTGCCGGCTTAGATATGGGTGTCATTAACCAAAGAGGATCTGGGTTGTAATTGGTGATAAATCATCGGGAAAATCAATATTTATTTGTGGGAAAGAGAAATCTCCCGGGACCCATCTTGAAATTATAAGGTGTCTTGAAGCTGGTTGGTTTGAGCTGACCCAAGAGTTCAGTAATGAAACCAAATTTTTAAGTGTTAAATATGAGTTGCGACAGATTTTCATTTGAAGTATACTACTCAAAACAATTTAGGGAACACTGGAATAATCTCAGTTAAAGCAAGATCATTTATTTCAGATAAACAATGTTTCACAGAATTGATGAGAAACAACTGCACAATGAAACAGATGATAAAGGATGCATTTTTTACACATTTCGTAGAGTGTCGTGGCTTGAGCGGTCTAGCTTACCGGACTCAAGTTCTGGTGTTAGCAGCAGAATGTGGGTTCGAATCCCGGCCGTGACACTTGTGTCCTTGAGCAAGACACTTAACCATAATTGCTTCTCTCCACCCAGGGGTTAAATGGGTACCTGTGAGGGCAGAGTTGATTGATTAGCCCTATATGCGCTGTAATGGCAGCAATTGAGCTGTATACTCCCCAGGGAGCTGAGATGGTTTCAGGAATGATTTATGAGCCTTATGAGCATGGGTAATGACATAATGCGCCTTGAGCACCACTTAGTTGGTGGATACGTGCACTATAAGTCCACACATTATTATTATTTATTTCATGACATGACTACTGAAAGAGAGGGGGTTGCAAATGAAAATCCCGGTTCATGGAACATCAAACCTATTTGATGTTGAAAATCCGGTGTTCCCTAAATTGTTTTGAGTAGTATATTAAAAAAATCAATTCAATCAACAACTAAAATCCATGTTCCACCATTTTAATAATTCAGTGAGGAAAGTTATTTCTTTGAAATGGAAAAACCACTAGTCACTAAATGTAACACTGGTGTTTTAATCTGGGGGTAATGTATTAAAAATATTGCCCAAGGTAAAACAGATGGGGAAAATTCTTTTAATTTGTGTTCCTTCTATTTAATTTGTAGGTTACTTGCCTTCAAGATTTCTTCAAAGATGATGATGTATTCATTGCGTATGGTCAGGAGCGCTACTCACACGATGACTTTGACATTGCTGTTGAAGGTAGAAGCATTTCTCCATGTACTGTTTATTTTTGCTATGAATGTGTTATTGAGATGTTTACATTAGCCCAAGTACCAATGAGTCACTTTGATGCCCTACACTGTATATGGATTTTCCAATCAATAGCAACACACCATACAGTCAGTCCCAAGTTGACATTGTCTTTGCGTAGAATGTGTGAACTCTGTAATAATAAACAAAATAAGGCTAGCATGTCAGTTGAATGTTAATACTTAGATTAGAAACATTTACCATGAAAGTAATGAGTATTATTCTACATGGTCTGAAATATATTGAGTCTGGATGAGTATATTTCTTGTAGATTTTGTGCAAAAAAGTGTATGTGCTTTTCTATCGCCCAATATAGAACCATGTTCTGAAAATATGAAGAAATACTTTAACGAGGGATTTCAGTTTAATAAACAACTTTTATTTTTTTCAGTTAAGTTTTATTTAAAAAAAAAAATAATAATCTCGTTTTCTAAATGGTGTCCCACGGTTGAGCGGTTTAATGCATCGGATTTGTG
Source organism: Zoroaster sp. YZ-2022 (assembly GCA_029582265.1). NCBI lineage: Eukaryota > Metazoa > Echinodermata > Asteroidea > Forcipulatida > Zoroasteridae > Zoroaster > Zoroaster sp. YZ-2022. The sequence continues at coordinate 30,428,529 of CM055833.1, read as the reverse complement.
TTCAGATGGCCGAGTCGTCAGAGTGGGGGTTCGTATCCTGGCTGTGACCATGGTACTTGTGTCTTTGAGCAAGACACTTTACCATAATTGCTTCTCTCCACCCAGGGGTAAATGGGTACCTGTGAGGGCAGAGTTGGTTGTTGTGTTTGACTAGCCCATATGCACCGAAATGGCAGCAATTGAGTTGTATACTCCCCAGGGAGCCGAGATGGTTTCAGGAATGATTTATGAGCAGGGGTAATAATGTAATGCACCTTGATCACCAGTTTGGTAGATACGTGTGCTATACAAGTCCACATTATTATTATTATTAAATTAAATTTGTACATTACAAATTAATCAAATTTGAGACATTGATATAAAGCCAGTGCACAAAATAAGAATATTATTTGCAGCTTTTTTTTAATTCCTGGGATCCAAGGAACAGATGAGAAATTGATGAATTCTGTCTCTTCATTTCATCCATATCAAAAATGCCCAAAAGATTCCAGATTCGAAAGAAGCAGAGTGTCAAATATCAGATCAATACATGTATGTCAGTCTGGTTTAGGTAGACTGTGCTGGAATATAATAATTGGAGTAAACCTTATCGTCGGTACTCAGGACATTCGTTCCACACACATGCATGCTTCCATTCTCCAAGCAGGCATCAAATATCAGAGTGACTTCCATGTCTGTGTCTCAAAAGAAAATAATTCTTAACAAGATTTACTGTTGACAGTTAACTGAAGAGGGAAATGTTATTAGCAGCAGAGATTTTTTAAGTATCTCCAAATAGTCTTGCAATAAAGAAATTGGACAAAAATAAGTGAAGTTACATGAAATTCTTGTTTTGGGTACAATAGATTTGATTTTTGCCCTTACACCGATGTAATCTATAGCACTTTATATTCAGTGCATGTACTTTAACTGTATACATTGCCAACTCGGATATCCTGTTACTTAGGACATTAATATTCTAATCATAATCAAATGAGTGTGAAGTAGCTAATGTTGCTTTTGATTTCACCATATTAACCCTCCTATTCTTAAGACCCTTCATCTGTCATAGGGTTTTGAGGGATAGTCTAAATTCACAAGACATTGACATGTGTTTGGTAATTTAAGTTAACAATGTGTTTGAGCTCCAAAAATTTTGACTCATTTTCTGAAACTAGGTCACTACATGTAGGTCTTTGTGGAGTTACCTCCACCATACAAAGCTTCAAATCCTACTTATTGGAGAGTTTGTAAAATTCATTTCCTATTTTATTTATTCATTTCAGTATTACACATTTCAAAATCTAGACAAGAGAACAGGTGAAGAGAATGCCCTTCCCCGGATAATTCCGCAGTGCATAATATAGTCACTTGTTCAAGTCTTGTTTGAAAGGCCCATCCGGGCAATGAACTCACAAATAATTGTTTTTTGTCCTTGTGCAGTTTCATTACACATGCTCACTTAGAAGCTATAATTCAATAATCTGGCTGGCGTTATGTGTAAGCGGCTGAAGGCTGGTTGAAAAAAAAAACATGTAACAAACATCAATTTAATTTAATATAATACGTATCAACATTATGAGTAATATAATATATATGTAAATCAAAATACAAGCATTACCTCTGGTGTTTTCATTACTGATTTTCTTGTGCAAATTTGTTAATTACTGTTTGCACAAATGAAATAATTTACATTTCATTTGAAAGTACATTGACATTAAACATGCTGCACCATGTTAATATGAACTTCCCGTATGTTTGTTCCCATGACGCACACAGCACATGTAAATTAAGAAATGACTTGTACTTAGTATGCGTCAGTGAATATTCACACTTAACATCCTTGCACGGCGTGCCTTTTTTTCTTAATGCTCTACACTATGTTTCTGTCTGGGCATGTATACATGTATATTAAACCTTCATTCAAGCCAGGAAACTTGAGCTTAAATTAACCATTCTCAGGACACCTGCGAATGACATGTACCATTGCTACAGTATGTTTCCACAAAACTGGCGATTGAAGTGAATTCTAGTGTGACCTGTTCATCTCATTTGTACTTGTAGTCACTTGGATAACAACCCATAAAAGAATATGTTAATAGTGTAGGGTGGCTTTTATTTTGATGACATGATTTCTCTGAAATATTTTTGCATTTGTACGTGAATATCACAACCTTTTTTTATTTATTAATATTGCTCATGGCCCGTCACAAACATTTGTGTGCGTCAGCGAGACACTTAACCATATAATTGCTTCATCCTTCAGATGTAATGTTAAGTTGTAGGTCCCATATACTAGATATTAAAGGGGGACTGACATGGATTTAAATCAAACAGTTAAATATGTGATCGTTTTATTCTTTTATATCAGTAAAAGATCAATCAAATTTTAGTTTTGTGTTTTTATTGTTTTTGAGAGTGTTATTTTACCATTGTAAAAATGCCCCCCACTTTTACGCCCTGCACAGAGGAGCTGTTCGTGACGTCATGTCGGGAAGAGAAATTCGGCTCAAAACTCGGCTCAAAATGATCGCTGCACAAAACTATGTGAGCCGATGGACCTGACCACTTTACTCTTGTCAGTCGAACTTTGCTCGTCCATACGGCGATTTTTGGGTCACGTGGGAACAGACGAAGGCTAACACCGTCTTTGGTGGTGTTGCTGCATCCTGCAGAAACACATCTTCCAGGCATTTTATTAGTTCCGGAAACAAAAATCACGGAAGAAATGAAATCGACGCTACGTGTGTGAAACGTTTGTATGTATATGTACATCATGTACACATCGGATCTTCCCGACCTACGTCACATATCTTATGCAAATGAAGCTTCCACCATGGGGCGGGGTTGCCTCCCCAAACACTTCAAACATTGTTTTAAAATACTTGTACTCAGAAATCAATGATTAAATAGACACAGGTGGGTCTCAAAAACAATATTTTATTACAAAACGCCTTAAGTACACACACAATAAAGGATGTCAGTCCCCCTTTAAAGTAATGCATGTCAAAGAACCCACAACACTTATGGAAGAGTAGGGGTTTACCCCAGTGTTTGTGGTTCACATTGAAAGTGCTCTTGTTTACAGGTTTCCTCAGGCTTCCAAGCTACAGTGCCCAATATTGAGCAATCCTTGGTCCCATTACCAGAAATGTATAATGTTTTTTTATTTTTTTGTGAACAGAATGTAAGATGGTTTCTCCATACCGTAATACCAAACGCAGAGACCGGGTGATGATGAAGAGTCCTGGGACTCCAAGACGTACAGGCTCGCCAAAAATGGTCCATCAAGGTATGTGTTCTCATGCATCATCATGATCCTCAGATATTTTATCCAAACATTGCAAAAATCTCCTTTCCATTTAATTAAAATCAATCAGTCTTACTCGCCACCAGCCACCTCTACTTTTGCATTAAAAGAAGATATATTACCCAAAAGAAATTTATGCTTTAAAGATGTACCAAGCAGCTTTAAAGATGTTTTTAGTTTTTTTTTTCCTGCAATTTCCTTTCAATCCAAACAGTTATATTTTCCTTGAAGAAAGGAAAACAAACACTGCACCAAAATGAATGAATAGTGGTCACTGTCAAGCCATGCTTATGAGTTGGTAATTATTTGCATGAAAAATATCTTATTTTAAACTGTTTATTTTCCTTTCATCAAGAAAAATAAAACATTTCAGATGAAATTGGTGAAAAAAAGGTCAAAGAACAGATGTATTTGTAATCATCCAGAAGAATCTACAGTCATGGTATATTATTTAAGAATTGGCAAGAATAACTCAACTCGGTAACCAAAACAAAAATTATATATAAAATAATTGCTTTTAAACAATATGCTGTTTAATCCATTAGTTGTAGATACATTTTTATTGTAGTATAAATTGTTCAGTAGAAAATAAGAGGAAATGTTACTGTTACAGAAAACCAAATGGAATTGTAAACAAGTTTCCTGATGCCTATGTTTTGTTTTAAGTTCCCTGACAAGAGGTTCTGTTTTACCTCTCATTCACATCCGTCTTTATTTCTTAAGGATGATGTTTTGTTTTAACAGTGCCCCGGCAAGAGGTTCCATTCTACCCCTCATCTACATCTCCCAAGCCTTCCACAGCTTTGTCATTGAGGCCTGTCATCCCACACAAGCCCACCATAAGACATCAACAGAGTACTTCATCAGCCGCCTCATCTAAGTCAAAGGTTAGCATGGTTCTTAAATGTTTTGTTTGATTTAAAGCAACTACACACTTTTGATATACACAGAAATAACATAAATGATCACCGATTTACATGAAACTTTACTTGCTGCAAGGTGATGATGTTAAACATCCATTGAACTATTTCTGTCTGAGGTGTTATAATTTTAGTACAATTAATCAAGTTATCGCTGTCCTCTAGAGACATAAATTACATGATGGAATGGATATGAAAGATTGTCACTATTTTCTCATAAATGGACTCGAGATTATAAATGTTGAGAGGCTTGTTAACCGTGTGCAGTCCCATATGCTGAAAAATGCATACTGCTTCTTCCATTTGAGCTCATCTTTCTAAAAATAGATCGTCATAGTAACATACATGCTCATTTATTTAAAATGACACATTTTAACATTGTGCTGAATGTCCATTTTCGTCATTTGAAATTTAATGCTTAATTATAATCAGTGATATTCCTGTATTTTTAACAACACTCTAAGAATGGAAATTCTAAAAACAAATTTTAATCTTGATGAAACATTAAACCATCCATCCACATTTGTAAAATGCATCTGTTATTGATCTGACAAAGTCCCATGTTATTGCATCGTCAGCAGTGCTCATTTAGACTAAATGCTGTAGGCTCAGTTGAAGTGCCATAACTCATTAAAGCATATTGATCTAACTACAGTCAATAATAGAGGCATGTCATTACTGGACAAGTTATATCCTGCCATTATGACTGATTTGACTTGCTCTAAAGGTAGATATATTTGTATTGCTTTTGTTGATTGGTATGATTATCTTTGTGTATATGTTGCACATGCTGTATTCAGTTTTTCAAGCAAACATTTTGGCTAAGAATGAATTCAAACAGTTTAAGAAATTTACAAAAAATTATGATTTTTCTAGAATTGTGATATGTTAATCATAATGTAGCAAAGAATATACGTTTTTGTTTAACATGGCGACCGATATTCCTTTGTATAATACTACAAATGACGAAATTTCAGCATTGTGACAGAGAGGGAAATGAAGTGGGTTATCGGCATGCAGAAATCATTATGAGGGCAAGTTTATCGAACACAAGGATGTCCATGTAGATGTTGTAAAAAGATGACCAAAATATACCATCAGAGGAATTTTAATTTGAATGGCGTCAGTAATGAGTACAGAGTTAATGTTTATAGAACTAGCTTCTTAGCTGAAAGTATTGCTTGACAAATACTGGTTTACAGGGAACATCAACTTAACAATCAGCCAGAGCTAATGTGCAATTTATTGGTGGTTGCATTATGGACTTTATTTGGCAAGGAGCTTATTTGGAATAAGCCCATATTCTCTGAAACCATGGACTGTAAATGTCTGAATATTGATAGAAACATGGTAGGTGGTCATTTTGATGATAAGGTTGCATTATTTTGTTTTTCTCTCTTTTGCATTTTCTACATTTGGGATTGAAATGTGTTTATAGCATTAGGGATGGGACATGCACTTTGAAATTACCCAGTTAGTGTCCTCACGGAGGGTCTTACTCTTTGGCTTAACCCTAACCTTCACAAATCCTCCAAAATCCTCTTTGCTAAAGTGAAGGATTTTGGAGGATTGAGGTTATTATGCATACTTGCCTTTCTATGGTACATGTACATCCATGTTTGTTGTAGTGATAGGTCAGTGCTTGGGTCAGTGGACACTGTTTATTGCTCCATGCTTGCGGGGAGGGTCCCTGGCCATGTACACAGAGATGCCAACATACACGATTTGGGCGTAGCAAATACGATTTTGAGCCGTGAATACGACTCTACGATAATTAATACTTCATTGAAATACGCAAAACAAGCCGCCCCAGTATAATTGTATATAGTTGCAATACAAGCAAACAATGAATGAACTATTAAGTGGAAATAAAAATGATGAAAAATAATTTTAAAAATTAAAAAACAAAACAACAACCTTTTAATTGTAAACCGCAGTGGTGGTAAAAAGCGACGATAGCGGGATTAGCGGCGAATTCACACGATTTTGTTATATCATGGTCTTAGATTGTGTAATTTCATTGGTCGAAAGCCTGTCACATGACAAATCACAAATCTTCATGTTACCCTCGTGACGTCACTCAAAAAGTGATGTTAACCTCTCAAAAGTGGTACATCACCCAGACCGTCCCCGGGAGTATCATCCCCATATATCTTTTGAGTGCTACTTTTGATTGCAAGAAGTGAAAACAGCGACCGAGGTTGTTATATTGCTGGTACTCCGCAGAACACGGTATATTTCAATTTGATGCACTGTAGGGACCAGCTAAACAACTTGTCTGCTGTGTGTGAATTTGTTCGCTTCGACCATGCAGTACGAATAGTTCGCGAATACTGCAACGAAACGGGACGAGATGACAGCAACTTCCAGACACTTCCAGTTACAGACTTAGACAGTTTACTGGAAGATTTCTTCGGTAACGTAATCTAATACCATGGTATAACAAAATAATTGTTGCCTGGCGTGATGGGGGTCCATGGGTTTTGTACACCCTCGGGGGCTGATGGCACCCTCGGCTTCGCCTCGGGTGCCATCAGCCCCCTCGGGTGTACAAAACGCCATGGACCCCATCACGCCAGGCAACAATTATTAAATGTACGTATCACACACTAGCGCGAGCGCGCTGGATTCGACTGCCTACCTACCACATGTACCCTGTACATATCTGTACATTATTTGCAAGATCGTACCCATTGATCTCTATTACATAATGGGGAATAATGAGCATACCCGTGGGGAATGAGGTTGTCTGTGCGGTAGCTTGTGTGTACACGTGTACATGAGCGCATAATTGTGCTCGCGCACGTGCATTACCTTTTAATTTCTCGAAGCTTCTTTGCAAGTGCATGCAGGCACTGCTTACTACGGAATTCTGCGCTTACGGCGCATAGAATCACACGCTTTTTATGGCGCCGTAAGCGCAGAATTCTGTGGTAAGCAGCGCCATGAAATTGGGCCCAGGTGAGCTAGGGCTATAGGCCTAGCTAAGGCTATCAATTTGTTATTTGCCTTCGAGACCCCAAGAAAGAGAACAGTTAGTATTAATAATCAAAATTTCTAACGTGATTGATGCATGGATTACTAATTCGGAAGATCATTATTGTGAGCTTTTTAAGATAAGATACGTCTAGCATTGTTATAATTTCATAATTTTTTCATTGAGTATTTTCCTCCAATGTACTCTGCCCCCGGTCCCACTACCGCCAGCGGGGTTCACACAAAGTGCGGCGCTGACATTGCCCAAAATCCGGACATGCATTTTTTTGCGTTAGATTTTTGCGATTTTTTTTTTCAATAGATGCTAATCTTTTTTGGAATTCAATGTTGGCATCTCTGTGTACATGTATCACAGATTAGAAACACGTGTGCATACATGTCATGTGCTTGCTTTACTACTGAAGGATTTTGGAGGATTCAGGTTATGTGTAAGCAAGTGGGCCTAGCCCTAGGGAGTTAGGGTTAAATAAAGTCTCTGCTAGGGTTGACACATACACTTTACTATAATTTTTGCCTTAATACAATAGGACCTTTTCGTTGGTAGGCAGTTTGCAAAAGTTAATTATTTATTTACATATATTTATATTGTGTATTTACCAACAGGGCAGTAGACGCGATTCAGGCACTTCAAGCACTGATACAGGTGAAGATGCTTTTCTTTTTCTTAGTCCTGAGGGATGTTTGAAGAGGTCTGCTCTTAGATGATAGATGCCCATTTAGTTTGGTTTGGTTTATTTAGAAAATCAATATCTCAAATAGTACATCACAAACAATAATAAAATTAAGGACATTAGGACAATTTAAAAAAATGCATTACAGAGTGACAACCGGACACAAAAATGCAAAGGAAGAACTAGTTTTGTGGATGTCTGGGGATTATAGCTTTCCTGTTGGTTATGCCCTGGTGATCTGCATGATGATTGGCCAGTGGATGGGTGCACTGGGGCATGATGGTTAGCAGGGAGCTGTTCTGGATGAGCAGAATCATCTGGAGAAGAAACAAGGCTAATTGACAATGTTAGGGAGATCTATTTATGTCCATTTTGGTTATAGAAAGTTGTATTAAAGTTAATCATATGAAAAAATGTAAATGTCAAGACCTGACATTATTTTATTTATATATATATATTTCACTCTCTGAAGTGAATTTTGATGTTATCAATTTATGGCAAATGAATCAAGCAAATTGAAACTTGTTCAACTTTTGTGAATCATTCATGTGAATCACAGGTTTTTTCTGTCACACTTTGTGTTCATGTTAAGTATAAAAGTGCCCTTGTATGGTTGAACGCAGCTGTTATTGCCTTCAATCATGCAGACCTTTTAATAGAGAGATGATATACCAGTGCCTTTAATATCTGCCATTAATTCTTCTGAGCAAAATACAATTGTCTATAAGCTCTGTTTAACTAGCTACAGTTTCATCTGAAGTGCTAATTATTTGGTAATTATTTTTTGATCAAGTTTCTTTGCCAAAAATCTACTTAGTAAAGTAGAATGATGTTCATTCTAATCTGAATTAATGGAAACTTTTCCTTCAACTATCCAGCACACGATGCTGACATTTCACCCCATGAAGACAATGGTGTTGAGGACGGAGATGGCGCCCTCTATCAGAAGTACGAAGTAGGACGTGTGATCGGTGATGGAAACTTTGCTGTGGTCAAGGAGTGTTTGAACAGGTGAAGTTTCTCTATTGATGAAATTGTTATTGAAACCAAATGGGAGTATAAAACAAAGAAACAAATAAGATTAAACAAAGGAAAAAGAAAACTACAGAAAAATTGATGTCTATAATGTGTCGTCTACCAGTGTTTCATCAAGATTTCAGAATGTTCAATATTTGCATTATTACCAAAAGCATGCCAGTTGTCAAGCAGCATTTTATATAAACTTGCCCTTAATTTTTTTATTTTTTCAAACTGAATGTGTACTGCAATTGAACATTTTTTCCATTTTTATAAATTAAAAAAACAAGGTTATTATGGAAATCTTTTTCTCTTATGATAATCATAATAATAATGACAACTTGTACAGCGCCGGTATCCGCCATACAAAATGGCGCTCATGGCACTTGCACACAAAACAATATCAACTGTTTTAAATGTGAACTTTCAAAATTTATTATGTGAATAAGGACCCTATATATTATTAATGTTCAAATGTATTTACCAAATAATCGATATTAATATCTATCATGCAGCCGCAGTAAGTTTGCTGTCATCTAAAAGTAAAAAATGATTCCTGCTCATTGATTGGCTGTTGCTAGGACTCATTTAGCATTACAGAGTCAGCATTGATTTAGTATAGACTGCAGTACATGATTCTCCTTGCCTGAAATTACCCATTTGCAAGTAAAATCAACTCATATATCAGTTTCCATGGTAACCAATTGCCCATTTACCTTTCATGGTCAAACTTAACACCCCCCAAATTCCTTGCCCAATTCCTTCCATTTCACTAGCTGAAACGTTTATGCCACCTTGCCCATGTTGTTTGAATCACAGCATTCATATACATTTTATTCATTCAACTTTTATTGCCAAATTTATCAGCATTGCATGACCATGGATCAGATGATCACAGTATGCTTTCGCAAATTTGTTTGTGTTTGTAATTCATGCCCAGTTTGTGTTATTGTAAGCCATTTATGGCCCAGTATTTTCTATTGGCTATTTTGTTATTTAATTTCCATACTCTTTGTAAATTTTGTACCATTTAATTTGTGTGCACAATTTCTTTGTATTTTTTTGCATTTGTTGAATATTTTCTGGCAACTTAATTAGTAATGATAAATAATTTATAAATGATTAATTTTTGGAAACCATTCTAAAGTGAGATAGTAGGACTTAAATATATTTATTTATTATATAGTTAAAAACTTGTTGCAAATGAAAAAGAAAAGGTGCATTTGGAAATTACTAAGTGTCTTTTCATATAGAGTAAAGCATATTTAGAATATCCGTTGATAATTCAGGGCAGCAGAGATGAGCCTTTATGTGCAATCTTGGCAATGCATTTCTTGTATTCATTGTTCTGAATCAATGCAAAGCTTTTCCCGACTTCGTAATCACAGTAGCATCAGAATCATGGTTCAGTGAAACAGACAAGCAGTGACCTGAATTTTGGTTTGGTGTTCTGCATTATGTGGCATCATGTCTAGATTGATCGAGTTCTCTGCTCTGAGTGTCAATAACTAGGGGTGTTTGCTCTTCACCGGGACTCTTGAGTTCCAGGCAAGACTGGCGCCTCACAACTCATATAATTAATATTTCACCTTGAATTTGTATGCCAATAAAGCAACATTGATACCACAAGGGTCTACTAAAGCAGAAAACTGAGAAGTGCTTCATGAGAATGTAAACTGGATTAGTGTTTATATGAGATCATTTCTGTGTCAAACCTGATAAAGAAAGTATGTCATTATGGACCAACTTGTTTGGTTAAAATGTGGGAAACTTATTTAAAATGTTAAATTGAACAATGCTGAAATGGTAATATGGATTTGACGCATAATTTGATGTTTTGGGTCTGTGTTTAATTATTGAAAGCAAAAATAGTTATTAAAGAGGCAGAATGTCTTTCAAATAATGTTTTAAACCTGGAAATGAATAATACAATGATTGTAATATATTTGTAAATCATCAGAATACTCATGAAATGGGTTTGCTTTGATGATAGAGGAAAAAAAGATAATTTTGAAGAAGAAAAAAACTATTTTGGCTTATTTAACTATGAATTTATCTGCAGTATGTAAAATAGAAGACATTTACCACTTTAAAGTTTTATTGATAAACAAATGTTTGGAAGGTTGAAAGTATTTATTAATCGATTTAGTCTCCAGAGTGATCCATATATGAACAAAACTACAATTTTGAACAAAAACTTTTTGGATAGTTTTTGGACTGTTAAAATTTTGGCTGTTTGTTGGATGATAATACATAAAGCATTATGGTAGAATTAGATTGCATCATGTAAATAAATATTGGTGTTAGCAAACTGGAATCACATTTGTAAAATGGATAGTTAGTTATAGAATAATGGTGAATTTGTGCAATATATGTTTTTGGAAACGCAGGGAAGCATATATTACTATGAATCGTTTTTGGTGTTCCATGTGAAATTAGACTCAAAATTGATTATTGTAGATACTTGCATAATCACTGTTTGATAAAGACGGTTTCTTTATGTGAAACTGTGAACACTATGATTATTGAAGGGAAGGTACAACATTGGTCAGTTTTACAAGATTGTCAAATTAACAAATTACTGTCTTGTTTTAAAATTGGTACAAGTATTAATCATCAAGATAAATTATTCCATCTGAAATGCATTCATCTTAGAGGGGAAAAAAGAAAAAAATGAGCACCTGTTCTGAGTAGAACTTTCACAGCTCATTACTTTTATAATATATTTCATGAAAACTAAATGGTTGAACATAGATTTCCAAATGCCCATGTTGTTCTTTCTGTCAATTATCTTTGTTCACTTAAAAATCCATTTGTATTATTGATTATGTACAGTTTTTGAAATCATGGAAGTATAAATATGTAGTAAACATGTATTCAAATGGGGAATGTGATTTAGACATGTCAATGAGTAGAATAGTAGTGAGCATTGTTTGTTCAATGGAGATCAATGTTGCCATACTATGACATCAACAAATCTTATTCTTAAAGACAATGTTCAATATTGGTATTACCAGATTGTGGTGTAAAGTTGGTTCCATCTGAAGTGCTTTCATCTTGGAGAGAAAAAAAGAATTATGTCAAATTACAAAAAGTTGCCAAACAGAAACGTTTTGAACAAAACAGAAAGGTAATGTAATTGAAACAATTTGTCATCATTATATTCAAAAACCTATTGTGATTAAACTGTCGCAGGTTAGTTGTATGGTATATTTCTTAGATTAATTTACGTTTCCCAATACCAATGTTTACATTCTCTTTAAAATGAATACATGATAGCTGGCTGTACAATGAAAGAAGACAGAAAAGAATAAGAATGCATTGAATATTGCAAAGCCTTTTGGCATTAATGGGTACAAACTGTTAATAAAAGCAGCATAAACCAATATTGTGCCCACATATGGAACCATATACCCTAAGGGTCCATGGTTGAACTATTGATAATTGCAAACAACCGCTCATAACAGCTATTGAATCGATGAGTATAAATACCAGCTAAAACCGCTTTGAGCCAGGCATCAATGCCTTTGCAGCAACCTTTATATTGTCTGTACATGTGTGATACTTTGTTGCTTTGACCAATAAACTGTGCTGTTTGCATGACATTAAGGCAGCAGCATGACGGTTTTCTTGTATTTTATTTTGGCGTTGCTTTCTTTGTTGGGCACTTGTTTGTTTGTTTGTTTTTTTCATTCAGTTTGTCCATCTTTTCTTCCCCTCACATTGCCAAGATACACAATCGATACACAATCAATACAAAAGATACACAATAAAGATTTATTGTCAGTGTTATATCTTACTTTTAACTGCAATTTCCAGCAAATTGCCTTTATTTTACAAAGGCAAACAAATGAGTTTAAATGAGATATTTAACAGTGTTTCGGTCAGAAGCTTGAAAAGAAGGAATTTAGAGCCCAAGGGAATTTATGATGGGCCTAAAAAAACATTATTTCGAGTCATTTACTGAAAAATTATACTTCTAACTAAAATATTTGTTATGGAACATTTTAAAGTTTTTTCTCTTCTGTAAGTAAAATATTAATGTTCCGATGAAAATTGCCAGAAATTAGGGTCATGAAACACGGGCAATACATCTTTAAAAATGAACCCAGCTGTAGTCCAATCGATGATGCAGAATTTTATCTAATTATACGTGCACCAACCATCACAACCTGAACCAATCATTTTTTCTTCAAAATCCCTTCATGTTTTCCAGGCGAATTAGGTTAATTTATTTTGCACAGCGTCCCTTCTGATCCACACTCCACTGGAGGCATTTTTTGCCTAAATTCACAGCATTACCTCGGGCACATTCTGCGTCATATTGCACTCATTCCCGACTGATTAACGAGATATGGCATAATAATGTCACAAAGCACTGACTCATTAATCGCACAAAATGCAATGTTTAAAGGAAAGAGACAACATTGGTAATATAGGCAAAACTACTTCATCGTGTATGCTTACTTTCTTTGAATCAAGATAAATATTAAACAACCAACTTGTATGAGTGTTTGCACAATTCAGAGTCTAAGTCATTAGAAAAATGTTTTTTAAAAAAACGTGAATGATATTTACAGAAAACATTTTGCTGCCTCAGAACTTTGTAAAAATTTGAATATTTTCTTGTCTTTTCTCATCATAATTTTTGTCAGGATGATTGGAACCTTTCCCAACATCAGGTTCAGGGGGGCTTTCTACTCTAGACCAAAGGGAGACCCGGACCAGCTACCCATTTTTCAGGATTTTTTTACTTATGTCAAATCACACCCCTTTGAACAATCCACTTTGTCAAATTATTCTCGATGAAAACGTGCTGTGAGTTTTTGTGTGATGACTACAACACGGAGGTGGATTATATGACTTCATGAGAGCCAGATTAATGGGCCAAAATTAATCATTATGTCACACTGACAATAATAATAATCTTACATAGCGCATTTCACATAATGTCCCAATGAGCTTTGTTTTATTACCCCAGGTCACTGAACCAATATCATTCCAGTAATCTTTCTCAGCTCCCTGGGGAGTATACAGTCCATATTAGGCCCCAAAAAAATGTTGAGTTGCCCTCCAGTGAAAATATTTAAAGGGGTCGGTCGGGAAATTTTTTTTTTCGACTGTCATTTTAAGATTGAAATGCATTGGAACTGAAACCACATACCATGTTTTTCAAAGACAATGATCTAGCAGTATGCACAAGTACCTAAAGAATAAAAAGACATCACACATTCAACTTTATAATAATCTTTCAACAACTTTATTTCAACATTTCATACACTTGTTTCTAGCACTTTTGTTCCTAACAACTTTATGCATCCCATTGGTTGACATATGATATTAAGACATTTGTATACCTATCAGCAAGGAATTTTGCTTCATAATAAAAGTATCCCAAGCATTTTTGTTGTACTGTTAAACACAGGTTTTGTTTTGTTTATATTTTGAGTTCTTGACTTCAAACTTAGATTGAGTCACAATCGTTGACATACAAAACAGTGCGCGAAGCCAGTGGAAAACATGTGAGGGCTAGGGGCCATTCGATTGGAAAACGTGTAGATTTGAGTCGCAATCGTTGGCACACAGTGTGCGCGAAGGCAGTGCACCATGTGAGGGCCGGGGCCATTCGTTTTGAAAACATGTAGATTGAGTCTTGGGTACCGGTAAATTTGAAGTGGAAAATTTCACAAATCAAACGTATTATGTTTTATACACAGAAAATTGGTAAGTTTCATTAATAAATAGGCCTATGAATGACGGGGGAAAAAGAAAAAAAACCCGACCCGAGATTTCAGCACTTTTGGGTCGGTCGGTGGAGGGCAACTCAACATTTTTTGGGGCCTAATATGTGGAACATATTTTAGCGCTCCAGAGCTAATCAAACATAATAATCATCTCTCCCCTCACAGGTATACATACTCCTGGGTGAAGAGAAGCAATTACAATGAAGTGTCTTGCTCAATGACACACCCAAGGATTGGAACCCACATTCCGACTCGGCCATCGGAACACAAGCCAGTTGAATCATGATAAGAATTGCAACCACAATGGCAAAAGAAATCAAGGAAATAAAACCAGCATGTGCCGATAGATTATTTCAAATTAAGTTTCTGTCACAAAAACCTCCCCTCACCAACTGGCTTACACAGAAATTAATAAATACAAATATTTAACAGATGTTATGTAGTCGTAACAATGTGACATTTATTTCCATGTTGGCAATAACTTGCCAATAAGTTAATCCATATTGAGTACAATAGATTAACAGTACATTACAGATTATCAGTATTAAGCACAGTGTAAAGTAGGTGTAAATTACAGTTTGATAGGATGCATACATTTTGAAAACAATAACTTCAGACCAATTATATCAACTTAAATTATACAATTTTACTCATTCTGGCCCCACCCCCACAACAAGGGGAGAAGAGAAACAATTGAACAGAGAGAGAGATTGCAAATGATTACATACAAACAAGTTTGTGGTGTCTTAATAAATTAGATTCAAAGTTTCAATGTCTGACTGAAAGACTTTTGAACCATACAAAAAGCCGATAGTTTTAGATTGCCGAACCGCAAATCGTATTTAAAAAAAAAATGTCCGTTGAAATTACCGGTACTACATTCACTCGGAATTCCTTCTAAATGAAGTGATTATGTGCCTGGTAAATGATGATCAATTGCTTTGAAACGAGGTTTCGGTAACTGTCAGTTAGACCATGGAGGAAGGAACCTTCCTCCATGGTTAGACCAATGTCATGGAATCATTATCAGGTGTGAAACACGCATCCCAACCAAGGCAAATCAATCATTTGCAGAGAGGTTGGGTATGGACCATGAGCAAATTAGATCACTGTGGATACATAGATTAAATTAGTGACATTCTAGACATGTAAACATCGAAGGACACTGGATCCAAGAAGAATAAGTAATATTATTATATAAACCCAAGGTTTGTAGTAACACCATATGAAAGAAAGAAATCTCTCTTTGAAGAACTGATCTTTTCACAACTCAAGAAATGAATTTGATTTTTTGCCCTTCACTGACGTATATCTGTATGAAGCACTGTGTAGTTGATACTTTTCGAATGTTTGCGGGAAAAACACTCCACAGGCGACTCGGGCAGGACTCAAACCCACGACCTCCTGCTTACTAGTGCAGATGGAGTGTCATGGTCGAGCGGTTTAGTGCATCGGATTTGTGTTCTGATGGCTGAGTCGTCAGAATGTGGGTTCGAATCCCAACCGCGACCATGGTGCTTGTGTCTTTGAGCAAGACATTTTACCATAATTGCTTCTCTCCACCCAGGGGTAAATGGGTACCTGTGAGGGCAGAGTTGGTTGTTGTTGTTATTATTATTATTATTATTATTATTATTATTATTATTATTATTATTATTATTATTATTATTATTATTATTATTATTATTATTATGTCTCAAACTTTTAATAGTGACGATAGTTTAAATTATGAAGATTGGTAATCGGCATTTATAAAGTGCCTTTAAAATAAAATGTTTAAAAAAATCAAACCGCTGTACAAAAGAAGATGTGAAAACAGTTACCCGGTACTCATCACATAAGATATAACTTTTCTTCGCATGATATCAACACAAATCTTAGTTTCTTTTAGACCTTTCGCCATGTAAAGGTTTAATTCTAACTGGACCATCAAAGGATTTCTGCAAGGTTTTCTTACATTGAAAGTTTCAATACCCGATCCACAGGGTCAGCAAGAAGGAATTTGCCCTAAAAATCATCAACAAGAAGAAATGCATCGGCAAGGTAAGAATAAAAAGAATAACTGCAATTTATTTATTTATTTTGTTGTTTTTTAATTAACAAATACATTTTTTCAGTAAATAAAATTGTGTTCAATCAGGTTAAGAAATTTCCCATTAGCCTCAGGTGACAATCAATGAGCAAACATCCAAACGTTGCTGATCAATATGTCTGCTTAAAATTGCTTTTGCAATTATGAATAAATATAAACAAAGTCAAAAGTGTGTCTATATATTTACATACATCTAACTTATTTATTCGCCTTATTCACGATAAATGCGAAAGTGAGTCTGTAATTCTCACAACCACACTCTGTAGCTTACATGCTGCATGCACCAGCAAGAAGGCCCAATAATCTGATAGTTCCAAAGAAAAGTTCATTCCTGACATAAGGACTAAATAAATAGATGTAGCTATTTCCATTAATTTACTTAAAATTCAATGACAAGACAAAATTAGACAAGTTACTATAATGAGCATGTACATGTATACAACTTCTTATATTCAAGGAGCAAGATATAAGATAAATAACTCATAAATAAGGTAAATAGCTTCATCATGTTTATAGTTTTTCCAACAGGCCTATTGATTTTGTTTGTTTCTGAAGGAGAAAATGATCGAGAATGAAGTGTCCATCTTGCGTCTAGTTCAACATCCTAACATCATCCGACTGATTGAAGACTTTGACACCCGAGATGAGTTATTCCTGGTCATGGAACTAGTCAAGGTAAGAGACAGGATTCCTGACATTGGACTGGTATGTGGATGATGTGTCACCGACCATCCCAAGGAACTTATGTAGTATACCTTCAGATGATGCCATGCTCAGTCAAGTCAAAATGAAGTCCGCGCCGACAATAGCCAAATATACTACAGAATAACTTTATAACTGAGCTATTTCTTCATGGTAATATCAGTGTCTAGCAGTGACGTAAATCCGTGTCGAAAAATGAGGGGATGATATTGACATTAGTTTGTATATTGTTCAACGAAGTACTGGATCACGGACGTTGCTCAACAGGGAGTTGGGGATATCCCCCCCCCCCCAAAAAAAAAAAAAAAAAAAAAACCAACCAAACAAACAAACAAAAAAAACGCATGAAACATCACTTTACGTACCATTTCTCTTCTCCTGTTACGCCTGTGCCCAGGGCTATCTTCCATGTAATTCAGAAGCGAATCGAAGACAATTTAATTTCGAGGTCAAAAAACGACAAGGGGGTACCCCTTGCTGTTTTTTCAAATGCATAATACTTGTTGGAGGGAACCTTTTTTCAGAAAATCAATTTTTTATTTTAAAAATATGGGTATTAAAACCTGCCAAAAAGGCTATAACTCGGTGGCTGTCTTATGCAGACCCATTTCTGGACCATTCATTTAATGTTCCCCCCCCCCCCCCCAACTACAACAATCCTAACTACGTCACTTTTAAGTGATATTACCGTTACATTAGTTACCGTTACATATGAAACAGGATATGGTTGCGCAATCACAATAATTTAAGTAGTTTAAAATTGAACTCCAAATACCAACAAGGTTGGTGGCGCAAGCTGTTACTGTTAGTCCACTGCATAGTCTGTTAAATTGCGGGCCACCAATTAAACATCGCAATCACATTGATTTATCTAAGTATTTTAAAATTCACTTCCAAATACCAGTAGGATTGGTGGCGTAGTTGTGTAATTGATGGTGTTAAGTGCGTCGGACTCAGGTTCGAAACACAGTGGCGCTACTTTTTAAAATTTTAAATGTTTACGCAAAGGGCCTAACGATCTATTGAAGTAGTTTAAAATTCATCTTCAAATACCAACCGGATTGGTGGCGTAAGCCAACAATGCATGGTTTGTTCAATGCATGGTTTGTTCAATTGTGGCCAACACGGGTTCGGATCCATGCAGCTCCACGTTTTTTAAAGTTTTTTTTGCGAAATCACAATGATTTATTTAAGTAGTTTGAAATTCAACTCCAAATACCAACAGGATAAATGGCGCAAGCCGTTAGTGCACTGGGCTGTCAATTGCAGGCAGTTCCAGGCTGGTACGTCCGGGTTCGAATCCTGCGCCTGACACATAGAGACATGACAGCTGCTGGCTGCTGGCTGCGGCAATGGCTTGGGGACCGTCATGTCTCACCCCCAAAGGTTTGAGCGTGGAGGAAATGTACGGACGGGGGAGTAAAGGAGGGACCGGGAGGGTAGCGACTTCCCAGAAGGGTGCTAAGGTGATCACCATGCCGGTTCGCCCGGACTTTGAGTCATCCGAATACCTGGTCGACACTCTGACTAACTCTCCGCATTGTTTTTTTTTTAATGCAATTTTTGGTTTTATTTCTTTTCTTTATTTTATTTTATTTTTTTAAAGCAAATACCAGATAGCTAAATAAAGTAATTTGTCTTATTTTTTCCCCAATCTTCTAACTTAGTAATATGGATCAAATAAACATGTCGTTTGCTAACAATTCATGCCAATTATACAAGAGTACGCACTGCATCCCTTGTCGTTTTTTTTTCGTTTTTTTTCTTCTTCTTTTTTTAAATTTATTTATTTATTTTTTGCTTAGTAAATTACACCATGGAGGAAGGAACCTTCCTCCATGATTACACAGAAGGTAGCCCTGGGTCTGCAGAAGACAGCCATCGAGGTTTAGCATTTTTGGGCAAGTTTTATTATTTCACCCATATTTTGTAAGAAAATATTGATTTTCTGAAAAAAGTTGGAAAGATATACGACTGAAATTAATAAAAATGAGATATAGACATGCACTCTATTGCGTCTCTCCAACAACTTAACAAGTATCAGGCATTTGCAAAAAAAAAATCATTTTAGGCCAAATTTTGAAAAAACGTCAAACGTACCCCTTGTGTTTTGTTTTTTTTGCCTCGAAGAAAAAATTGCTTCTAAATTACACAGTCTGCAGGGTCTACAGAAGACAGCCATCGAGTTTTAGCATTTTTGGGCAAGTTTTATTATTTCACCCTATATTTTGTAAGAAAATATTGATTTTCTGAAAAAGTTGGAAAGATATACGACTGAAATTAATAAAAATTAATAAAAATGAGATCTAGACACTCTATTGCGTCTCTCCAACAAGTATCAGGCATTAAAAAAAAAACATTTTGCATCAAATTTTGAAAAAAACGTCAAGGGGTACCCCTTGTCGGTTTTTTTCCTCGAAGAAAAGATTGTATCCGATTTGCTTCTAAATTACACAAAAGGTAGCCCTGGGTCTGCAGAAGACAGCCATCGAGTTTTAGTATTTTTGGGCAAGTTTTATTAATTCACCCATATTTTGTAAGAACATATTGATTTTCTGAAAAAGTTGGAAAGATATACGACTAAAATTAATAAAAATGAGATCTAGACACTCTATTGCGTCTCTCCAACAAGTATCAGGCATTTGCAAAAAAAATCATTTTAGGCCAAATTTAGAAAAAACGTCAAAAGTTGGAAAGATATACGACTGAAATTAATAAAAATTAATACAAATTAATAAAAATGAGATCTAGACACTCTGTTGCGTCTCTCCAACAAGTATCAGGCATTTAAAAAAAAAACAGTTTACGTCAAATTTTGTAAAACCGTCAAGGGGTACCCCCTTGTCGTAAAAATAAAATCATTTTAGGCCAAATTTAAAAAAAGCGTCAAGGGGTACCCCTTGTGCTTTTTAGTTTGTTTTTGTTTGTTTTTTCCTCGAAGAAAAGATTGTCTCCGATTTGTTTCTAAATTACACAGAAGGTAGCCCTGGGTCTGCAGAAGACAGCCATCGAGTTTTAGCATTTTTGGGCAAGTTTAAAATTTTATTATTTTACATGGGGGACATGCAAAAAAGTGGGTGTACATTTTGTCACCACTCTAAAAAGTGGTCATTCCGTCTCTCCAACAAGTATCAGGCATTTAAAATAAACATTTTACGTCAAATTTTGAAAAAACGTCAAGGGGTACCCCTTGTCTGTTTTTTTTCCTCAAAGGAAAGATATACGATTATTATATAATTATTATTTCACTCATATTTTGTAAGAAAATATTGATTTTCTGAAAGAGTTGGAAAGATATACGACTAAAATTAATAAAAATTAATAAAAATTAATAAAAATGAGATCTAGACACTCTATTGCGTCTCTCCAACAAGTATCAGGCATTAAAAAAAACCATTTTGCATCAAATTTTGAAAAAAACGTCAAGGGGAACCCCTTGTCGGTTTTTTTCCTCGAAGAAAAGATTGTATCCGATTTGCTTCTAAATTACACAAAAGGTAGCCGTGGGTCTGCAGAAGACAGCCATCGAGTTTTAGTATTTTTGGGCAAGTTTTATTAATTCACCCATATTTTGTAAGAACATATTGATTTTCTGAAAAAGTTGGAAAGATATACGACTAAAATTAATAAAAATGAGATCTAGACACTCTATTGCGTCTCTCCAACAAGTATCAGGCATTTGCAAAAAAAATCATTTTAGGCCAAATTTTGAAAAAACGTCAAAAGTTGGAAAGATATACGACTGAAATTAAGAAAAATTAATAAAAACCCCTTGTGTGTTTTTGTTTGTTTTTTGTTTTGTTTTTTTCCTCGAAGAAAAGATTGTATCCGATTTGCTTCTAAATTATACAGAAGACAGCCATCGAGTTATTATTTCACCTACATTTTGTAAGAAAATATTTATTTTCTGAAAAAGTTGGAAAGATATACGACTGAAATTAAGAAAAATTAATAGCAATTAATACAAATGAGATCTAGACACAAATATCAGGCATTTGAAGAAAAAAAAACATTTTACGCCAAATTTTGACAAAAACGTCAAGGGGTACCCCTTGTCAGCCATCGAGTTTTAGCATTTTTGGGCAAGTTTTAAATTTTATTATTTCACATGGGGGACATGCAAAAAAGTGGGTGTACATTTTGTCACCACTCTAAAAAGTGGTCATTCCACCCCCCCTCCCCCGTCCCACACCGATCGGCGGCCATGAATCAGTTGCTGTCTTTTGCAAACCCAGTGTAATTTAGAAGTGTAATTTACAAACGAAGCTGAGAAAACTTTTTGTCGAGGTGAATAAACTACAATTATACGTACTCCTATAATTGGCATGGAAGGTATCTCTGACTGTATCAGCAAACGACATAATTAAAGAAAAGGAAGATGGAAAAAGACAAATTAGTTAATGAACTCTCAAGGCAACTCTAGAAAATCTGGTATTTGCGAAAAGAAAATATTTAAAAAAATATATATATTTTTTAAATTTAAAAAACTGCGGAGAGTTAGTCAGAGTGTCGACCAGGTATTTGGATGACTCAAAGTCCGGGCGAACCGGCATGGTGATCACCTTAGCACCCTTCTGGGAGGTCGCTACCCTCCCGGTCCCTCCTTTACTCCCCCGTCCGTACATTTCCTCCACGCTCTAACCTTCAGGGGAGAGACATGGCGGTCCCCAAGCCATTGCCGCAGCCAGCAGCTGCCATGTCTCTGTGTTTCAGGAGCAGGATTCGAACCCGAACGTACCAGCCTGGAACTGCCGCAATTGACAGACCAGTGGACTAACGGCTTGCGCCATTTATCCTGTTGGTATTTGAAGTTGAATTTTAAACTACTTAAATAAATCATTGTGATTTCGCAACAACAAAAAAGAAGAAACGTGGAGCTGCATGGATCCGAACCCGTGTTGGCCACAATTGAACAAACCATGCATTGAACAAACCATGCATTGTTGGCTTACAATGCCACCAATCCGGTTGGTATTTGAAGATGAATTTTAAACTACTTCAATAGATCGTTAGGCCCTATTGCGTAAACATTTAAACTTTTAAAAAGTAGCGCCACTGTGTTTCGAACCTAAGTCCGACGCACTTAATACCATCAATTACACAACTACGCCACCAATCCTACTGGTATTTGGAGGTGAATTTTAAAATACTTAGATAAATCAATGTGATTGCGATGTTTAATTGGTGGCCCGCAATTTAACAGACTATGCAGTGGACTAACAGCTTGCGCCACCAACCTTGTTGGTATTTGGAGTTCAATTTTAAACTACTTAAATTATTGTGATTGCGCAACCATATCCTGTTTCATATGTAACGGTAACTAATGTAACGGTAATATCACTTAAAAGTGACGTAGTTAGGATTTTTGTAGTTGGGGGGGGGGGGGGGGAACATTAAATGAATCGACACGTTATGTCAATCTTTAGCAGACGTTCATGGTCCAGAAATGGGTCTGCATAAGACAGCCGCCGAGTTATAGCCTTTTTGGCAGGTTTTAATACCCATATTTTTTAAATAAAAAAATTATTTTCCGAAAAAAGGTTCCCTCCAACAAGTATTATGCATTTGAAAAAACAGCAAGGGGTACCCCCTTGTCGTTTTTTGACCTCGAAATTAAATTGTCTTAGATTCGCTTCTAAATTACATGGAAGATAGCCCTGGGCACGGGCGTAACAGGAGAAGAGAAATGGTACGTAAAGTGATGTTTCATGCGTTTTTTTTTTTTTTTTTTTTTTTTTTTTTTTGGGGGGGGGGGGGGTTATCCCCAACTCCCTGTTGAGCAACGTCCGTGATCCAGTACTTCGTTGAACAATATACAAACTAATGTCAATATCATCCCCTCATTTTTCGACACGGATTTACGTCACTGCTAGACACTGATATTACCATGAGGAAATAGCTCAGTTATAAAATTATTCTGCAGTATATTTGGCCATTGTCGGCGCGGACGACATAATTAAAGAAAAGGAAGATGGAAAAAGACAAATTAATTTACTTAACTCTCAAGGCAACTCTAGAAAATCTGGTATTTGCTAAAAAATAAAAATAAAAATTTTAAATTAAATTTAAAAAACTGTAAAAAAATTTTTTTTTAAAAAGAGCGGAGAGTTACTCAGAGTGTCGACCAGGTATTCGGATGACTCAAATTCCAGGCGAACCGGCATGGTGATCACCTTAGCACCCTTCTGGGAGGTCGCTACCCTCCCGGTCCCTCCTTTTCTCCCCCGTCCGTACATTTCCTCCACGCTCTAACCTTCAGGGGAGAGACATGGCGGTCCCCAAGCCATTGCCGCAGCCAGCAGCTGCCATGTCTCTGTGTTTCAGGAGCAGGATTCGAACCCGGACGTACCAGCCTGGAACTGCCTGCAATTGACAGCCTAGTGGACTAACGGCTTGCGCCATTTATCCTGTTGGTATTTGGAATTGAACTACTTAAATAAATCATTGTGATTTCGCAACAAAAAACAGAAACGTGGAGCTGCATGGATCCGAACCCGTCAGTTGTTGGTATTTGAAAATGAATTTTAAATTACTTCAATAAATCGTTATTGCGTAACCATTATTTAAAAAAAAATGTAGGGCCATTGTCTTTCGAACCAGGATCCCACGCACTTAACACCATCGATTACACAACTACGCCACCGATCATACTGGTATTTGGAGTTGAATTTTAAACTACTTAATAAATTGTTATTGCATAATCATTTAAAATTTAAATTGTTCGCGCAACTGGGTTTCGAAACAGTGTCGTACGCACTGAAACTATCGACTCAACAACTACGCTATCAATCCGTGTTGGTATAGAATTGAATTATACCCCGTTATCCATGTGCCATGTGCAACTTTCGCACTTTAAATCACATATCTTTCCAACTTTTTCAGAAAACCATATAAACATTGTAAAAACATTTAAATTATATCCTCACACTATAACTCAGTGGTTGTGATGACTTATGAAGACTTATGTTAATTTAAAGGTACGAGCGATGTTGGAAAGACTACTTGTAGAATATGCAAACTCTCAAATTAGTGAAAATGCATTAAATTGTTGGTTTCATTCTTGTTGAATTCAAGAAAGAGTATTGTTTCCTACATTCAAACTGAAATTATTATTGTTAAAGGGATGCACCTCAGATAAAATTATTTTGAGGAAAGATTGATACCATCATCAGCTTTACACAAAGAAAGTTTCACAATACAATTAGACTATTTCGTTATTTATGTATAACCAATCCTTTAAAACTTTCAAAATTTTAATTCACAAATGAACTTAAAATGTAACTTTTATCTGGTCTAGGGTGGTGACTTGTTTGATGCTATTACTACTGCCACTAAATACACCGAGCGTGACGCAAGCTGCATGGTGCACAATCTGTTTAGTGCACTCAAGTATCTGCATTCCATGAATGTCGTCCATCGTGACATCAAACCAGAGAATCTTTTGGTTTGTGAGCATGAGGACGGTACCAAATCACTGAAGCTTGGTGACTTTGGCCTGGCGACAAAGGTGACTGGTCCGCTACGCACAGTGTGTGGGACACCGACATATGTTGCTCCTGAGATTATACTGGAGACAGGGTATGTTGTTTGTTTAGTTGAGTGTTGACCAACAGTGTCCATGTCAAGTGGGGGGGGGGGGGGGGTCATTGCTTTTCAGTGGGGGCGGCCCAGGGGTATGTTTTTTTCCTTTTCTTCTTTTTTGTTTTTTGGGGCACTATGAGGATTTTTCGTTGGGGGGGGGGCACCTGGGGGGGCACTGGAAATTTGTGGTTCCCCCCCCCCGTGGCTACACGGCGGTAGCTTATTAGTTTGATTTTACTACATGTCCAATCAGCACACTTTTAAGTTCAGCTCATTTAAACTTTATTTCAGTTACAGACATACAAAACTTGTATTCTCTAGCTTTTTGGAGACTCAGTCACTCTCATTTCATTTCTTTACCCAAACATGTTTGTGTAGATATTGATCTGGTGCAAAATAAACTAAACCAATCACCACAACAAAAATGTTTGCAAGATCAAATATGAACCAGTTTAAAGGCGGATATGTTTTTGTTTTTGAAGGTACGGTATGAAGGTTGATGTTTGGGCTGCTGGAGTCATCTGTTACATTCTACTATGTGGATTCCCTCCATTCAGAAGGTGAAATTCAACAACTTTATGTCCTTTGTCTTATAATTTACTTATTTATTATTTTTCTTTCAAGGGGATGTTTATTCAAGGCAATATCTTTGGCTGATGATGTATCACAAATACCAACTATATTTTATGAGGTGCTATCATTTTTAAGAAACAATGTTAATCAAATATATGCATGTCTGGACTTGGGTGACGAACTGTACTGAAAATAATCAATACAAAGTTTGTGTTAGCTGATTTAAATTTCTGAATGCTAATTCACTATTTTCTTGTTGAGGACACAACATAATGAGCTGAATTTTTCACAGATCAGTTAATTGAGCCTAAGAAAGTACCACATTACCAAGCCAGCCATCTGTCAAGAACACAGCATATTATAATATATATATATAATAAAGGAGATGGCAGGATGATGTATAAACTTTCCAGTGTCTTTTTGTATATCAGTGACAACAATGACCAGGAGGAACTCTTTGATCAGGTTATCTCTGGTAGCTTCCAGTTCCTCTCTCCTTACTGGGACTCCATCTCCGAGGTGGCAAAGGATCTAATTTCTTGCATGCTGGAGGTGGATGTAGACAAGCGGTTCTCAGCTGTTCAGGTGCTGGATCACCCATGGGTTGCTGTGAGTATTCATACATTAGTGATTACGGCACCTGTTTTAGATCATACGTTTGTATTTTCTTGTAAAAAAGAATGATCAGAAAAACCTATATATTGTCACCATTATCAGTAGGTATTGGTAGAGATCATCTTACCATTGATTAACATCAAAAAACCAAGTTTAAAAGTTCCCCAAATTTGGGCAGTCACATGAAAGTCTGTTAGAGGTAGGTGTTAAAAGTATACTTACAAACCAATTATTGCCCCAGCTTTGATTGATTTACTGCTTTTTCTCAATTTTAGAGTGATGATGGTGGAGTCCAGGTTCCAATCAACCTCTCCGGTGAGCTGTCGTCACATTTTAAGATCAAACCTAAACATTCCATCAAGGCTGCTGGAATAGCATTGATAGCTGTAAGTATTAGATGTCTACCATTCCCTTCCCCCAAGCACCTCTGCTCCTATATTTTGTCTTATTTTTTTATGTTTAACTTGTGTTTTTATAACCCAACATTTAACAGCTATTTCATATTAAACAGCTATTGAATATGAGTAAATTTTGTTGCCGAGAATACACCCTATTCTTTCAGTGAACTTTTTAAGTTTCATCCCACTGTTGTATCCCCTTGGTCGTATTGACCACTTTCCTTGTGAAAAAGAAATTTATATCAGATTTGTCTTAATTTTTACATGTGTATGTATACCACAAAATATTGCTAAACTCAACATTTTTATTGTCTTTTCCTAAAGGCCACTGCTCTCGACAAGGATGGCAAGTACTTCCAAGGGCGTAGACCAAGAGAGGGAGCCGATGGCGCCGAGTTTACACCAGAAGATGACGAACATACATACTGAAAGATGACGGTATTACCATGGTAATACCAAAGCAGATCTTCTGACATTCAGTTGAATGAAGATGTTGATTCTCTTTTCATTTCAAGTGTTTTTTTTAATGGAGATTTTGATTTTCTGCTCGAGATTCTGAAGGACGTGAAGAAACTGACAATGTCTGTAGTCAGGGGGACATGTAGAATTTAAACTGTTGCCTTGAAGATAATTTTGTCAGTCATAATGAAATCACAACAATCATAAGAAAACCTGAACATGTTTTTAATACCAAAGAATTTTAAGTACCAATTTTTAAATTCTGAAATTTGATATATAAAAGACATTTTCCAAAAAATATTTAAAAACGAAGATTTTCTAATACAATTTAGATAAATCATTGTTCGTGTTAGGGGCCTTGTGATTTATTGATTCACAGTAGAAAGTCACATGAGAATGGTTAGTGAATTACAGGTAACTTATTAAGAACCATTCACTGGCTTAATATTTTAAAATATTTATTTTGAGAGCCAAAACCTTGACCAAGGGCTAACCCCTTGTCATTTGTCAAATATTTGACCTCAAAACTTTGAGAATGTGTTCAGATTTCAGTAGAGAATACATGAATTCAATAAGAGAATGATGATTGGATAACAGATCTGTAATAAGCCTCAATCTCTGATTTATGTTTCAAATGTTTATTTATTTATTATTATTATTTTTTTTGGGGGGGGCATTGTTTGACCAAAATGCAAGACATTGTTACTTTAACTTACTTTTATTTGGCCTCAAGAAGTTGTTTAAAAAAGTACTTTTAACAGAAAAAGAATTTAGTTAAATTGGAATGGTCAGTTATCAGGAACCATTTGCTGGATTAATATTTTAAAATGTATTTAGAGGGCAAAAATTTGTCATTTTGTTCAATATCTGGCCTCAAAAAAGTAGTTTGAGAATAACTACTAAATTGTAGTATAGAAGCATTTTGGTTATAAAATGCTTCTATAGTTGATAACAAGGTCTGTGATCAGAAACAATTCTCTGGCTTGATGTGCCAATGGTTTTGGATTTTTTAAAATGAAAAATACTTTTTCAAATCACTGTCCTTGGAACAACTCTGGTCTAGGGATCTGGCCAGCCTGTCATCAGGAAAGCTGGTTGGTCAAGAGGTTTAGATGTTTGAACTAGCTAGCAGGAGGTTGTGGTTTCAAGTCCCGCCTGAGGATTTTTTTTCTTCAAAAATCATTTAAATTGTGAATTGCTGTTTACTGTTCCTCTAATTCCATTAATTTTGCACAATGTTTATACAGCATTCCTATCTCAACAATTAATCCATAGACGGAGCTGTTATTGAACACTAAGTGGACCATATATTAAATAACTAGATGAGACTGATTCCTTCATTTTGTACAGCTATGAATGGTGTCTTGTCTGCATGCTACTTTGAGCATATTTTGTGTTTGTCACACTGATATTCAAGAAATTTGTGTTGTGATTTTTGTATTCTTCCATTGTTTGGTTATGTCTATTGGACTTACCTAGAAACATTCACTGGTGTAATTAATTGCATAAAATGTTGAATTTTGTAGCATGATATTGTCATGTGGAATATAACAATGTTAGTAAACGTAGTTTCATCTTTGCATGTTTGAGCTAATGTAAATATACTGTTTTGCATTGAACAAATGTTCTTTTGTAACTTGCTAGCATGATACTGTCATCCAGAATATCACAGTGGTAGTAAATGTAGTTCTATCAATGTATACATGTATGTTACAGCTAATGTAAATACAACATTTGTTGCGTTTCATAATACAAATGTTCTTTTGTGTGCAAATTAATTTGTTTGTGCAATATAGTATTATACTACATTTATAGCCGTGTGCACCAGTACTAAATACTTTTGTTGGATTTATTTGAATATTCATTGGGTATGGGTAAGTCATGTGACTATAAACACCAATAGGATTGTCAACCTTGGAACATATTTTATCCGTTCTGTGCACATCGTAGCCCTCTAGTGATACAAATGCACTTTGGAACCAAATGAGCTTTGTGCGTATACTTTACACGCATTTGTAATGGTATAGTACGGACGTGCATAATTCAGCCAGCCAATGATAGCTAGAGATATTGCACGCGTAAGCACATACAATACAATACAATACAATGAAGGCATTTATATAGCGCTCTTACACAAACGGTATCACAGCGCTTTACAGTGAGATGCAAGTACAATTTAAAAATACACAGTGCCTAAAATAAATGAGTCTTGAGAGATGTTTTAAATTGACTCAATGAAGAAGCATGACGGATACCAGACGGTAGTTCATTCCAAATGCTGGGTGCAGCAGTATAGAAACCCTTGTTAGCCGCAGTTAAATGTGTAGTTGGCTTTTTGAAGATCCGGGAATCAGAATTTGAATGGAGTCCACTGTGGTTAGGTTGTATGGTGTAATAAGCTCACAGAGATAGGATGGCGCAGAGTCAGTAACACATTTATAGGCAATAGTCAATGTTTTGAAATCAATCCGGTCTTGAACGGGAAGCCAGTGAAGTTGTCAACTGCACAATCTGCTAAACATGACACTATCTTTGCCCTATCAGTTAGCAGTAACTTACAAACATGCACCCTCTGCACCAACATGCACGTAACAGATTAAAAACAATTTAAAAACTACAGAGAGGTAAGCTGTAGGTGCATTATTTTAATGCATATCAGTATTTGATTATATATTAAGTTTAATTGGGATAAAGAATAGTTATATCTGCAAAAGTCTGAGAAAAGTCATCATGGAATTCCTTGAATAAAGTAAGTTTATCTAATAAACTATTGGGCAATGGTTACATTGAAACTGTATAACAGATTTTGTTTTTTTAAATTATTTATTAAAATTTTCGACGTAATAGAAAAAAACTGTGCAATCTAAAAAAAGAAAATACAAAAAATATATATAATTACAACTGGATATTTTTGGCAGGTTTGTGGTAGCATGATGTAGTCTTTAATGAGTTGTAAATAGAAGTGATTCTGAGAAGACTGTGGTTGACAACTATATTTACAACCACAAACCTTCCTTAAATTCTACTTCTACCATGCAGAGATTCAAACCGTATTTGCATGAAAGGTACTGTGAAGTGACTTGCTTAATTATTATTTACTTAAAATCATGTTTAATTATTGATTAGTGTATTAGCAAAATACCTGTATGAAGTAAAGAGGTTTTGTAACATAACCTTGTCTTCAACTAATCTTTGTGAAATCTCTGCTTTTGAAGCTTTACAAATGATTCCGAGTATCTTTTCTGATAATCCTTACATATTTCCAGTTTTCCTACTACATGTACACAAACTGTAGAATGTACCCTGTATTGCAATCATTATTTTGCCTTGATTTTCTCTATGATGTACGTGTATTTTTGACACCAAAATGTTTTACTCATAATCTGCAGCTGTTTATATTTTTGCAAAATAACAGGTGATTGTGAACACAGATTACATTGTTAAAATAATTTAATATTGAAATTTACTGAGAAAACCTCCCAAATGATTTGCATTTCTTAATTTATTATATTCTCCGAGTTATTTATTTGGTACTTTACAAGCACAAGCATTGGTGTGTATGTAGAATATAGTAAAAACAAATTAGTTGTTCACATATGTATTTTACCTGTAAAAATAATATTAAAATAGTTTTGAATCCAAAAGGGATTTAGCTAACTCCCACCGAGCACTCAGTACATTGACATCAGGGGTAAATCTCATAGAGCTGTTGTATTATATTTGTTCAAACATCCATTTCCCTGTATCTTACAGATATCTTTTTATATTGGAAAAATAAATAAAAAATTAGCACTGATGTAGTGGTCTGAAGGTAACGTTCATGATGTTAAGAATTTATTTATATAAGCAAATATTTTTGCAGGCAATCAGAAACAGACAACCAGGCAACGTCTGTACATCCATATGAAAAGTTAACTGGTAACAGCTCAATGAAATTGAACCCCAGATGTTGAATGTAAGTCCTTGTATTTTTACAATGGCAGACCTAATATGGCTGAATAACAAGTAATGAAAAGGTTTGATAATCTGTTCATTTTCATACTTTGTACAAAGCCTTTTAGAGAATTCTTAACCCTTGATTCGCCATTGTGTTTTGATAATACTTGCTATTTATTGTTGTAATGCCTGCCATGACAGGATTATAAAATGTTCAATTGCTGAAATGGTTGTCTATTGTCATATCATTGCTTAAGTACATTCAATTTGATGAAATATTACTGCATTATTCTCAATTGTAGTCAAGGTTTTTTATAACGGGACTTTTCTGAATTTTACAACACATCAAACTATCACTGCCAAAAATGTCCTAACAATCTCTTCAAGCTTCAAAAATATTTGTCAAGCTTGTTAGGGGCCATCATGTTCTTTAAATTTAACTGTCTGATGTTTAGTAAGCTCTGTGTAGTATTAAAGTGTTTTATTAAAACTACATTGTTGCAAGTTGTATAGTAGACAATGGTTAGTGTAGTACAGTAATGTATGCATTCTATTAGCAAATAAAATCCCAGTCAATGTTAAATAAAAGAATGTAGGTTTGTAATTAATAACACATTTGTGTTGAGTGAGGGTCCGTGTTGAGTGAGGGTCCGTGCTCTTATAAAGACAAACCTTGCAAACACTACTACATACTCATGACATCTGGAGGTATTCCAGAGATTTACAGGTTCATATCTGCCAGCAGTCGATCTTTGCTCAACTGAATAAAATATTTAAAACAAACTTTTTCTGTGAAGAAAATAACAAGTGGACACATTTCTACGAAAAAAGAAAGGTAAGGTTAAGGTTAAGGTAGGTTCAAAGATAACCAAATGGTTAAATTGTAAGTTGAAACTTACTTGGTGTAAAGCTGATGATGGTATCAATCTTCCTTAGAAATAACTTGGGTGCTGTCACTTTTGAAGAAAAGTGAACTAATTTAAATTTCATATTTAGGAAAGAGTACTCTTTCCTACAGTCCACTTTAGAATAAATACAACAAATATGAAATGCATTTTCTTCTTAACGACACAACGTAATACGCTGAAACTTTCACAGGTTAGTTGTTTAATAAATATCCTGATTCAAAAAGACTAAGCATAATTGCAGAAACAGTTTTACTAACATTTGCAATTGTACATTTCCTATAACTCCAATTTCTTGTATTAGCATTGCAGACATGCCTCACTATAGCAAACAACCACTTTAACCCTAACCTTCCCAAATCCTCCAAAATCCTCTTTGCTACATGCTCTTTGCTAAAGTGAAGGATTTTGGAAGATTGAAGTTATTAGGCATACTTGCCTTTCCATGGTACATGTACATCCATGTTTGTTGTAGTGATTGCAAGGTCAGTGCTTGGGTCAGTGGACACTGTTTATTGCTTCATGCATGCAGGGAGGGTCCCTGGCTATGTACATGTATCACAGATTAGAAACACATGTGTACATACATGTCATGTGTTTGCTTTAC
The DNA here is from genome assembly GCA_029582265.1 of Zoroaster sp. YZ-2022. Taxonomy (NCBI): domain Eukaryota; kingdom Metazoa; phylum Echinodermata; class Asteroidea; order Forcipulatida; family Zoroasteridae; genus Zoroaster; species Zoroaster sp. YZ-2022. The sequence goes on along the minus strand of CM055833.1, from coordinate 30,396,023 downwards.
TACTGAAGGATTTTGGAGGATTCAGGTTATGTGTAAGCAAATGGGCGTAGGGAGTTAGGGATAATGAACAATTTGACAGTTATACCATCATGCTCTTTACAGCAGCGTTACAATGTACTGCTGTATATAAAGTGATCGTCAAGACAAACACGGAGTACTATTTTATCCCACTGAAAAATGTCAAACAAAACCATTCATGTTAACTTTTAAACAATGTTTATTGAAAACTGAAATTTTCCAATTTATGTGTTTCTTACATGTGTTTTAAATTGTTTTACATGTAAATGTCTACGCACAAGATTTTTATACAATTTTTTTTTAAAGTGTAAATTGCTACTTCTCATAATGCATAAAATGCACAACAGTGTTTATGTCTGTAGTTACATGTACGTATAGTATTATTATACCTTGTCCCAAAAACCAATCTTTTATTTATTAATTTTTTTCCATTATAATTGGATCCATTTTCAAAACAAAAAGAAGCTTTGTTATGAAGTATGGAGAAATTTTCTGAACCATCATTACTTTTTTAAGTTCTACAGCAATAAAAACTTTAAATGATGATTTTTTTAAGGTAAATAATTAAAAACAAAAAACAATAATACAAAATGCAGCACAAATTGTACTTTTTGAAAGATTAAGTTACATCATGCAGTCAAACAAATGCAATATGTACTTGTTATCTTATTGACATGATAAATGTAGATCATTACAATTCAATAATTATTTTTGCGATTACTTTAAGCGGGATCACATACTACATACAATCTTTCCATGATTTTCATGTACACTTTTCCAACTTGAATACAATTGAATCCGTGATAATAACAAAAATTCGTCTAAGTCAACAACCTTTTATCACCATACAATCTTGCTAGAGATAACTTGCATTGGTGTTGCTGCAATATCAATACTCCACTATCCAAAGCTTTCAACCTTTTACAATTAAGAAATTGTTTTGGAGGACAAAATCCCTCTTCCCAATGACAAACCATAAAATGTAGGTCTGAAATAAAAAATAAAAAATTAGATTATGCTGTTTTTGCCCGACAAAAGTGGGTTCATGCCCTTGCAACACGATCTATGCTATTTTTTGGAGAAAAAAAACTTTGCCTCTTAAAAAGGTAAGGTTACAACATTGGTAATTACCTGATTAAAAAAAGACGGAACTAGAGTGTTTGTCGGAACAAACACTAACATGTAAGTGTTCGGGTTAACTTACGGTTCAATGAAATGATCATTTTTTGAAAATGTCCGAAATCACAAGATATTTTTTGAGTTAGAATATGTTGAATTTGAACTTTCTGGTTTTACCGGAAATAAATGTCATATTATGATTAAACAAAGACAAAATTATTATCCGAAAGGCACCAATTATCCTGAAAAAGAATTCATCCTGAAGTGCTTTTATTTCAGAAAACACAAATACGTACATTTTGCAAATAGATGTCAGAGGGCAACACTTTTCACACTCCCCAATGAGCTGGAACATCCACAGATTGTTAAATTATGTATATCTAAATTCACAGAGAGTAAGCCTACTAGCAATACAATTTTTTTGTCAAAATTACCATTATTATACCTTCTCTTTAAATGGACAATATCGTCACAATCAACAGGGCATGGAATCAGAGTAACTCAGATTAGATTAATTCAGTGACTGAAAAATAATATCCCACTTGATAAGGTCATATTACCATTGCTGCTACATAAATGATCTAGTAATTTTCAGTCATTGTGGTAATCTTAAACCAGGCCACCGATTCCATGCCCTGTTGAAAATCTGCTTTGATCCTGACGATACTGTCCCTTTAACAACTTTCAAGTCATAATTATCGCAACAAATATCAAATCGTTTTTGCTAGACAACAATTGTATTCTTACCACATGACTGAAAGGAGAGAGACTTTTAATCTACATCACCATCAGGCGGTGGAGGGGTTGGGTTGTCGCTGAATTTTCCCTGCATCTTAGCAATGAGGTTAGCAATCTTAGGGTTACTTTGATACTTCTTGATGTTCTCTGGGTGCTGGCTGACATCGCTGAATGCCGCCATGACTTCAGGGTCCTGTGTGGATTTTAGTATTAAACAAAAATGGCAGAGACAAGAATAAATCGTATCAATTCACACTTATTGATCTCAGGAAAATCACTGTGCAACGATATTTTGCAATCAACAATTTTCTCTCCAATTGTTAGGAGGGAACCTAAGACAGATCACTAGGATATCTTCAAAACTAAAACCTCCATCTATGTAATGAAACAAAAGCCTTTCCATTTTATTATCTACAAAAATGTCAAATTACTGTCAAATTGTAGTCTTCAATCCACATATCATAAAGGACTTATTACTTTGTACTTTTTCATTGTCATCTCCAAAATAATAATCCTTGTTCAATAAGCCATATTGGTGACGGGCAGAAATATGTACCCCCTCATCCCACCCCAATGAATAACCTGTGGCAGATTGTCCACAACATCTCTGAAGAGAATATTCATTGCTGCTAAGCTATACTGGTGAGAAAGGAACACATGTTCTTTCAATCTATTTCTAAACAAAAATTAATTTTAAAAAAATCAAAGAAGTTCTTGCAGCAGATTTGAGCCAGAAGTCTTGTTACAAACAGATATGAGCTTGGACTTAATTTTGTATATACATATAATGCTCATTAGGCAAAAAAAAAATGTTTAGTTGCCCTCCACCGACCGACCCAAAAGTGCTGAAATCTCGGGTCGTTTTTTTTTTTTTTCCCCCGTCATTCATAGGCCTATTTATTAATGAAACTTACCAATTTTCTGTGTATAAAACATAATACGTTTAATTTGTGAAATTTTCCACTTCAAATTTACCGGTACCCAAGACTCAATCTTCATGTTTTCAAATCGAATGGCCCCGGCCCTCACATGGTGCACTGCCTTCGCGCACACTGTGTGTCAATGATTGCGACTCAAATATACACGTTTTCCAATCGAATGGCCCCCTCACATGTTTTCCACTGGCTTCGCGCACTGTTTTGTATGTCAACGATTGCAACTCAATCTACACGTTTTCAAATCAAATGGCCCTCACACGTTGTGCACTGGCTCCCCGCACTGTACGTGTGTCAACGATTGCAACTTGATCTGCACGTTTTCAAATCAAATGGCCCTCACACGTTGTGCACTGGCTCCCCGCACTGTACGTGTGTCAACGATTGCAACTTGATCTGCACGTTTTCAAATCAAATGGCCCTCACACGTTGTGCACTGGCTCCCCGCACTGTACGTGTGTCAACGATTGCGAGTCAATCTACACGTTTTCAAATCAAATGGCCCTCACACGTTGTGCACTGGCTCCCTGCACTGTACATGTGTCAACGATTGCGACTCGATCTACACGTTTTCAAATCAAATGTTGAAATAAAGTTGTTGAAAGATTATTATAAAGTTGAATGTGTGATGTCTTTTTATTCTTTAGGTACTTGTGCATACTGCTAGATCATTGTCTTTGAAAAACATGGTATGTGGTTTCAGTTCCAATGCATTTCAATCTTAAAATGACAGTCAAGGAGAGAGAAAAAAAAAAAGAAAAAAATAAATAAAATCCCGACCGACTGACCCCTTCAAATATTTTCACTGGAGGGCAACTCAACATTTTGTTTTTTTGGCCTTATCTTTAGTTCCAATCAGTGTATTTCTCCTTGATGAATTCATGCACGGATGCCTACCTGGAAGGCCGCCATTATCTCTGGGTCCTGCATGAGCCCTTGAAGATCATTCAAGTTGATTCCACTGGGCATTCCCCCTGCACCGCCAGGCATCCCGCCAGGCATCCCGCCAGGCATCTCGCCAGGCATCTCGTCCGGCATCTCGTCCGGCATCCCGCTTGTACCAGCAGCTCCTCCACCCATTCCGCCTGCTCCTGGAAAACCACCAGGAAATCCACCAGGAAAACCTCCGGGGAATCCTCCGGGAAAACCACCAGGGAAGCCACCACCACTGTTCTTCCGGCGTTCTTCTTCTTCCTGTTAATGTATTTAGACAGCAAATGTGAAAAAATTTTCATAATTTTAGTTTGTGTATTTGGATTTATTCCAATTGAAATTCCAATTGAATTTAAAAAGTTGGAAAAGGTTTAGTCCACACAACTGCAGGAATTCAGTTGAAAGAAAAGAATCCCATCCTGTCTGCCTAGCATTCTTTTGCAGAAAACCAGCCAGAAGCAATATATGCCTTACATGACAATTTGGCTGATAACCTGTTTTTGCTAAGCATAACTTTTTTGTGCCCCAGGTGAGTATGACTGTATGACTGAGGTCAAATCTTACCTTTCTGGCTTTCTCCTGGGCTGCTTTAGCTTTCTTGATACGATCCAGTTTCTCCTTGATTTCCTTCTCCTCTCGTTTCCTCTCATACTTTCGTTTGTGCTCAGCAATTAATTTTGCCTGTTTGTTGGGAAAACAGGATCATTAGAGTGTGGTCAAGGTGGTATATAAAGGGAAGGGGTAGGGGTTAGTAAAAGAGAAGAAAAAGTAGGAATGTACAGAATGATGAGACAATCAAATCAAATCAGATAAAAGAAAACTGACCTGACAAACAAACTAAAAATTAATTTGAACAGCACTATTGTTTCCTCCCATTTTCATAAACAAATGACATTCTTCATTTGAATACTTCAACAAACAATTTGTTTAAAGCCATAGAACACTATTGGTAATCTAAAAAAAACATCAATGATCAGTTTTACATAACATTTACTTGGCATACAGTTCATGATGGTATCAAACATCTCTTGAAATATTTATGTCTCGGGTGTTATAACTTTAGTAAAATTTCAGAAATAATTTCCACAATGAATTTCTGTCATCCGAAGACATACAATGTAAATTCTACATTGGAATGAATATGACCCTGAATGCATTGTCACTATTTTCTTGTGAAGCTGAAAATATTCACATTGTTTGTTTTGTTTTTTCTATATATCTTGATTTTTATAAAGTATACAAAAGTGTATAATAGCTTTAAACATCATAATCCAAACCAAACAAATACAAATTACTAAACAGATAAACAATTTAATGATTGTATTTGAATGGTGTACACAATGTGTAACCTGTATCATCTACACTATTTTTAGATGATCCCCAACTGCCTTATGAATATTTTTTTCTCCTGGCCTAGGGGGTCATTTTCAACATGGCTGCATACACTGATGAGGAGTGCTTTTCCGTTGCACACAATAATCAGCCAAAAGTGCCACAAAACGGGTTGAAACGTGCCTCTATTCTACACCCCAAGTATGCAGTGATCATTTGGGTAATAATCTGTGTGCTGCTATTTGAAGCTGTTGATTGTAATGGTGAGATTATTGTTAAGTTCTATATGGTCAGAGATGGTCATTGTAATGTAATTTGTTAATGTAAGTACTGAAGTATGGTTAACGTTGGGCCTATTCATATGAATAATGAACCACCTGCACAATGAACATGACAAAGTATCAGTGAATGAATTAAGCTATCAATGTAGGGTCACTATTGATTGTAAGTAGGGGGTTATTTACTACAGGCCTAAGAACCCAAACAAATAATTTACTTAGTGATCCCAGATGGCTAATCTAAACCAGGCACATAGCTGGAAAGTTGTCAAGGGAGGGGCAAAAAAAGTAAACCCCCAATTTTTTTTTTCTCACAGAAAATATTTTATTGAGGTCATAAAACACTCCCAACAAAGGGCAAATATGGGGGTCAAATATTTTGCTGTGTGGCCAATTTAAAAAAAAATATTTCCCCAAAAATCCAACAAAAATGATTTAAGAAAAGAAAAAAAAACACTGAGATTTGTGTCTTTTACTGGGCACTACATAAAATCATTAGGCCAAAAAAAAAAGATTCCAGTTTCTGGTTATCGGTCGGCTTCAAAATCGGTGCGGTGATATATATTTTTTGGGGGCCATCTTTTTTTTTTTTGCCAACAGGGAAATACACAATACATTGTATAAGCAGGGATCAAATTTCCAATACACAAAGTATGGTGGCTAAGAGAGGCCTCACAAAACATTCATACCCCTATGTGAAAAAGTCGTTTAAAGCACAGTTAGGCAGAATTCCAATCAATCCAGTAATTTTGGCTGCTATTGGACATTGATTCATAGCACAAAAAAAATAAAATAAAAAATGGCGACGGGTCCGAGGTGACACGCGCGCAGACCAGAAACAGGAGACTTTTTTTGGCCTTAGTAATGAAAACCTATTGTTTACTTTAACGAATACAATTTTTAAAAAAAAGTAAAAATTAATGAATCACAAAAATAAAACAAATATTGCATTACTTTACACAAATATAACAATATTAAATTCTAGTCGAGTAAAGTCAAAATGTCACATGGTTAAAAAAAGCAATATAAAAATTACAAGTTTGTTTGATTTACATTTCCACAACATCTATCCTTTTTTCTTCTAACTGTAGATGCATCTAAGAAGTCAACCACACCCAAATCAACCACACCCAAATCAACCACACCCAAAACAACAACACCCAAAACAACTCCACCGAAAGTGAAAAAGCAGCCTGCACCATCTGATGATAAAACGGTCAACGATGAAGAGAGCACGACACCAGAAATCAATGCCAGAGACAGGGAGCACATATTCAATATCTTGAATCTACACAGGGAAGGACTTCTTATAGACGGAGACTTTGTGAAGAGCACCATTGAGAAAATGAAGCTGATTTATCACCAAGCCATCGAGCCATTGGCAGAGGCCTACAAGTTCCAGGACATGGGACACTCAACGCTGTCAGGTGCAGACCTTCAATTTAAACATGTTTTTTAATGCAGGAATCATGCAAGTTAGTGGTGGTAGTAGGGGAAGGGAAAGGAGAGTTACAGAATGATTGTATCTTCACATACTGTATACTGTATATGGTCATGCTTGGATAAAAATAAAACTTTTTTGGGGGGAGGGGGTTGATGTGAATTATTGAATACGTAAAGGTCAGATACAACATTAGTATTTGTTAACATACGTCAGGAGGACAGGGGTTTGAATCTCTGAACACAAAGGTCAGATACAACATTAGTATAAATTGGTAATGTATGTTCATTTCAACCAATATATCATAAAACCAAATTCTGAATAGGTGCTTATGTTTAAAAAATGACAAATACCTTTTACATATTTTTAATGTTTTACAAACAAGTTGTCGGATGGCAACTTGTTGTAAATTCGACATCATAATTGATATTTTCTCTAAGATGAAAGCACTTAGGTAATATGTCTACCAACACAATGTAGGGTTTAATTGTAGATAATAATTTGTCAATCTGATAATCTGGTATTACCAATGCTATACCTTCCCTTTAACTATTAAAAAATTGATGCAGAGAGATTTAAACAATGATATTTTTATTGACTATTTCAGATGGTGAGCTAGAAGCCAAACCAATGGTGTTATTTTTAGGTCCTTGGAGTTCTGGTAAATCCACCATGATAAATTACATGGTTGGTCTGGAAGATGAGCAAAAGCTACCTACAGGTAAAGCATAACTTGAGTCTTCAGCTATCTATTTTCATGAAATGGAATGATTTCGTTCGGCCAAATTTTTGTTGTGTGAATGTAATGCCAATTTTGAATTGCAGATCTTAAAATTTTGATTAGCAAATTGCGAATTTTGTGTAGCATTTCGCTATATGAAACAAGCAAAATTGTCAACTGTCATGACGTCACACAATACAAATTATTTCTTTCCACAGTTCACACAAGATTCTGAAATATTTACATGTACATTGTACATGTATCTCCAACATAAATCACAAAGCAACATTCTAAAAAATTCACCAAAATTAAAACAAAATCATGCCCAAATCTACACACCCTGCTTAAAACTCTGATTCCCTATAGTATTATGTGTAATATGTAATTTTAAAATACACTGTGTATTTTAGGGGCAGAGCCAGTAACAGCCGACTTCACTGTTATTATGCATGGTAACCGGTACAGCACTGTGGAAGGTCTCGTCTTGGCGACAGATGGCAAGAAATCTTTTGGCAGCCTTGAGATGTTTGGTAATGTATTCCTTGAGCGTTTCTATGGAGTGGAGTACCCACACAAGATATTGCAAAAGGTGACATTAATTGACACACCAGGAATCATAGAGAACCGCAAGCAACAAGAGCGAGGTTACCCTTTCAATGAGGTCTGTGATTGGTTCATGGATCGCGCCGACTTGATCTTCGTCGTGTTTGACCCAACGAAGCTGGATGTTGGGACAGAGCTAGAATCAACATTCAAACGTTTGAAGGGCCATGAATCTCAGATTAGGATAATATTGAACAAAGCCGACACCATTAAACCACATGAGCTGATGCGTGTGTATGGCGCCCTCTTTTGGAACCTTGCCCCTCTTATAAACGTAACAGAGCCTCCGAGGGTGTATGTAGGTTCCTTTTGGGAGAAGCCTTTTCAGCCGAACACCTACCAAAACCTCTTTCTAGAGGAAGAGAAGTCACTGCTGATAGATCTCAATAACATGATTGAAAACCAGTTACATAATAAGATATCCATGCTACGACGTCAGGCTAAGGCGATTCGCATTCACGCCCTGATCGTCAACGAATACCTCAAGAAATTCAACCGCAACAAGCCCATGGCTTTTATAGGCAACCCTGAGGACACCATGCGTGACATTGTCCAAAACCCTGGGAAATACAACATATTCAAGACAGTCCTGGCCCAGGCCAATATCAGTAAATATGATCTCCCCGATCCAGAGGAGTTCAAAAACTTTTTTGCTATAAATCCCATCGATGTGTTTAAACCTCTGGAATCCCAGTGTGGATACTTCTCTGGCTGTTTAATGGAAAATATTGAGAGGGCAATATCTACTGACCTACCAAAATTACTGGAGGCGATTCAGAAGGCTGCAGGCCTTAGTGGGGAATGCAATGCAGGGGGAGAGTGTACAGAGCCAAAGAAAAATATGTACACAAAAAATTAAAATTGATTTGTTTGCTGTAGTAACAGTGGAGGTCACCTTTGGAAATACAACTTGTGATGTAAAACAGGAAGTAATTCTATCACCTGAACAATTAGTCAGTTGCAAACTGTAGAGATTTTTTGGACTGTTTCTTTGAACTTATTAGCTTTTGAATGTTTGCTTAAAATATGATGGTGTATGAAATTAGGCACTAGTTAAATTGAAGGTCTGAGTAATTCACTCTGAACAGTAGTGTAGTACAGTATAATATGCTTAGAAATGTTCACAATTGAGTAAGGCCCGTTTCAAACGTCGCGCTCTTGCCGAGTCGAAATCAAATCATTTGAGTTCGGCAATAGCACGGCATTGGCGCGGCAGTGGTTTCAAACGTCGAACTTAATTGAAAGTCCCAACTTGTTTTAAATACATACAAAATGGCGGACCGACGAGAAACACGTAACTTTATGTTGTTAGCTACAATCCAAGCAGCGCAGCGCAGGAGAGTTGTAGCTCAACAAGTCTTTCTTTCCAGAATTCTCTCCATGAGCAGAAGAAGAACATTTCTTATATTTATCATAGCCATTTTGTTGCTTTCAAACAAGACTGCAAAGACAATCCCTCGATCATGCCGACGACTTGAAAGAAACACGACCGGGTGGTTTGAATTCATCCGCGATACGTACACAGAGAAGAGGTTCAAACGAACATTTCGCGTATCGAAGGCTACATTTCAATTTATTCTGGATCATATCAGGCATGACCTGGAGAGGGAAACGGTAACAGAGAGTCCCATTTCCCCTGAATGTAGACTTGTACTGTGTCTGTATCGCCTCGGCAGAGGCGATTACCATTTTACCATTGCAGAGATGGCTGGGGTGGGCCTGTCTACAGTGGCAACCATTGTCTGAGGCAGTCGTTAGCAACCTCTGGGACATCTCCGTTGCCGCCCACTTTCCGCAGAATGAAGCTGAATTCAAGGAGAAAATGCTAGACTCTGAGGAATTTTGGTAATTTCCTTCCTGTTGGTCAGCTGTAGATGGTTGTCATATTCCCATTAAATGTCCAGCAGGGGGCCTACAATCGTGCAAGGAATATCACAACTTTAAAAACTTTTATTCCATCGTTCTTATGGGAATGGTTGATGCGAAACATCGTTTCATTTTGTGTGCGCGTTTGTTTGGATTTCATTCCTCTCGTAAAGAACTGCGCATGCGTATTCTCAATTTGCTGCGCCAGATAGTAATTTATTTCGATTCAACACGGCTATAGCGCGACGTTTGAAACCAAGCCGTGCTTCTGCCGAACTTTGCAACATAGCACGGCAGGGCCTGTCGAGCCAAGTGCCTCTGCCGCGCCGAATTCCAAAAGTGGTTTCAAACGTCGCGCTCCTGCCGTGTCGAATCGAAAAAAATCGGATTATTTGAATTCGACTCGGCAAGAGCGCGACGTTTGAAACGGGCCTTACTTTGCACAAACTGTGATTGATTCTTGTAACTTCTCTTTCCTGCAATTTAAATTTTGCACATTGCTTAACCCTAACCACCACAAACACATCAATCTCCAACAGCTGACTCAGTACTGTTATAGCCCATACATGGTGTTGGATTTTGGTGGATTCAAAAAGGTTCTTAGCCAAAACCATTAGTGGGTTAGAGTTAAAGGTAAGGTATTAGATTGGTTATTAAAAAATACCCAAATGGTTGAAGTTTAATGTAAAACTTATTTGATGGTAATAATCTTCTCAATACATTTTTATGAAAAGTGAAATCATTTCCAGTTCAAATTTAATTCTACACTATTTTCTGTGAATGACAATATAAGAAGCTGAAACTTTCAAAGGTTTTAATTGTTTAAATTTTATTTTAAAAAGAAAGTAGGCATATGATGTACTATAGCCTTAATTTTGTAATTAGTATATTACTTGTATGCCTATTAAGTGTAATCTTATTCAATTGTATCACTGAGTTGATGGCATTAAGTGCAATTCCTAGTAAACTGTGTGATACTTTTTGATGTGCAATATCAGCCAACAGCCAAAAGGGTTTTGATTTTCTGTGTGTGATTAAAACAATAGAGAAATCCCAAGATGACGAAATTAACTTTGATATGCGCACTTCCGGGTTTGATAATGAGGCTCTCACTGTTGACGCATGCGCTGTATGATGGGAGCATGAGTCGTTCTATTGTCTACCTCACATCGGTGTTGTGACTTGACACAGAGAGCCTCAGTTTCAATGCAAAAGTGCGCAGACTGGGTCAATTTGAAATTTGTCTATACAGCCTATTTTTGGGGTTAATATTCTGAAATTATAGTTGTTGAATATGTAAGGGAGTAGAAATTTATGATTAATAAATACCCAAGACAGTTAAGACAATCTGAAATGTGATCATGTAGGGGTATATTAATGTCCAGTAGGGATAGACGGTCTATGCATATGACTAACCAGTAACATGCACACTACAGACACATGATGCCATTTTGAACCAGAGTGTAGAAGTTTGTATTTGCAGCAAGACTCATAGGCTTAGTTGATATTTGTATCTGTCCTATATATGTGGATTTATGACCTGCTTCATCGAAATGAGGAATATCCCTTAAGTTTCACATTTTGAGATATATATGGATATCAACTTAAAGAGAATTTAATGGGCTTTCTGATGACGCCAAACATTCATTTTTGGTTCATTTCATTCCTGTGTTAGGATGTGACAAATTGATAATGTAATAATGCAATCATGCATGTTTTGTGAACACGGAAACATGTGTTGGGGGACATTCCTCATTTCGATGGAGCGTGTCACATTTGTACGTTTCTTTCTGGCTCATTATCAATACAAATGAATAATGAAATTTTGAAAAATGAAATCGAGATGGACATTTATTTCAAGTTTGACACTTGGTCAGCTTGGTCATTTTATTGACTGTGGCCATGACCCTCGGTTTTTATTCTGCAGTAAAGACTCTGCGACAAATTTCTTCTCTTATTAACTTGCTTTGAAACCTTTTTGAAAAGGCGATATAACAAAATTGCAGTATTATTAGTAACATCAATTTAAAAATTAGTTTCAGAAGTTCATATTAAATATTTACAACAGATGTAACTAAACCTTTAACTAATTCAAGTGATACATGTTTTAAATTTGGTGCATGTATATTTGGAAGATGCGAGTTATGTCTTGAATGTTTTGAATAATGATGCAAAAGTACTGGAATGATCAGTACATAAACCCACATGCTTTGCTTTGAATCAATTTTTAAGTTACTAAGTCATTTCATAAAGAAATTGTCTCATTCATAAATACCATTTTGATACTTAGGGTAAATCATTATTAAGGAATGATGTATGCATTGTAATTGTTTCAATTGACCAAACAACAGCAACTTGTAGACCAATCAGCTTTGTTAAATGGCTGTATGTACCGTAATTTCCTGCGTATAAGACGCTCGGTGTATAAGGCGCATTACCCCAGAATCGGGGGAATGTGATTAAAGTGTCAACGTACAAGGCGCACCGCCGTATAAGGCGCACCATGACCGCTGACACAGAGGCCAGCTGGGTGCCACTCATTGTCGGTACATCGCCACAAAGGGGTCATTGTGTTGCGCCACTCCCTGAACTGATGGTCTGTGTGCCACAATAAAAACTATTCAATTGGACGAAGGCCGAGTTTAGTGTTTAGCAGAAAATGTTCCCAGAAAAATGTAGCCCTGTCGATCCAATTGTATTGATTTTTTAATCGGTTAGCTAACGTGCGTGGGGCTAGAGATCGGATTGGTTTCAGAAGTATAATTCTCAATATAGTTTGTTTCAAATGAACTATAGCCATCAATAAACACAAATTCGTATAATTATCGTGTCATGTGCAATGCATCGGAAACGATGTTATTGGTATACACGTTAAATTATTTGCTTACCTCCATGCTTGCATAAACAAGCCATTTTCGCGACGTGATCCCGCGAGTCGCATCCCGCTCATTTCATTCATAAAAAGTGGCAACCATAAATTGTCCAATAAGCATGCAATACGTACGTGCACGTGCTTCTCTCCATTGCTCAGCCCGGGATTCCCCCTTAATATGCAACTTTCCCAACAAACCTTGTTCCCAACGTTTACCTGAAGGTCTCGAATGTGGATTCAAGACCCATGGGGACGAGCTTGGTCATGACCTGCAGGGACACGTGGACGATGATGACATCATAATTCCAGTGCGGTCCAATCAGGTGCCGGGAAAGACTGGCCACACACTGCCCGATGGCTTATTTTTTTTCCGTACCACACGCTGAGTTGAATGCATGATAAGTGTGTGCCAACAACAGTTGTGGTACGCCTTTGTCGGTAAGCACGGCCACGCAGTAAGGTGAATTGTATGCATGATTGGCATGTGCCAACAACAGTTGTGGTACGGCTTTGTCGGAAAGCAAGGCAACGCAATAAGGTGAATTGAATGCATGATACATGTGCGAACGACCTTCATTGGAAAACACGGCCGCTTTGTTAGGTTGAGGTCCACCGAAAGTTACACAAGCGGTAATCATCACTTTGATCTCAAGCGACACCAGATAAGGCGCACCGTTAGATAAGACGCAGTGACGTTTTCGTACCTTTGAAAGTCAGATAAGCCGCGTCTTATACGCAGGAAATTACGGTACTGCGTGTAAAATACGCACATATCTTTTGACAAGCTTACTAAGCACATGTTTTCCTATACAATACATGTTTCACATATGCTCAGATCAAGTTGACTGTGTTCTACTGTGTTTGGGTATCCATGTGAATACAAGTTGGTGTGAAATCAATAGGGGTAATTCCATGGTTCCTCATGGTACGATTTTGGGCCCACTCTTAATGCCATAATATATATTTCACTCATAATATTTTTCACATTAGTTGCATTATACCCAGATCTTACTCAGCACAAAATAAGAATTTCAGAAATTTGTTATATAATGTCACTATATAAGAGAACAAGCAGCAATACATGTATGTCCGCGAGTAACCAGCATTTTTCTCTTATAATAGCAGACAGATAACAACTTTATGAATGTTTTCTTCTTCTTGTGCTGAGTAACTACTGTGAAAAAAAAACTGATGAGTGAAATATACTACTCAAAACAATTTAGGGAACACCGGAATAATCTCAGTTAAAGCAAGATCATTTATTTCAGATAAACACAATGTTTCACAGAATTGATGAGAAACAACTGCACAATGAAACAGATGATAAAGGATGCATGTAGTGATTACACATTTCATGACATGATTACTGAAAGAGAGAGGGGGTTGCAAATGAAAATCCCGGTTCATGGAACATTTCAAACCTATTTGATGTTAAAAATCCGGTGTTCCCTAAATTGTTTTGAGTAGTATATATAAGTAAGGAAATTATGGCAAATGTGAAATTATATAGCTGACATCTGGCACATTCAAACTGGTTTGATGATTCATAAATGATATTTTAAAAATCATTCATTCAAATTTAAAGTCAGTAAACACTATTGTAAACTTGAAATACTTATTTGGTGTTAAGTTCATTCAAAATTATCTCCTTTATCTCAAATTGGGGAAAAAATTTCGAAGACAGAAATTCCATGATTGAATGTGTCATTAACACTAACTCCCTAGGCCCATTTGCTTACACATAACCTGAATCCTTCCTAACTCCCTAGGCCCATTTGCTTACACATAACCTGAATCCTCCAAAATCCTTCAGTAGTAAAGCAAGCACATGACATGTATGCACACATGTGTTTCTCATCTGTGATACATGTACATGGCCAGGGACCCTCCCTGCATGCATGGAGCAATAAACAGTGTCCACTGACCCAAGCACTGACCTTGCAATCACGACAACAAACATGGATGTACATGTACATGTACCATGGAAAGGCAAGTACATGTATGCCTAATAACCTCAATCCTCAAAAATCATTCACTTTAGCAAAGAGCATGTAGCATATAACCTCAATCCTTCAAAATCCTTCACTTTGGCAAAGAGGATTTTGGAGGATTTGGGAAGGTTAGGGTTAATGACAATGAAATTAAGTGAAATCTTCATAGGTTAGTTTTTATACAAATGTATGTATACATGTATATTCTTGTGTTTTTTTAAGTATGGATGCATTTCATTTGCATCATTTTGAGTGCAGTACATACAGTGATAATTATTTGTTACAAGCTTAAAATAATCATGTGTGTTTTTAAACTATTGCTAACTTGTTACCTTGTAAGTGTATTGTGTATTTAAAACAAAAAAGCGATATGCAACTAAATTGAAAATAAATTTTCACTTTACAATAAATCCAAGCTTTAAACTTTACGATGTGTCACAGTGTACACAATAAATAAACATACAAATGAATTCAAATGATCTGAATGCATTTTCATTTTCTTTTTTTTAAAGACATAATGTAATAAGCTGAAACTTTCCGAGGTTGATCGTTTAATTAATATGCATATCTTGATTCAAAGAAAGTAAGGATACTTTTAGAAGCAGTTTTGCCAACATTACCAACAGTGTATAATGGCTTTGAGTCTTAACCCCTAACTTCCTCCAATAACTGGCTAGACTTCCTCCCTGGATTTTGGAGGATTGAGGTTATTAGGCATACTTGCCTTTCCATGGTACATGTACATCCAGGTTTGTTGTCGTGATTGCAAGGTCAGTGCTTGGGTCAGTGGACACTGTTTATTGCTCCATGCATGCAGGGAGGGTCCCTGGCCATGTACATGTATCACAGATTAGAAACACATGTGTGCATACATGTCATGTGCTTGCTTTACTACTGAAGGATTTTGGAGGATTCAGGTTATGTGTAAGCAAATGGGCCTAGGGAGTTAGGGTTAATAAAACATAAAAAGGAGAAAATGATGTTTGAATACATAAGTAATTAACTTACCTTTGGTTCCACTTCTTTCAACGTGGAATACGCCACCTCGTCAAAGTCCAACTTGCAGGCATTTTGCAGGTTCTTGGCGGCCAACTCCCACTGGCCGAGCAACCGGTGAGCGATACCCTTCCACTTGTAACCCTGGGCAGAGTCCGGGTTCAGCTTAATGGCTTTGTCGCTGTCTCGTAACGATGCGTTGGGTTTCTCGAGTTTGATGTAGATACTGAAACAAGGAACGTGTGTGTTTTCAATGAGTAGGATAGCGGGGAGGTGTGTGTTTTCAATGAGTAGGACAGCGGGGAGGGGGGAAAGGGGTAACAAATTTCTGTTCACCTTCCTTATAGACTTCCTACATATAGTAGGCTTGGGCAGTTTAAAATTTTTGGCTAGCCGGTTTACCGCCAGGAAAAAAAAATGAGGTTTTCGGTTTTACCGTGATTTTTTTAAAGAAAAGTAAAATAATTAAAAGTCCTTAAATAACATGTTACTGATGTTTTTCACCGTATAATCAGAGGGCAATACAACTCATCTATTATTTATTCCACTGTTGCTTATTAATTTGTATGAATAACAAATTTCTACATTTTTTATTACGAAACATAAACCAAGGTTTGACCTATTACGGTAGTCTGTTGGCCAAGCCAAATGGCAGTTAAAATGGCGGCAGACAGGTTACAACGCCTTTCAAAGTCGTCCGGTGGGCTAGTCAAAATCATAAAGATTGTACTAAATCCTAGTTATTTTAACTTTATATTTACAAATCTTATTCCACTTCATTTTTAAATACACTAGCATCGGGAAATTCAACTCATAAAGATTGTATACTTATGTACATGTACATGCCATGTGCGACCATGGTGCGACTGAGCAGTGCTGATGGCTGTGTGGGCAATGTACACAGGTAGTGTTTGAGGATCACATGCCTGTTTCTGCGTATCGTGATTATTATTATTATTATTATTGGATAGATAGCAAATTTATATTGTTCTTATTGGCTGTTCGATTGCTCATGAATATTTTCACTATAACGGGAATGCTCTCCTTTACGGTCTCCCGCAGAATCAAATATCTCGTCTTCAGCACATGCAAAACACAGCAGCTCGTGTTGTAACTTTGTCCAGAAAGTCATGCCATATCACGCCAATCTTGAAAGAACTGCACTGGCTTCCTGTTTCACAGAGAATTGTTTTTAAACTTATGCCAATTGTTCACAAATCTTTCAATAACAATTGCTCCAATTTATATTTCTGAACTGCTTAAAGTCTACACTCCATCATGCAATTTGCGCTCCAGCAACATGTCACTTTTAAAGTGGAACTGGGGTGATAGATCTTTTTCTGTCGCGGCTCCGAGACTCTTCCAACTAAACTCAAATCTTGTCATAGTATTACTTGATTTAAATCACTGCCTAAAACTCATCTTATGTCACAATTCTTCAAAGATGATGTATATTTGTAATTGCATTGTACATGTATCTCGGTACATAATTTTTTTTCTATGCTATCATTGTATGTTGTTTGTATTCATGTTTTTTCTTTGTTTTCCGCACCTTTAGCGCCCAGCAGGGTGGATATGTGCGCGCTATAAATCTTTATTATTATTACTATGTTACATATTCATTGTTATACCTTGCTTGTACGAACATATGCATTCTGTAAACTACGAAAATGGACTGTATTGACTGTGCCGAACTGAGGTACATGTATATTGCGGGCCAAACGGGTGCTAAAAATAGGATTTTAAATAACAATTCATCCATTGGGGTTCCTAATGATCACAGGAAATGCGTTGCTTTAATAATCATCGCCGAATGATACAATGACAAGTAAAAGTAAGCCTTTGACTGTAGGGATAAATTGCCTCGCTCTGGGGCTCAAAAACGGATGATTTTTATAAAACTGCAGTTTTATTTTTGAAAACCGAATTTGGCGGTATTTCGGTTTATATAAAATCCCTCGGTTCAGTGTCGGTTTAAAAAATAAAAAACATGACTACTCGGTTTTACCAAAAAACCGCCCAAGCCTAACATATATCAACGTTTCCTTACCTTGCTCTCTTGGCATACAGAAGTGCTGAATGAGGATTCTTTCCAATAGCCTCCGTAAATAACCTGATAGCCTCATCATGGTTGCCTTCGCTGGCTGCTGCCATGGCCTCAGACCTCTTCTCTGAGGCTTCATCTTCCATCTCCTCGGTGACCTCCAGGGAGTCATCTCCCATGTGCTGGGGTTCATCGGTGTCACCTTCAATCACACCCTCCATGTCAAGCTCTGAGATATGGAAGGAGGTTGGACAAGAACATCGTTTGTCTGTCGTCACAACAAATTCTTACTCAGATGAGCAGTTTCTCCCTGAGAACACTTGCAATAAATTCAAAACTTACTAACTACTTTTTCTTTAATTTAAGGGGTCGGCTCAAATTACTGTTTCAGGCTTGGAGTTTCACTAAATATGATCATTCATGCCTTTGTCTTACCCTTGTCTTGACGCCCCTTAAAAATGTTTCTATAGACATTTTGATATTCTAATTGGAAGTTCCCTTTACTCGAGAGTTGCTTTACCCCTACAAGAATAACATTCCATCAAGCCTGTAACACTGGACAGATTGACTAATATGTTCTTATCACCTGGTTTACTTGCCATTTCACACATTAATTAAAGCAGACTTTTTTACTTTATGTAATAGAATTATGATGGTTTTTATTAATCATTTATAGGAGAAGGTTGCAGTACTTTATAGTGGGGACACATTGTAGGTGATCCGCCATATTGTCTCTTATCTTCAACCCCCCCCCCCCCCTTCCAGGCCTGATATGGTTTATAAGTCATAATGTCCCTATTACCCAGGTCACTCTCTTCACTAATTGGTTCTGGTTCTGGTTCTGGTTCTGGTTCTGGTTTTGGTTCTGGTTCTGGCTCTTGTGCCATCTCTGGTTCCGGTTCTTGTGCCATCTCTGGTTCCGGTTCTCGTTTAGACTCACTTGCATCCTGCACAAAATAAGATGTCTTGAAAGTTTAACAACAGCATGATGCTAAAAACATGGCAATAGTGAATAGTTCCTAAAAACATCATATTTTGCTGATTTCACAAAGGTAGCTAAATAATAATAATAATAATAATAACTGGATTTATAGAGCGTCAAATTGCCAAAGGATACAAGGCGCTTTTACATTATTATCCCTGTTAATTGGGCCAATATTAATCCTTAAACTTTCTCAGCTCCCTGGGGAGTATACAGCCCTGAGCTACCATAGCGCATCGGAAGCTTTTTCAACCACAATATCAACCTCTACCCTCACAGGTGCCCATTTATACTCCTGGGTGAAGAGGAGCACTGTACAGTGAAGTGTCTTGCTCAAGGACACAAGTACAATGTACCATGGTTCAAACCAGGATTCGAACCCACATTCTGATGACTCAGCCATCAGAACGCAAGTTTGATGTGCTAGACCACTCAGCCATGGCACCCAATGGCACCCCATTGGCTTGGTTATTATAATTTTCTAATCTTTTAATCCATCATTTATTTAATTTCATTTCATTTATTATTTCACAGGGTAGAAACAATCACAAACATAATGATAAAAAAACAATTAGAGAAAAATATAAAATACATATAAATATTTCATACATGATGAAAATAAGGTAAACATGACAAAATGTTGACAGCACCCCTGTAGGATTACCAAAATGCGAACCAAATCACAATCTAGTGGCTCTCCATAATGCTGCCAAACATAATCAAACAATATAATAAAAATATAATAAAAATATAATATAAAAAACTAAATAAAAATCAATCCAAGGGATTAAAAACAAGTACACTCAAAATAAAATTTAAAAAAAGGAACATAAAGCATTAGTACAGAGCGTTATGTTGGCAAGTCTAAATTTGTACCTGGGGACAGGATATGTTTACGCAGTTCAGTTATGAAAGGTAATAAACCAGATATGATTAACTCCTTAACATTTAAAGGCAGACCTTCCCACAATCTAGGAAATCTGGAGAAGAGTGAATGATGTAAAGCATTTGTTCTTGATCTCTGGTAATGAAATTTTTAAATAGTATCGACATGTCTAGTGTTAACTTTAATAAACCTGTGAACATCAATATCAAAGCAATTATACAAACACTTTATAACAAATGAAATAGAAAGAAAATGAAGTCTGTTAAGTAAAAATGGTAATCCTAATTGAATACATCTAGCTGGGTAACTTATTTCATTATCAGGGCTAGTGGTTCTTCTTGGAAGTCCAAGACAAGACCGAGTAAAATGCCTTTGAACTCTTTCTAAAGTTTCCTGGTGGGTGCGAAGGCACGGACACCAAACAGGGGCTGCATACTCAAGAATTGGCCGACAAAGAGAACAATATAATTTAACAAGTATGTCAGGATCTTTGCTCTTAACAACCCTTCTAATAAAACCAGATAATTTGGATGTTTTACATACAATACTATTAATGTGAGGTTTCCAGTCAAGATCACGTGAAATAATGATACCGAGGTATTTATAACTTAACAATTTCAAGAGTATCGGACCCAATTTTGTAAATAGGTTGAAATGGATGTTTAGACCATGTTACTGTCATAAGTTTACAATAAGAGACATACTATGTATGATTAAGATTACACCATGTTATTATGCTATTTAAATCATTTTGAAGAATAACCGAGTCTGTCTCATGTCTAATAGCCATGTACAAGACTGTATCATCAGCATATTGTCTCAGGTGAGACTGAACACAAAAAGGAAGGTCAAATGCAAAGATATTAAATAACAAAGGTCCGAGAACTGACCCTTGGGGCACTCCAGAGTGAACTGGTGCCCAGTTAGACTGGGAACTTTGAAAGTTAACCCTTACTTAAATATGAATGAAACCAGTTTAAAACAGATCCACAAATGCTGTACTTATGTAATTTATCTAATAATATTTTATGACTTACACGATCAAAAGCTTTAGACCAGTCGAGAAAGATGACATCAATGCGGGGAGGTTTGGGAACATCAATGGTTTCTGCCCATTCATGGTATAAAGTTGTTAATTGAGTGATACAAGAACGTTTAGGTATGAAACCGTGTTGAACGTCGGTAATAATGCCACTCCTATACATATGATTGACAAGATGTTTACTGACAAGTTTTTCAAGAATGTTACCAACTGTTGAACAAAGAGATATAGGTCTGTAATTAGACATATCATGAGAGTCACCAGATTTATAAAGAGGTACAACATTAGCAAGTTTCCATTCTGTAGGCACAGTTCCAGATGAAAGAGAAAAGTTAAATAATTTAGTAAGTGGTTCGGCTAGACTATCACTGGCTAGGAGCATAGGAGAGACATCGTCTGGCCCAGCAGATTTATACATATTCAGGCTCTTCAATAATTTCTTAACTTCATCAACAGTTACTACAATATCATCAACAGTTACTACAATATCATATAGTCTA
This sequence comes from Zoroaster sp. YZ-2022, assembly GCA_029582265.1. Taxonomy (NCBI): domain Eukaryota; kingdom Metazoa; phylum Echinodermata; class Asteroidea; order Forcipulatida; family Zoroasteridae; genus Zoroaster; species Zoroaster sp. YZ-2022. Next base: position 30,374,726 of record CM055833.1, on the reverse strand, counting down.
AATTGTGAAGAATGACTACAGGCACTAGTACATTCAGAGGAGATACATGTAGAGTCAGCCTTATCAATTGTGTAATTACTTTGAAAGATGGAATTAAAATTATTTGCAATATCCAAATGGTCAGTGAAAACAGATCCATTAGCTATACGAAAGCTATTAGGACTACTCTTACCACGCTGACTGTTAACAAATGACCAGAAACGTTTTGGAGAGAATGAGCAGTTCTGAGATAGGTCCTTAATGAAGTTTGCATAAGATTGAGCAGTGAGATATTTAACCTTATTACGAATTGATTTATATTTAGTCCACAGATAGTTGTTTGTAGGATTTCTTCTAGCTGCATTATATGCGCGATGTTTCTTTCTGCTGAGAATAACAATTTCATTAGTCATCCAAAGGTTACATTTTTTACCATTTTGCCTTCCTATAGGAACCACATCTTTGACTACTGCAAATAGTAAATCTTTAAAATTAACCCAAACATCATTAATGTTAAACTCCAGACAAAAGCATATATCCCATGGAGTTCTATACAGGGTATCACAGAGAGCATTTAAATTAGCTTTATTATATTGATAAATGCACCAGGTAATAGATTTAACATCGTAGCTAGTGAGAATATTACATGAGATAATAATAATAATAATAATAATAATAATGTGTGGACTTATATAGCGCACGTAGATACCATTATGATGACTTGACCCTAAGCCTGGTTGAACATGAATGTTTGTAAACAAATCAGGTCTGTTTGTGAAAACAAGATCGATTACAGAGCCAAGATTCCCAGATGAATTGGGACTTGTTATAAAATCTACCAGTTGATGAAAATTAAGGTAGGCAGTTTCACGCAAACCACCGATGGTGGTGCTATTTTTGATGCCCTTTTTTCTGTCGAAGTTGTGACCCGCCGAAAGTTCGTTGACTCGCCCGATAGTACATGTGAAAATGCACAGGCGCAATATCGCTAGCGCCTGGTTACGTTGATGAGGCTTCGATGTTTTCCTGGACGCTATTTTTATGAGCACTAAATTACGCAGTCGATAAAAAAAAAATCAGCGACGGGAAACCTTTCGTTATGGAAATACAGGCAACTGAATTTCCGTAAGTTTTCACGATTTTCTTGTCGAACTTTCATGGTAAAATACTAATTCAAAGGGTAGTCTATTGATGTTCTAGTGTCAATAAATGGATACTACACATCGTGGTTATCTTAATTGGTCAGTCGATGCCAACTGTAACGTTGGCAGAAAAACAGTGCAACTTGCGGAAAATGATCCGACGGCAAATAAATTTTAAAAAATCACCGCTATCGACGATTTGACTCGGTGAATCGGGGTGTCACACACGGGTGGATTTTGGTATTCAATGAGATTTTTTTGTTATAAAAGGGGGACATGCTATATATAGACACTTTGTTAGTACTACAAGGATACGTTGCAGGCAAATTCGGTCACAACTTCTCAAATGAAACTTGCCTCCAAAATGACCAAATATTTAAAAACAAAAATTCGTAACTTTGCATAGGGTTAACCTATCATGACCATTGACCCCTCATTTTCTTTCTAATTTTTTGTTCTATACAGTGATATGACATTTAAAAGAATTGAAGCAACTTCAAATTTTCATGAAACTGCCTAATTAAGGATATCTGAAGCAGTGAATAAGCGCTGCACATGTGCATATGATGGACTAGAAACAGATGAGGTAATATCAATATTAAAATCGCCCAGTATAGCAATGGCCAAGTAATTATGAGAAAAATGGCAAAATTTAATCCATCAAAGGGCATTAAAATATTATTCATAGATACCCAAATCATTCTGAAAGGTTGAGAATTTGCGTCAATTAGAGTGTACTCACTGAAACTGTTCCTTTTTTTGCAACAAAAATTGCAAAATATTGTACAAAATCCCAAGTGCATGAAATGGGAATCAATGTTTGACACCTTGCTCTTTACTACAGGATAAAGACCTCGGGGGAAGGGGAATATATAGTTTTAGTTCAACTTACCTGATTGCTATCCCCAGTGGGGTCAGGTTGACTTTGGGACTCTGCAGGAATTGGAAGATTGGCACCAAGGCTACAAAATATCAAGAAATTTGTAGAAGTTTTAGAGGTAATTGGGCAATTGGGAGATTTCAGAATTGGAATGAGTACCTACATGTATGTTGGACAAATGTGGAAGGTGCAGTCACAATTGAGATCAGACGTTATCAAACAAATTTCTGAACACAATACTTATATAAATTTGTTGCAGAAGTTATAATTTATGGGCAGTTCTACAAAATGATGAATGTCAAATAGTTTTAGATTTAAGGTCATTTGGTTCAATTTACATTTACACAGATACCCATAAATCTTATCTCAGTTATCCGATATTTATTGAATGAATGGATAGATTTTTGGACTTAAAATCCAGTGACACTGACAGATGTATCGTCCATGTACGTAATTCGCTGCACTCGTGAAATGACGCACTTACCTTTGGCTTAGCATTTATCGGAAAACTTACAAAACTATGGCGTATTAATGGTTGCATAAACGTATCTAAGTCATACATGTACTTGTTACAAAAATAAAAATCACAGTGAAATTGTATGATTTACTGGAAAGTTAGTACTTGTGAAAGTGGAAAAAGTTGTTTAACCACTGATTTTACTAGATACAAATAGTAAGGGATTTACATGACCTCAATTTTGTTTTCACGAACATCTGTGATTTTATTGTTCTATGCCGTCAACGAGCTATTGTCTGTGGAAACCAAAAGATACGAATGCTTTGCATTTGCAAAAAATTTTTAAGAAATACTGATCATCAAAATGGACACATTCCTTATAGAAGAAGCGAACGAAGACTACTTAATTCGTTGGTGTTTATTTCGTCGGCAGTGGAAAATTATTGAGAAAATGAAACATTAATATCATGGGTATGAAAAGAAATCTTTTATTTGACAAAATGTTAACATAATTTTTACACATTTCAAAGTTTTAAAGTACTTTTTGCAAAAATTTTAACCACCTTCCATTTTATTGGTCTTTAAAGAATATTGATTAAAAGTTTTGAGAGCTTCTCCAAATTATACCATTTTATTTTTAAAATCTAAAACAATATTTTTATTTTCAAGATTAAAAACAATTTTACAACCATCTGGAATAAGATGAAACATGATTCAACTGTTTTTCTTCTTGGGTACATTTTCTGTGCCCCCATCAACTTTAACAGTTTGGGGGTGAGTCATTATACCAACATAAATTTTTTTATGACCACAATTCTGTGTGTCTCAAAAAACGGCGCTCAAGACATCCACGCATTTGATCATGCATTGAAATTCAGCATTTTACAAGAGAATCCTTCACTGAAACAAACTGAAACACCAAACTGCTAATTTCATTTGTAAGTTACTGTCCAGTTGATTATATAACCTTAAGTGCGTCATTTAGGGTAAATTGAGGATATATTTTTGTCAGATGTACATGTAGGCCTACATGTACATTAGGTTGCGTTGCTCAACTATTATTACTATTCTAACATAATAATATATAAATAAATAAACAAATTTATGTTTGCCAATTAGTTTGACTTTGATGGTGTTATTGATGGCGTTGTTAACTTTTCAGCCGTGACACATAATAATAATAATAATTTATTACATTTATAGTGCGCCTTCTCCATCCGAAGATGTTCGAGGGCGCAATTACATCAAGACTCAATAATACATATACAATAAAGCCACACAAACAAATCATACAATATAAATCTAAAAGTCTATACAAATTCAGCATAAAAATACACACAATTACAGTCAGACACCCTCACCCCTAAAGGGGGAGGGGAAAATTCCTTTTTTAAAAATTCCATTCTAAAAATTCCGTTTTTAAAAACCATAATATACTATACAAATCCAGCAGGGGAGACAAGGCAAGAATACACAATTAAATTAAATTAAAATTAAGAATAAAGAATAAGTATTTACAGACTGTAGGCTTCTTTAAACAAGTAAGTTTTTAATTTCTCCTTAAAGGACCCCAGTGAATGAGCCCCCCCTAACAGATGAAGGTAGTGCATTCCACAACTTTGGGGCAGCCGAAGCAAATGCTCTATCGCCAAAAGTGTGCAGCATTCTACCCCTCGGGTACTCAGTAACATTTCGCCTGTTGACCTAAGGCTATATCTGTGCCGTCTTTTGACGGTAAAAAGGTCACAGACATAGTCAGGTGCTAAACAATTAATACATTTAAAATCAAGCAATAAAATTTTAAAATGAATACGAAATTTAATAGGCAACCAATGCAGATCCTTAACTTAACATAAGTAGGCAGATTCACGGAAGCCAACGTTGGCGGCGCACTTCATCTTACATTTCTTTAGGGTCACAACCTGTCGACCGTGCTAACGGCAAACCGGCGCAAACCGCATTACAACCTCCTCGGCGGATTGATCGTTTTTAGTGTTGATATGATGGGGGGCCTGATCTATAGGGAAGCCATTTTGTTTTCATGCAAAGTCATGCATCGCATACCGCGAAAATCTTGACAAAAGTTTTTGCCGGCGTCCAAATAGATCGCCGTTTTCGAGGTAATTTGAACGTTATTTTTCCCCCTCCAACTTCGATCATACTTAGGCATAATAGGGGTACCCCGTAGAAATTTAGAAATGAAGAAATGTTAATCTACGTTATTTAATCATCTTAAAACCAGCAATACTTTTCATGAAAGTCTTTGCGAAAAAGTTTTAATGCGATGCAGAAAAGTTTTATGCGATGTGCGAATCGAAGATCCCAGGGGAAAAAAAATTGTATAATTTTGCTGCATATTTTATCATGCTGCGTGATTGTTAAGGGGGAAAATACCACATAAATGATGTCTAATGGGTCATTTTGTGAATTTTATCGTGAAATTTATTTTAAAATGTTGTAATTTGGATAAATATTATGCCACATCGTTTTTAGGTATTGAAATGGTATAACCCATATGAAAAATGGACTCTGCCCCACACATGCCGAAAGATGTCATGAAGTGGGTCATTCCATTTTCCAAAATAGGGGGTTCACCTAAATTATGCAAATGTTAGCAGATTTGTGCAATTTATAAATGTAATTTGTACAATTTAGGATGAAATTAAAATAAAAACCGATCTTCCAATTGGATATTTTTTTTTTAAATAAGTCATTGTTGATTATTTTGATATAGTAGGCCTATTTGTTAGTATATTCCTATGTACAGTAACTATATATAGCTCATCTGGTCACAACTTTGTATTGCCCATTTTGCATATGAAATGGCACAGATTTTCCCGAACACTAAAAGTCGTGTAACCTCACTTAAGGCTCACCCTATAGAAGTGGTTGACCCCTCATTTTAAAGCATATTGAAAGTACTTTCAGATAAAAATAACATCAGTGTGATCAAAACAACTTGAAATTTTCATGAATCTGCCTAACTTAAGAATGGGGGTACTAATATGACAAAATCTATGTGTTTACAACTACCCTGGCAGCAGCACTCTGTATCCTTTGTAACTTTGCTAGTTGAACACGTAGCAGACCATTAAAACAATTTGTTACATTATCTAGACACTGCATACAAACTCTCTATAGGCCTACAAACTATGGCAGCCAGACAAAGTAAAGCAATGGTGAACAATGGAAGGGATATTGTCACGAAATAGATGCAGTGGAATCAACAACAAGAAAACAACCACCTTTCCAACCACTCTTTGTAGAAGGCTAACTGCGGTGAGTTCAATACGGCTGGGGTTTTCTTGCACATCAGCACAAAGGCTTTCAGCTGGTCCAAGCTCGCCTTGTCCATGTCCAGACAATCTTTGATGCACTTCAACTTCCAAGCCTTTTCTCGAAGTCGTAGTCGTACGATACACGATATATACAGCCAAGCGCCCACTATAAAGTACTACAGCTGCGCTGCTGGTATAGTGCATTACCAGCAAAGATCGTATAGCGCCGCTACGCGGCGCTATACGATCTTTGATTACCAGCCGTTAGTGGTGTATGTGTGTATGTGTAAACTATATTTTCTTAGCAGCTAGAGGGCCTCTCCTGGATGGCCTCTGTAATTGATGCGCTTTTAGTCGCACGTGCGTTTTTAAAGGTGCTGGTCAATCGTATCATCACTTTATCATACTGAGAGACAGGAGACCATGCCAATGGATTTTCTAGAAGCACAAAGCCTTTGTGGGGAACCTCCGTCAGATAAAATTACTTCGGGAAAATGTTTTAGGTGTAAAAATGTATTTTTTGTTTTCAAAATCACTACAACATTCCATCTTTAACATGGCAAAACGGGCTAGAAATACTTAGGTTTTAATAATTATACGATTCTAAAGAGTTTTAGACAAATTGTAACTTATGTGACAGGTCCCCCCCCCCCCCCCCGTACCGTTCAGGGACCAACACTTGTTATCTAGTTTTCTGCCGGCAACTCAAAAACAATTTTAAGTAGTTTGATTTTCAGTGGCGGTTTGGGCAATTATCCGTTAAATTTCAAATATTTGATGTAATTTTGAAAAAGGTCATATAGTCTACAGGACAAAGCCCTCTGAACCTCCTGGATGTTTAATTTTGGAGGATTTACAGACTCTACATCCCTACAAACAAGAAACTAGAGGTTTGGACACAATACAGGCCACTTCTTTCTTTCCTTGGTGGCTACTTCTCTTCTTTCAAGAACACTTTTAGAAAAAGGGAGATTTGTAAAAAAAAATTAATAATAATAATGAAATCAGTTGAGTGTTTGAAGTGACTGTATGAGGCCAGCAAGTTTTGTGCAGTGCATGCACAGAATTAAGATATACAGTCAATAACTTTGTGAACATTATAATTTTTTCACATTTACGTATTTAATGTGCAAATGGTATGCTCTGCATATTTTCTTACAATTCACAAATAATTTGACAATATAACACAATAACATACATACAATTATACAAACAGCTTCTTGTGTACACAATGACAGAAAAAGTAGACAATCAATCAAATTACCAAAAAAAAAAAAAAAAAAAAAAAAGAAAACATACAAAATATAAAAGTTATAAGGTGTTTTTCTCTCTTTTCAAACTGATCTTAGGTATTGGCAAAAATCATATCTATTATACCAACTATTCTGCAATTGCTAGTATTTTGTTGTTACTTCAGACATAATAAATATATTACAATAAGTCCTTTTATCAATAAAACACAACATCTCAACATCCAGATATTTTTAATGGCTGTCTGGTTTCCCCTTTCTCAATTTTCAAGACAGTTCCTTTTGTATAAACCGCATCTTTAAGTCTTTCTCCACATTAACAGTTGTAAATAATCTTATCTTTTCAGCTGCTGGTACATTTGGCTTATTTCATTATCTGCTACCTGTAAATCAATAGAGCAAAACCATAAGCCAAAAAAACACATAAAGAAACAAAAACTATAAAAACGTTACTCAATTCTCACATTTCTATGACATTAGAGGGAAGGTAACATTGGTATTTGGCCGAGTACTCGGGATGATGGGTACTCGGGGTGATGGGTACTCGGGATGATGGGTACATGTATCAACTTTAAACTAAGTATGTTTTCAGATAATAATTTGTCAATTTAATAATTACCAATTACTAATGTTGTACATTTTCTCTAAATGCCTCAGTAAGCAATACTAGTCTTAATGATCTTAATTTTGCATGTTAAAAACAAATCATTAGAAATATTTAAGGCAATTCTTAACTGCATAATAAAAATTTACCCCATAACATTTTTAATTTATAGCTCAGCAATAAGGTCATAACCCACAATGGGGTCATAACCCAAAGTGAGGTCATTACCTAATAACATAATAATCCAGCAATGTTACAGCCTGAATTAATCATATACTAAATGCAGATAACCAACATCAAAGCCACTACTCTTGATCGTGAATTAAATGAGTTGGTTGTCATAAAACAACAGGAATGATTAGCAGTTAATATATACAGCCTGTGTATCAGATAAATAATTGCACAATTTCCACGGTTGATAAAAAGCATAATGATTGATACATTTCAGAGTAACTGCAGTATAATCAGCTAAAAAGTCAAACCCAAATATGTTTTTGCTTTCTCATGATTCATTGTCTTCTTCTCTGAGTGTTTTTGCCCTCTTCTCCGAGTGTTTTTTGTGATTGCATCCAAATTATGGTTTGCAAATTTAGACAACAAAAAACGAAACACATCATGCATTAAGGGTACAAATATCCAAATAAAGCCCTCTATTTAATACTGATATTATCTCACAATGAATATTACAAGAAAGCTCAATAATTATTTCCTCTGTGTAATCTTGGATAATACCAGTCACAACATCAAGTATTTTTGTATCAGCAGGTTGTTCTATACACATACCATGTTGACTATAATGCAAAACAGGTTATCTCCAGCATTTTTTACATTGCTTAAAAATGTAAGCGATAGGATTGGTAATTCATAACCAAATGTTCAAAACTGAAAAGTGAAAACCTGTTAGGTGTAAGGCTGATGATGGTATCAATCTGCCCTAGAAATAAGTTTGTCTCAGGCACTCTCACTTTAGAGAAAAATGAAATAATTTCCAGTTAGAATTTAGGAAAGAGTACTCTTTAATGCTAAATTTGAGTTAAGAATGAAAACAAAAAATTGTATTTTCACTATGTTCACGATACAACACAATAAGCTGTTCTTTTACAGGTTGCTTGTTTAATATATACATGTATCTTGATTCAGAGAGAGAGAGAGAGAGAGGGCAAACTTGTAAAAGCAATTTTGCAAACATTACCATTATTGTACCTTCTCTCTAATACCATTTTTTAAGCACAAGCAGCCAGATACATGTTCCTTATATAGTGCATATACTTTCAAGTAACAAGGACAAACACACATGTGCATTTAATTTATTTAATGAAATAACAGAAAATAATGCTGCATTGAATCAATGATGCAGTCATATCATATCTTAATATTACTGAAGGCTAAGGGGATTCAGTGAACAACTGTATAGTAGTATATTGACCCCTACCATCTGCATCTGTAGCTTATAGACAATTTTGATCATCAGGCTGATTGCCTAAATCACAGCTTTCTCTCCAAAACATTTTCTTTTATGGGGAGGGGGGTGTAAAGGGTGCCTATGCACAAGGCAGAGGCCACCGTTTCCTCCAAAATAAACTGTTTTTTCTGATCATGCGATTTATGAGCAGTTCACAAAAGACATGTTCCACGGTCCGTATTTTTGCACACATCCCCCTCCCCATCAGAAGCATTGCGAATGAGCCTGAATATATTGTCCCCCTATTAAGCTCAAATCTAATCTTCATCAACATACTTCAACAGGTAGAATTTTCAATAGTTCCATTAAGCACTTTTTTTATTTTCGGGTTTATTTTATTTTACTTCAACTCAAAGCCACAATCATGCCACAATTACACCTGTTGATTTCCCTTCATTTTATTTCATTAACCATCAACGTCAAAACCTCTTGGAGATTAACACTAAAGGCAGAATCTTCTATAACTTCATGAAGTACCTTTATTACATCATCTTATTCAATCTGACTCAAATCCAATACTATCAATCTCGTCATCATCATCACTGTCATCATCACTAGTGTCCCCTCCTGTCGGTTCCCCGGTCAGCGCGATCCGGGCATAGTCATCCGTGTCAATGGACTTGCAGAAGTACATGGCGTACTTGAGCTTCTCTCTGAGGATTTCACGGCATGAGTAGCGGGGGAGCTTGAGTAGGAAGAAACAGGTGTAAGATTCTGGAAGGAAGTAATCCGGTGGGCTATATTTATCAAGGACCTGAAAAGATACAGACAAGGTTTTCGAGTTATTTACAACCGGTATTACTTACTTCACAATGAAAACAATCAGAGATTAAAAACAATTTCAAATATATGTTGATTTTGATATTTTTGTGTTGCATGAATTCACTTTTAAAAACGGATAATACAGCAACATTTCACAACAAAATGTTTCCGAAATCAAATGGTTGACAATTCTACAACACTGTTGGAATAAATTACATTGCTCACCATAAGCCATAACATCAATTCACACAAAAAATCTAATTTTCTATTCTTTTTAGGAACACTGAAATGTTTTCTTCAGTATCTCTAGAGAAGTAATTACCTGCAGAACAAAATCCCTTCCTCTGAAGTCAGCAATAGTTCGAGGCAGGCGGGTTCGACCCCAGACAAACCTTAGGAACAGGGATCGTTCCGTGTTGGTGAAATCCTCCATGACCTCCCAGAACCATTGTACCAGGGGCGCTCCGGCATCGATACCCTTGTAGGTGGCCACAGACTTCAATAGGTGAAGAGGTATGTCTGGACTGCCACAAACCTGACAACAAAATTAATATATAAATTAAATGTTTAATTTTTTTCTAGCAGTCAGGATTTGAATCTTGCCTAAAAATATTTTGCCTGAAGTCCTGTAGCTTGCATTTCTTAAATGATATCTGTTTTGAAGGAAAGAGTACTCATTCCTAAATTCTACATCAGAATTTCTCCCCCAAAAAGTGGAAGTTACAGTTTTCTCAGGAAACATAACCACAGCAAACTTTTCTCAGATTCTATAAATATTTGCATAATTGGTGATAACAAACTCTCAACCTATCAACCAACAAACTCTTAGGTATTCTCTACTGAAGAAATAAATGTTTTAGAAACATTAAATTGCATACCAATAAAATAAAACATAAAATATGATCATATATAAGATTAGGGTAAATTCACAAATTTATTTGTTAAAGGAATTCTTACCATGGTGTCCAATTCTGAGCCAGTGAAGAGAGACAGAAGGGGTACAGGGATGACCCTGGCCATGCCCTCTCGCACCCACTGGACCTGCTCATCAAACTCATGCAATCTGCAAGACAATGATCATAAATTAATCATAGCCACACTTACAGAGCGCATTTGAAAAATATTGGGGATTGGGAATGACTCTACAAAGAAAATACAATTCAATTCTGAAATGATACCAAATTTCCTGCACTGCATGACCATTGAAAATTACAGTATAATGACGATTTCATTTAACCCTTTCAACTCAGCCCTGTGTAAAAATCGATCGCCGGCGATCAATAAATTTGGAAGCTTGTATTTTTTGTTTGCCGCCCTCTATTTGCTTATGTTTGATACCAATTTGTAGCTTATTAGTCTGGCTTTCCAATGATCAAGTTTGTTTTGTGATTGAACGTAATGAGTCTTGAGGGTGATACGCGAAGGACACCAGACCGCATGCTTTTCGTGAACGTTCGGTCAATGTGTTTCACGCGTTAACGTTAACGTTAGACGTGAGAGTCACATTCCTGCCGCCGTATTCCAGTAAAATGCCCGTGTGAAAGTGTAAGTCAAATGCAGAGATTTTTCAAAAGAAGAGATTTTTCCTTAGAAATGTGAAGTTTTACAAATTTTTGTTTTGTTGTGGCAATGCACGAATACACATGTACATGTACATTTCCAGTGTTTACAACTGTAATATACAGTGAGTTACTCATTACTGCAAAATTTGCACCAAAATATGCCAAATTTACGTTATTATTCTTGCCTATTATAGTATGAAAAATAAATACAATTGGATTTTTTTAAATTTATGCATGGAATGAGAGTTGTTCTTTGAAACCATGCATTCAAATCACTCCTAACCATAGTACATCATATACTATTTGCCCAAAACTCACAAAAAAACATTAAAATTACCCCAAAATTTGGTATTCAAAATGGCCGCCATTTTCAGGGGGGTACAATAAGAAAAATTTTAACCCCCAAAAATAATGCCCAAATCATCGGCATTCAAATGGTATATAAGTTACTCAAATATCTAGACAAATTTCACAAAATATTTTGCAAGATTTAAACTTTGTCAAAAAAAGCTAAAAACAGTGCTGAGTTTAAAGGGTTAAACAAGCTCTCGTATTTACAATCCTCAAAAATATCAACATCTTACTTTTATATTTCTGAAACACCACAGATAATTATATAATCAAAAATCTCCACTAAGAATCAAGATTTAAAGATTAGAATAGAAGCTGATATCATCTATTGCAGCTAAGTGGAAATTGCTACACACACTTTGGAATCACATCAAAACAATTCCAACCTAATATTGCCCAAGCCTGATGGACAAGTGTTAATGTTTGGGAGGTACGCACCTGTAGTTGAGGGCAGCCCGGACATACTCATTTCTATTCTCCAGGGTGATGTGTGTATGTTTACTACTCAGTGGGACGTCTAGACCAGTAGCGCCTGGTGTACTGAACGGCATATCCATGGACAAGAAGGCTTCTGGCTCCATGTCACGGATACAGATCAGTCCTATGGGAAACACAAAACACACAAATACTGTCAAATTTTCTTGAGCTGATTACAGTTTTGTGGAAAATCGCTGGAATCTTTCAAGCATGGCATTGAAAGATTAACAAATTAAATCAAAGAAAAATTAAGTGGCAACTCAATGGATGAATTATTATTATTTTTAATATTTTTTCTCTAAGATGAAAGCACTTGAGATTATTTGACAGGAGGCTTGATACGTGTACCAAATTAACATCATGTAAGTTTGTAGATAATAATTGGTTTATTTGATAATCTGATAATTACCGGTGTTGTACCTTCCCTTGAATATCTATGGCAACCACATTTCCAAAACACTCTCAAATCGTAATTTTCCATTTCAAAGGATCATACCTGGCATATAGTCTTTGTCAACTTCAGTAAGATCTGTAACGGTCAACGGCATCCCAGCTAACTGCTTCCACACAGGCTCAGCCAGTGACAGGCTGAGTGGACTGCCAGTCCGGATAGCTATGCCAATCAGAATACCTAAACACAGAGAGTGGAATAAAAGGTTTGTAAATGAATGCAAATGCAAAGGGAATTGTGACATCAACATCAGAGATTGATCAAAAAGGAAATGTGTATGCTCTCATATAGCAAAGTTGTAATGACTGACATTCAATAAGTGATGGTATTCCAGTCAAGTTGGATGGTTTTTATACCATTCAATTCTGACAGTTCCATATATCACTGTGTCTAACATCAAGTAATCAACCCTACCTAAGAATCTGAACATGTTCTGGTGTGCGGGTGACTTGGCCGCTGGGTTAAGCAGGAAGCAATCTCTGTTGGCGCCAGCTTCATCTCGACCATTAGGGGTGAGCACCAACAATGGAGTGGAACCGTTCTGTAATTCATCACACATCTCAGCTATGGACTCACTGTAGCCCCCTCCACAGTCATCAACACTCTCCCCTGCAAGAACAGAGTGGTAGAATCCAAATATGATTTCATTGGAAATGTTATTATGATTCAACAATTGTACTATTAAAGATACAACAAACAAAAATAGGAATGATTTAGCACTGAAACTTAATCTGTTAAGTTAAAAACTCAATATTTAGTGTTCAATATTAACCAATACTTAATTACCCGAAGTACATATACTTTCAGGGCGGCAAGGTGATTTTCAATTTCAAATCAAATACTAAATATCAAATAGTAAAACCAAAATATATAAAACAAAACAAAAATTCTTCAAATTATTTTTGCTGTAACAATTTGAATGGACTGACTTTTCAAACCTAAAACATTTCTAAAATTATTTTAAAGTTATTTGTAAATAGCTCTAGCACAAGCCCTCACTCTTACATTGAAATAAATGGTACCAAACTCATTCAGTTCTGATGTTTCTTAAGAAAATAATCAGGATGGAGAAATCAAAATTCTCATTTCTGGACACTCACCGATAAACTTAACTTTCCATACTCGATGGGGAAGTAGCAGGCTGTCCGATGCAAACTGACCCAGCTTGGAACATGCCTGACCGAAGACCGACTTGGTCCCATCAGGGCCGGCTAATCCACCCTTGCTACGGGATCGTTTCACCTGAATGCGGTTCAGCTCAATGACTGGGCCGTGCTGTCGGTCACGGATCATGGTGGCTTGGACGACCTTACGGAAAGAAGCCTCCTATTTGAGGTAGAAGATCAAGACATGTTGGCTTGTTATCAAGGTAATTAAATGTTTGATTTCAAAACAATTGGAAGTTTTGATCAAACACGTCAAACTTCATCATCCTGCTGATGAATTAATATGTTTGATATCATTTTACCGACACAGATAAACTTTCAGTTTCACACTAGGTTGGATTGTTATGATTATTTTTTATTATTATTATTATGATTATTATATATCTTTCTGGTAATGAAACCAAGGATTCCTCATAAGTGTCTCTAACACTGTAGCTTGTTAGCCTAAACAAACCTGTGAAGAGAAGACGATGCTGAAATGTTCAGTTTTAGACGTGGGAGGAAAATTCCTGACAAATATTCTAAGGGAAAAATCCAGGTAATCAGGTATGGACTGAAAACCCAATCTACATGTCGGCTTAGGATGTCGGCTTAATTAGGACGTCGGCTTAGGACGTCGGCTTAGGACGTCGGCTTAGGACGTCGGCTTAGGTCTGGGTGGGATTTGTAGCAGGGATATCTGCCAAAATATGTATCTAAATAAAAATAATGATCCATTCTCACCTTTCCTGATGACACCAGAAGACCCCTCAGAGCATCAATACCAACCAGGTTCCCTGTCCCTGCCTTGCTGTTCTCGTCGGCGTGGAGATCAAACATCGGGATAGATGGACAGAAGAGTTCCGAGAAGTGATGAAGGAGTACCAGACGGTTACGTATAACTGGGATGGGAACATCTCTTAGTAGGTTGTATTCCATGGGGATGCTCTTGGGGAGTTTGCCAGCATTGACTGGCTTGCTTGTAGACCAGGCTATGGTGTGGGCTGAGCCGCAAGCAACATTGGTGATCTTTTTGTCTGTGGATAGGAGACCAATTACTTAAGAAATTCTGTATAATCTTTGATTGGATTTTGGGAATTTTCAGTATAGACATGCGTATATATCGCACATCTTGAGATTAGTTGATAGAGCACTGTATAATTCCCTTGATCCGTCTCAGATAGTCAGCTATTTAAATGAACATTTTGCAAGCAGCTGAGGAGGCTTTATATACAACATGATTCCTGAACACAAATATAGTGTATCTGGCATTATGTCAAATGACCACTGACATGTGAAGCCCCTGTGAAACTACAAAATTGCCAATATTACACAATATTTGTGTATAAAACAAGATATCTCTGACTACCTTGTAATGCTGTGACCATCCTGGGTCGCTGGATAGCATTTGTTGTTCCATCGCCAAGCTGACCCTCATCATTGTCTCCCCAGGTATGCACCTCACCTAATCAATACAAAATCAAATCAATTCAAATTTAATTTAATTAAATCAAATCAAGTCAAGTCAAATCACGTCAAATAATTCCTGCGAATATTAATGTACAATTCTTATACTGATCGATATTAATATCCCTCTGAAGTACTGACCTTGATCAGTGCAAGCCACACAGTGCAGTGACCCTGTTGCCACGCAGATCACCTTCTTGCCCTGGACAGCAGCCACCTTGCGAGGGCGCCGTACATGATCATCAGTACCATGTCCCAAGCGATGATAATCACCCTTACCCCTTTAGAGGATAACAAGAAAATAATAATTATCTTTCTGGTAATGAAACCAAGGATTCCTCATAAGTGTCTATAGCAAGCCTGAAGAAACCTGAATGGAGAAGAGAAGACTAGAAATAAATGTTGAGTGTTAAAGGTGGGAGGACATTTAAGCCAAAACAAATATTGTAAAAAATGCACTCAGTTTTTGAGAGTATGGGGCACTGTGTGTGTACAAAACCCATTGAAAAATCTCCCTTGGTAACCGTGAACCCTTGAATGTAAGTGGAGTCAATAGCGCATGCTTACCAGCAACATCCTAAATTCTCTGGTGACAGTGGCAGCACACCCTCAATAGATCATGCACGGAGTAAATACAGAGACATTATCTCAGAAAGAAAACATTTCAAGAAACAAACCAAGAAATAAGGCTTCTTTCTCACCATGTATAGACCGAGCCAGACTTTGTCAGTGCAATAGAGAATTGTGATCCGCACTCTACCGTACAGACACCAGCACCGCTCAGGATGTCAATCTTCTGTGGTACTTTACACCCATCACTTCCCCCTCGGCCAAGCTTGCCATAGTCACCATCTCCCCATGACCAGACATTATCATCGTCAGTGATGCAGAGAGTCTGGGCATCTCCACTACCACAGGCGACATCAATCACACGGTACCCTTTGAGTGCTTCCACCTTGGGATGCAGGAAATAAATACAAATTTTAAGATGAGATCAACATTTCCGTTTTATTTTTTCTTATTTACACTTATGCTGTTTAAATTTCTTGATTTAAATAGCTAGATGAGGTAATAGGATCAAGAGTTTTATAGGGGTGTGATTGGGCAGTTTTGAAAAATCCACGTAAATTTTGCTAGGGGTATTGGGGCCGCTGTTGTGAACAGCGCTGGGGTGAAATCTATAGTTCTAAGCATTTGCTTTGCTTTGCTTTCCTTTATTGCTTAAATCTTTAAAATCCGGAGAATCACAACATTGCGATTTGTAAAAATCCAAAAATTCAGACAAATCTGGACAAACAACACCCCTGGTTTTACACTTGAAATGCAAACACTATGTCAATAAACTCTTAAAAGATTTAAAGACACTCCAGATTATTTTAAAAGTCATTGCAACAGGCTGTGATTTAAGAGAAGGGAAGGAACATTTATATTAGTCAAACTGTTCTATTTCTTTATTGTAATAAAAACACATAAGTAAAATATACACAAAGAGAGAACAAAGAGAAACAGATAATAAATATAGATGATACTAATAATCCTGTATGTTTATCAACAGTCATTTATTGTGCAGTAAGTGCTTCTCTCAAAACAAATGACCATTGTTTGATATTTGGCTAGAAAATCATCATTATTCTGTGGAAACAAAATCATCAGAATGAGTGATTCATCAGGAATGGATTGTACCAGTTTAGGTCTTAGCTGGTCCTCGCTGTCCCCGTGTCCTAGCCTTCCGTAGCGACCTTTACCCCAGGTGAAGAGCTCCCCGCTCGATGTCATGCATGCACTGTGAGCACCGCCACACGCTATGTTGACAACCTCTTTCCCACGTAGGCTTTCAATGACTCTTGGACGATCGCATTGCCTAGAAAGTCAAGATATGGATGATCGATTTGGTGATTTTCATAAAAACTTCACCTGAAATTGTTTGTTTAATCCTGAAGATGAAATTTTCAAAATGTGGTAGTTTAAAGATTCCATTTGCAAATTTTAAATACATCAAAACTTAATAATTGGTTCAAAATGAAGAGGCCCAGGTATAATAAGGATAAATAATACTTGACGTTTCCTATTCAAAAAATAATATGTTTCAAAACAGAAATGTATCATAGAGGCTCATTACAGAATAAAAATAATGTAAGTAGAGAAAACTTACGATCTGTTTCCATGGCCTAGTTTCCCATCTTCTCCCTCTCCCCATGAATATACTTCTCCTTCAATAGACAGCGCCAGTGTATGTTTCCCTCCTGAATTCACAGTTACCCGTTTGATGTGGACATGTTGGATTGACTCTAGGAGGGTAGGCGCTGAGACAGAGTCTGTCCCGCTGATGCCAAGACGACCACCAGCTCCATAACCTGTGCCGTATACCTAGCAGGGAGGATAATAGATAAATATTTCATGCCTGAAATTTCACATCATGACCTCCATTGCCTTGGTGTTGGCCTTGGTGCCCCTTGGCACCATATTCCCATAGACATTCTGATATTCTAATGGCAGTACCCTTCACTCAGGAAAAGTGGCCTTGCCCCTTGAAGAATGAAATTAGTGAAGAGAATAGCGCCTTTCAAAGGACATGTTAGTAGTGGATTAATTGCCTTTACTATGATATTAATATATTTTTCCTACCTTCCCATCTGCTGTTACAGCAAACAGCGTCTGCTCCCCACCGACTATCTGCACTGGTCTCAATGCAGTCAATGACTCAACAGATGTAGGAACTTTGACCTTTGCCCCCTCGATGCCACCCAACTGACCCCTGTGGTTGTGACCCCACCCATAGATGGTGCCACTTCCTCCCCAAGAGAGGGTCCAATCATCTGGTCGCCTGGTGGATTGTTGAGAAAAATAATCATAAAACACTTATTTTTCAAGTTGAAAGGGGTTTGTTTACAAATGTGGTTTGTCACTGTAACTACCAGTTTTTCACAAAGCTGTTAATCTAAACTATGATTAACAGGTCAGACTAAAAACAAACACATTTCATAAAAAATTCTTTAAAAGATCTTTAAAATCCGTTGACTAGTAGTTGATTAACGTCAGGATTCCACACAGATATTTGAAATCAGTTGACCAACAGTTGTTTTTCATGTATCAAGAGTTGAAAACGTTTGCCATCAACACCATGACAAACAGGTTTTATTTGAGCGAGTGGACTTCATCATCCTGATATCCACAATGTTTACTGTTAGTTAATTAGTTGACAATTGTTTTACTGTGTGGATAATATGATTCCACTAACCTGTTCATCCACATCAGGATCTGCTCATCATGTTCTCGTTTGAACTCCTTATGATTCTCATGCTCTCGTTGTAGGGAAGAATCACTCTCAGCGCTGATCTCTCGAATCTTCTTCATCACCTGATTAATCAATCAACCAAATCAATTATCAATCTATTAACTGAGAAATTGAATTCTTTTTTTAATTTACTGTCTTATTTTCACAGGTTAAAAAAGTTGCTATACTTAAGGGCCCTGCATTATTAAAAATTTTCAGTTAAAAAATAAAATGTGAGCATATATGAAGTAAAACTATTTAAAAAATAAATTTCAAAATTAGGAATTATTTGATTAAAAATACAAAAGTTACACAGTGGCTCAATGATCTGTCAATTCATGTTCATGAAGATATCAACAAACTAATCATTCAATTGACCACCTAACTGACGATTTCTTTGACATGAAAAAGACAGAAATTCAGGGGAGACTGGTTTTGGAGCAGAATCTATGCAGTTTGTCAATGTTCATAAGAATGGCTAAAGGTAAAAACTATGAGATCACCTCTCCTAAAACTGGCAGGTGAAAGATGAAGCTTCCCCTAAGAGATTCAGAAATTAACCAGTTCGCGTCGGAGGCCGTGTATACACGCAATTTTTTTTGCACCACGGATCGGAGAGTGTCTAAACACGCCATAGGAAACTCCGGAATATTTGTATGCATGCTCGGTTGAGCCACGCGTGTACGGTGACATGCTCGGAAGTGCCGGCCACCCGCTGTGGAAGCTTCCATTAACGTGTGTGTGGGAAAAAGAAACCCGCCATAGGCGCCCAGAAAAACTTTTTTATTCCCGACGCGAACTGGTTAAGAAAATAAATAAAGCAAAGAATACATTTGGGGAAATTTTTTTTATTTTTTATACCTCATCACAAAAGGCCTCCGGCAGCAAAATACGGCTCTCCAGTGACTTAGCGACACGGGCAGCAGTGCAGTACCGTCTGAACCACGCCCAGCGATGCGACTCAGCGCAGCAGCTGAGAGAATCCAGACACAAGTCACAGGCCAAGGCAACAAGAACCTTGAAGAAGGGACTATGTAGCAGATGTTTGCCACCCCTGACGATGGGATCCTCGTATTCATACTGACGCTGGAGGGCTTGTGGCAGACCCTTGACTAGAGCAGCGAGGGCTGTACCGTTGAAAGCCTGGGGAAGTGACAACCAAACAATTGAATTTCACAACAAGGTCCTTAAAAGAAGAAGTAGGTTTGTGGTGGCATCATGAATAGCCTAATGCCAAATTGCCTTAGTTCGCATTCAATCAAAATACAGTTGATGGTTTTTTCTAGGTTTTTGTTTGTTAATGTTGGTTTTGTGGGAGGGGGGGGAGGTTGGATGGAAGGGGTTGTTCATTAATCATCTCTGTTTTAAGATGAAAACTTTGCTGACATAAATTCATATAAAACAGGAAATTCATATATAAAGTAACAATACTCTAAAAATCTTGAAGTGATTGGAAGGTGCAAGGGGGGAGGGGCAGTGGATATCTTCAAGAATCTTACATTGTAAGCTGTAGCAGATTCATCAGTGACTTCCAAGCCAAGGATAGCCTCCACATTCAGGCTTCTGTGAAACTCGGTGGCGATCAGCTTGCGAAGTCGCTGCAGGGCCCACATACGTTGGGAAGCGGCTACATGGAATGCAACAAACGTAATGAAAACATGTAGGTTAGTGGTGTATACAAAGAAGACATCACTCATGAAGTGGGTGTCATGGAGAACAGAACTTAGCCAATCTACTCTTATGTCTGCACTTAAACTAGTAACACATGTATTATATTTACATGTGTTATATGTAATTGTATAGTGTTGCAAACATTTTGTTTAAACATTTAATAAAACTGATTCAACTCTTCAAAATTGTTCTTACATTTAACTATTTTTTACCTTGTAGTTCATGTCAACCTTAAAATTGTAAAAAAGATAAATTGAAAAATAATAATAATAATAATAATAATAATAATAATAATAATAATAATAATAATAATAATAAATTATCCCTGGTCATTGGGCCAATATCAATCCTTAAACTTTCTCAGACCCCTGGGGAGTATACATCCCCGAGCTACCGTAGTGCACCGGAAACTTTTTCAACCACAAAAATCAACCTCTACCTCAACCTCAACCTCTACCTGTGAAGAGGAGCACTGTACAGTGAAGTGTCTTGCTCAAGGACACAAGTACCATGGTTCGAACCAGGATTTGAACCACTAGACCGCTTGGCCATGGCACCTCAATTAGCTGTTGCAAACTGCTTACCATCCAACAAGATATATAGTATAAATGCAAAAATGGTAATTAGCTTCATGTTTCATCCTAAGCAGAATCAAATTTTAACAACCATTAAAATTCCAAACAGATAACTAGATACAATTTTAGAAGTATGCCTTCATTTACCTAGTGAGCCAAGCTGTGCACAAGCAGCCAATGCAGCAGCCAGCCTCGGCATGATCTTCCTATCCGTCGACGACTCAAGTCTGAAATCCAATAGACAGGTCACAAGGTCAATAGAGGGTCGAGCCAGCACGGCCCGGTCAGACAGGAGATCCTTAGGGGCAGCTGCCGGCATGACGGGGAAGACAGTGAAACGCCAGCCCCAACCGTTGACTGAGCCGTCACTTGTGAACTTCCACTTGAGTTCCTCACCAGCGATGCGGAGCTCAGCCGACCAATCGGACCATTCTCTTCCTGTTAAAGAAAAGAGTTTTGGATCATTGTCGGATGTAACGCCAAGGCCAATTAAGCACATGTACAATTACACCCAAGGGACTGATAAAGTGTCCCATTATACCAACAATGTCCAGATTTACACATGACGCAGCACTGTACACCAGACTCATGTATGAATACATCTCAGTCAGCTGACACTGCGTGGTCTCACAGCCAAGTACTGACTGAGGTCAATATTGCTTAATTTCGATAGCATGCCACAGCTATTCCAATTGAGCAAACTGGGCATGTATAACTGAAATTAACCAGTTCGCGTCGGGAATAAAAAAGTTTTTCTGGGCCCCTGTGCGGGTTTATTTTTCCCACACACACTGTGAATGAAAGCTTCCACAGCGGGTGGCCACGTCTTCCGAGCATGTCACCGTACACGGGTGGCTCAACCGAGCATGCATACCAATATTCCGGAGTTTCCTTTGGCGTGTTTAGACGCTCTCCGATCCACGGTGCAAAAAAAAATTGCGTGTATACACGGCCTCCGACGCGAACTGGTTAAAGAACTTTAGGCTCTGAAGTAAGTTAAATTCTATTTGTGCCCCCTCCCCCTTGATGAGTCGTATCAGTTTTCAATGGGAATGTTGGCTCTGTTGAGCCAACTCTTGAAATTGTTCAATATGTGGCAACAAAATCTCTCAATATACACACTCAAAGTCATCAGGGATTTGTATAAACACCATACCATGTTTTTTTTAATGATAATAACAGATCTTATCATGGGCTCAACACTGTAAGGATCTTTATATAGTACTGAGACGACCAAGTCGTTCCACAGACTTTACCAATGTTACGTTACAAAAAAAAAAAAACATGATGTTAAAATTTCTTCATAATAACTGATTGACTAACCTGATCTGACAGACACTGTCCGTACAGCGCCATCCATGATGGTCAGTGGGTCATGACGTCTCTCTGTAGAGGACTGACGATCAAATTCCACTCGCAGGGCCTCAGCTCCTAAAAAGACAAAAACATGTTTGTTGAAAGTATTTTTAAAAAAACTTTAAAAAAAAAATAAACAAAAACAAACAAACATTGGCATAAACAATTAAAGAGGTGGCTTAGTAGAACACTTTGTGTTTCCAAAAGGAACATTCCAAATGGAACAGGGAAAGTTCCGAGTTTGGAGACACTCCCTAACTCTGATTGGCTGGATGAGTTTGGTTGGTTTAATAACTGATCACCTCTGATTGGTCAGTCAGTTTGGTATGTTAGTGAGTATGGCACGAGGTGACTCACAGATATTTATTTATCATAGTTTCTTGATAAAGGGTTGATTTGAAAGAACAAGTAAATGTCTCATCTTACAAGGGTTGGCTCTGAAAATGGCAGGTTGGTTCAAGACCTCCTGCAGGGTGGTCACTTGATTTCTGAGTAAACCTACCTGGAATCTTGACATGTCCACTGGTGATGGTATCATCAGCATAGGGATGAGGGCTCTCTTGTATCACGGGTTGCATGGCAGATCGGCCACACTCGGTATCCAAGGCAACGTCTTCCAACTCCGTCACGCACAATTCTAGAAGCATGTCGGCAACCTGCAAGAAAAAATTAGTAGATACATGTTTTGTATTAAGTGATTTTGTTTTGGGTGAATTATATTTACAATTTCACTGTTTTCACGACCCAGTAAAAAGAACAAAGATCGAGCATGTTGCTTTTTGTTATTTAACTAATTATTCTGCTGATGACATCATATTGAAAGCATCATTGTGATCTATGTATCTGAGTCTTTTCAGAGACTGTTCTTACAAGCTTTACTTATTTTACTCTTAAAAAAAGTTATTAAAAAGTTGTAAAATAAGTTGTTATCTTATAGTGACTATCCTACCTAAAATAAAAACATTTGTGGGGTTCTGAATTCACAGAAAATTTATGGGAACTTTTCTGCCTGATCATTTAAAGAGATGTACTGAACTAACCTCTGGGTAGAACTTTGCCATTGCAGTTAGCGTGTCTGATCATTTAAAGAGATGTACTGAACTAACCTCTGGGTAGAACTTTGCCATCGCAGTTAGCGTGTCTGATCATTTAAAGAGATGTACTGAACTAACCTCTGGGCAGAACTTTGCCATCGCAGTTAGCGTGTCTGATCATTTAAAGAGATGTACTGAACTAACCTCTGGGTAGAACTTTGCCATCGCAGTTAGCGTGTCTGAGAGTGCACGTTTCCCATGATGCCCTGCTCTACTGGCTACAGCAAGCTTCAGAAGATCGACGAGTATGCGGGCATCGTCGGGCTGCAACGTACTAGTGAAGTCATCCAGGGAAGGAAGGGGACTCACTGGCCCTTTATCATCTGGGCTTGTTACCTAGGAAATTAGAAAGAATTTGCTAATTCTTATTAAAAATGTTATGCAAGAGATTGGCTGAAAATGAGTCTATGGTAGTCATTTGTATGCATGCATTATTTTATGAAAGATCTGTTTTCCTGAATATATATGAATGACTATAAACTACAAAACGAGAATGAGCTTGAGGCTATGGGTGACACTGGCATTCAAGCATAACATTTAAGGAAGGTCAGATATATAAACAAATGAGTTCTTTGGGATTGGGAGAGAGGCGCATTTTATGAACTTTAAACAAAATGTCATCAATGAACTTCACATGGCTCTAAGGAATAATAATCTTGTTTCTCTACATCAAATAAAGAAGAGTTGTACCTGGTCAGCACTTGTGATAGTTTCTGGGACGACAGTGGCATTGGTCGATGGGAAGGTATGTGTTGAGGAGCTGGGTGCATCACCATCTGCATCCATGACAGGCTGTTCATCATGAGAAGACAAAGGAAATTATTTTGGCATAATTTTGATCTGGCATAAAAAAAAACACTAAATCATATGGTTCATTGTTTTTATGCTTAAATGTTTCTCGTTACTTTGTTAACTTATTGGCATATAAGATTTTGTTGTAACCTAAATCTCAACAAATTGGTACAAATGTTACACATGTTACAATTAATATTATCAAACAACAGACAAATGAATCTTTCAAACAACAACGATTAAATATTTTTCTTACACAATGCAATAATGTATCAAAGTAAGCTGATTTTTAAATTTTTTAAATAGAAACACAAACCACAGCAAAATATTGTACTTTGTAAGAGACGCAGTGTATGTAACGTAAGTGCAACCACATGTACTTTGTAAGAGACGCAGTGTATGTAACGTAAGTGCAACCACATGTACTTTGTAAGAGACGCAGCGTATGTAACGTAAGTGCAACCACATGTACTTTGTAAGAGACACAGTGTATGTAACGTAAGTGCAACCACATGTACTTTGTAAGAGACGCAGTGTATGTAACGTAAGTGCAACCACATGTACTTTGTAAGAGACGCAGTGTATGTAACGTAAGTGCAACCACATGTACTTTGTAAGAGACACAGTGTATGTAACGTAAGTGCAACCACATTTATTTGCTTTCTCTTATCACTTTATGTATATTCATTTTTTTAAATTACATATTGAGGTTTATTTTGTACATGACAGTAATGGTGAAAATGGTTACATCAAAATAGCAAGGTGACACATTTTACTTGTTTGTTAAGAATAATACGACTTATTACTTAGTTTCACTCAGAAAAAAAATGACTTGTGACTTGACTTGCAAAGAAATGACTTATGACATGACTTCAATTGGAAAAAAAAAATTAAAAACAGCAAAATGACAGACTTTATATGCTTTTTAAGAGTAATACAACTCATTACTAACTTTCCGTAAGCAAAAAAAAATGTGACCCGACTTGCAAAGAAATTACTTGTGACTTGACTCGACTTGAAAACAAATGACTTTGTTTATAATTTGATGAAATTAATGCGTCAGGTGATAAACAATTGATTTAATTTTGCCCTAAACCGACGTTTGTATAGCACTGTATACTCGGTGCTTACCAAGTGTCTGTGGAAAAAACTTCACAGGCGACTCGGGTGAGATTCGAATCCACGACCTCCTGCTTACTAGTGCAGACATCTTAACCTCTCGACCACCGAGCTTGCCCGATTGGCTGGCTAGAACCCTATATAGCAGTGGGTGCCACGATATTTATAGTTTGATGAAATTCTTCCGTCAGGTGATAAACAATTGATTTAATTTTGCCCTACACCGACTTGTGTATAGCACTGTATACTCAGTGCTTTCCGAGTGTCTGTGGAAAAATTTCACAGGCGACTCAGGTGGGATTCGAACCCACGACCTCCTGCTTACTAGTCTTAACATCTTTAACCTCTCGACCACCGAGCTTGCCCGATGTCGATTGGCTGGCTAGAATCCTATATAGCAGAGGGTGCCATGATATTTATAGTTTGATGAAATTCTTGCGTCAGGTGATAAACAATTGATTTAAAGACTTTGTTACAACACTGAAATTTTTCTTGCAAAAATACAAATGAATTAGACTTGCCTCAGGTCCCTCAGCAGTCAAAGCGATATCAGCCAGATCAATAGGATTTGTAATGGTTGACATAGGGCTTTCATTAGGTGTGATTGCAGGTGAGGTCTGGGAGGACTCGGACCGTGCCATGTGGGTGCTGGACATCAGTGAACCAACAACAGCATCTCTGCAAAAATATATCAACTTCTTTATTTATTCAAATTCACTTTTGATTAAAAATGGTAAAAATCATTAACTGCGGAAGCCAGTACATGCTATTGCCCGTAAATGGATCCATACTTTAAAACACTCAAAAGATGTAAAAAACCAACCGGTGAAAGTTTTAACTTTGAAACTTTGAATATCATTAGATCATTAATGAGAATATGGTGAAAATGCAATCAGATGTTTTGTAATTAATCCAGTGTTGAATTTCTGTCTTTGGATGACAGAAATTGATTTTGGAAATCACTAATTTTACTAGAACTTTATACCAAGTATATAAGTTTCATGTAAATCTGTGATCATTTATACCAACAGTGTAAACCATATTCTGACTAGAATAATTGACCTTGCGTAGATGATCTGCAAAGCTGTAAGTATCTGGCCAAGGGCCATCTGTCTGGATGCATTGGTCTCCAGAGATAACATGACCTTAGCCAACGATGGCCGTTGTTTAGAACCCTGCGCATTGTTGCTTTTATCACCAGGGTCCTGACCTGGCTCTCCTATCACACCTGATAAAGGACAAACGCAATATAGAGGGAAGATTACAATTCTCAAAAACAAAGTAGCTAAAGATTTGTATTTTTTTTTGCACGTAAGAAGGCTTTGATTGTAATAAACAGGGAGTAATAAAAATGATAGAGAAAATTAGTTATATACATTGTTTTGATTTACCAAATGTTAACAAATAAAGAATCAATGACGTAATAAAAATGGTGAGAAATGTTGTGATATATTTAAATAAATAATATAATATTTATAAACTGTAAACAAATCAAGAATTAAAATGTAAACATCTTATTTCTCATTCAGTCATTCTAAACAATTAGTTTTGAAATATAAAAGTTTTAGTGGTTTTTTGGGTCAATTTATTTCTAAACTTTGTCACTCCAGCAAATTCTCCTTTCTGCTATAGGAATAACATTTTAGGGGAAAAAAATCATTAAACTTGTACCAACCCTCTGCTTTCTATTATGTTCCTCCACATGTCATTTTCTATTAATCTCACAAATAACTGTGTATTGTATCATTATGATGTTATGGAAATAAAGAAACTAAACAAAACTAAACAAAACTCATACATTTTGCCTTTGAGAAAGAACCTGCTAGGTTCGAAACGTACGACTAATAACTACTAGTTTGCATTTATACTACAGATCCTTTAGGTTGGTAAGCAGTTTGCAACAGCTAATTCTCTATGCATTTCATACACTTTGTCAGTATCTCTTACCCAGTTCAGTGGCGCCCAGTGGATCCCTTGGTGTGGTAAACAACACCGGTTCATGCATACAAGGAACGGCCGCATCGGTGGTTGACCAGGCTATGCTGTGTGATGACCCACAGGCGACATTGGTGATACGTACTCCTTCCAGGCCGGTAACAAGAGTCGGCTTCTTGTCAACGGTAACTGTACCTTAAAATGGGACAAAATTATATGTATATTCGATATAAACAGAGAATATCTTGTAATATATTCATCTAGTGAGTTCAATGGAACTTTCAGTAGAAATGTATGCACTTAGTACACATCTAAGCCGTCTAACGGTGTATGCATTTCAACTTTGAGATCAAACAAATGGCATTCAAGTGATATTACCACAGGCCCTCACTTGAATGATTAAATGAGAGTCATTTTATATACAAACCAGAAAGGAAAAATACCCAAGTCAAAATAAATTATTGCAAAATCACAAATAATCCACTGCACCAACCATTTCCCTGTTGACCATGGTCATTGTCTCCCCATGCAAACACCTGACCAGTATCAGTAACAGCGAGACAATGCAGGGCACCAGCAGCCACGTGGATGATCTTCTTTCCCTTCAGGCCTTCAACGATCTGTGGCTTGCGGACGTGGGAATCGGCGCCATGGCCAAGACGATAATAGTCACCTTTACCCCTGTTGCAGAGAAACAAGAACATGGAGAGATGGCATTGACTTTGGCAGTGTGGAGTCAAACATGGGGCTTCCTACATTTTGAGGTAATGAATGTTTCTGAAAGAGAAATCTCAGTGTAATTTTATTGAGTGCTGAAATCTCAGAACATTCTCGTTCATTTCCAGAAGAAATCTAGGATTTCCCCCAAGAAATTGTCAATAGATTTGCACCAAGTAACATATCACATACACATGAATACCCTTGGATATTTTACAAAGGCTAGTGTTTCTGTTTATAACTTTATGATTATTATGATTTAAAATTGCTGATAACATTTTTATTTTGACTTCCAATCAAGTCAAACCTTCCTTTCCAAGTTGGCAGCTAGCCTTACTACATCCTAAAGACACACTGTCCCTTACCACGTCCACACGGTGCCAGACTTAGTCAGAGCCAGTGAGAACTGTGCCCCACACTCTATCTGTACAATGCTTTGTCCGTTCAATCTCTCCACGTTGTGAGGGATACTGCAGCCCTCACTCCCTCCACGGCCCAGCTTGCCAAAGTCACCATCCCCCCAGGAGTAGACCAGGCCCTCGTCAGTCAGGGCAAGGGTCTGGGCATCACGGCTACCACAGGCTACCTGTATGACTCGTTGTCCGGCCAAAGCTTTCACCTATAGCACAAAAATCAAATAAAAGTTTCAGTTTGACAAGGGAACTTTGTCCAATTTTCCTCATTCTCAGCACAAAAAACCATATGTTTTTATTTGGTTTTAACTAGATTTAGGTGTTGGTTTTAACTAGATTTAGGTGTTGGTGTCAATGAACAGATCTGTTCCAGTATGAACTGGCCTTTACTCACCAGTTTTGGTCTAAGTTGCGTGGTGTTTTCCCCGTGTCCTAATCTCCCGTACTCCCCGAGTCCCCATGTATACAACTCCCCGCTGGATGTCACTGCAGCACTGTGAGAGCTACCGCAGGCAATGTCTCGAATACGCTTGGACTTCAATGCTTCAATCAGGCGAGGCTTATCACAATTCCTGTAGAAAGACAATTTGTACTTGATAAAAATAAGTTTTTAATTTCAATCTTGACTTATGAAATTACATGTATAAATAAATATGCATGCAGAAAAAGATATAGCCAAAGCAATACAATGAAATTTATATGTGAAAATAATTTTTTGTTTTAATTTAAAAAAAGGACCAATCTTTTATTCCTTCTTTTACAATTCCAACACCATCTGGAATTTTACAGAATGTCCAAATTAAGTGTGTTTAACAACCTGAGCAACCATATTCTTCTATGAATGTCTAAACAAGTTAAGAAACTTACATCCTACTGAAATGACCTAGCTTGCCATCGTCCCCTTCACCCCAAGAGAACACTTTCCCATCAAGTGTCAGTGCCATGGCATGACGTCCACCTAAAGACAAAAGAAAAATCACAAAATCGTCATTATTCAGGAATGATTTTTACCCTTAACCGACGTATCTATAGGGCACTGTATACTCCAAGAGTCTGTGGGAAAAAATCCACAGGCAACTTGGTGTGAGACTCAAACCCACAACCTCCTGCTTACAAGTGCAGACATCTTGACTACTGAGCTTGCCTGATGATAACAAGCTGGCTAGAATCTCATGTAGCAGCGGTTACTAAAATTTGCAATCATGAAGGCAACTGTGAACTGAACCATGCTGCATGTGTACAAAGGTCATACCTGGAGCTGATAGCCGTGATTGTGAATCACTGAGGGAAGGGAGGGGGAGGTAAGAGTGTGAAGAAACAGAATGTCTTTGTATTGTAAGAGAAAAACT
Organism: Zoroaster sp. YZ-2022; assembly: GCA_029582265.1. Taxonomy (NCBI): domain Eukaryota; kingdom Metazoa; phylum Echinodermata; class Asteroidea; order Forcipulatida; family Zoroasteridae; genus Zoroaster; species Zoroaster sp. YZ-2022. Next base: position 30,345,164 of record CM055833.1, on the reverse strand, counting down.
AAAATAAAGTCAACGTGTGAAAACACTTTCTTAAATCAAGTCATTTCTCAGAAAGCAAGACAAACAAATTAATTTCATCCCAAACACAAAACTTGTGTTAATGGTTGCATATAGGCTTGAGCATTATCAATTTTTTTTCATCCATGCCAAACATATATTGCGATTTTCGATAGTATCACAATTATTTGTTTTTCATTCACGCATGATTGCTTTAGAGCCACAGGTATGAACTCATCTACAAGCGTCACAATAAATCGCAAATTCATTTGCATAGTGTGTATGTACTTCTGAAGTAGTTCGCTTTTGTTTCCCACTTCCGAAAGCTGAAAAGACTGTCCTAATTTCATTTCCATGGAATTTATGACTCACAATGGTGTTTTTTTTAATTGCGATATTTTTTTTAATCTCGATTTTCCGATATCTCGATAACTTGAAAAGGTTCTCAATATCGCAATAGAATAAAAAAAGGTATCGCGATATTCAATATTATCGTGTTATCACCCAAGCTTATTGTTAATCATCTTCAAACAACCTGGTTAATGATTCACAGAACCACGGTACGTAGTTCAGATCAAACTTCATTTCAGGTTTCCCCAAAACTGTTTTAGCACTGAACAAACTTGTATAAATAACGAATGTAGCTTAAAGCTACATTCGTTTCTTGTTTCACTATTACCGGAGTGTACGGCGATCTTTTTGATTGTATGCTCCTGTACAGCCAGTAGTTGCTTGGGGTTGGATATGTTGGCAGAGGATCCTAGACCAAGGCGTCCATTGGTGCCTTCACCGCAAGCATACACTCTGCCTTCAGCTGTCACTGTAATGAGAATGAATAGTACAATTGCATCCAATATACCATGATTGGCCATCTTTGTCACATTCCCTGTTCCCGAATACGATCGTAGCACTGTAATCAATATACAAAATAGGGACCAGATTGTTTTCCAATTCAATTTGGTAATGTGGATTCGAATGGGAGAAAAACTAGTTGGTTACACTGTACAATAGTGGAGTTGCCCATGACATGGTGGAAGCTAGATTAGCGAGAAAAGGTTGTGGTTCCACTGGAGCCCTTCTGGATGAGCTTTTAGGCAAAGCCGATATTGATGAGCGATGGAACAAAACTACGGCAACAAAAAGAAGCTGGCAAAAGGTAACAATTCAATTTCTTGAAGACAATCAGAGCACACTGGCCAAAATGTCAAGTTAAACCCACAGGTTCTTCACAGAACTGCATAACTCAAGAGAAATTGATACATGGTGTCAGCAAATCTATTCTATCACTTTCTACCATGCAAATCTTTAATAAAACCAACACAATGAGAAGTATTTGTTTGAATCTTACCAACAAAGAGGCTTTTGGATCCACCAGCAACTTGGACAACCTTCAGACTAGACAAGAACTCATTCAGCACTGGCATCTTGATCTGCAGGAAAAACGGTATCTATTGCTGTGGTAAATTTGGATAAAAGCAACAATGTATTCTCGACCCTAAATCAATATTACTGTCAGAAATTAAGACCAAAAGCCAACAAAAGCCAAAATAATTTTCACAGAATCTTGAAACGTAATTGGGTATATGGCAAAAATTATGTAACAAGACAAGATAATAAAACAAAATAAAAACAAAATTATTACCTTTGATCCTTTTGGTCCACCCAGCTGATCCTTGTCATTTAACCCCCACACAAACACTTTGGTCTGAATGTCACGACCGTTGATCCCCTCGGCAGAGCGGTGACGTGCTAGCGCCCTCGCATTGCTCCTCTCATCCTCATCCTCATTCTCAGAGGCAAGGAAGGAGAAGGAGGCGGCGATGTCATCTTCATCTGGGCAGAGACGACCGACCATGGACAGGCCATGGACCTTGCAGTCAATGCCGCTGGATTTGCACTGTTTTATGCTAATTTCGATTAGGCGGTAGTGCTGAGGGAAATGACCCAATCATGAATCAATAATTAATCAAGTTAATCAATAAAATATTAAAGGGTCAGTATCGTCATGATCAGAGCAGATTTTCAACAGGGCATGGAATCGGTGTCCTAGTTGAAGATGAACACAGTGACTGAAAGTTAATGGCTCATTTATTATTTTTAGTCACTGAGTTAATCTAAAACTAGCACTCCGATTCCATGCCCTGTTGATCTAAAACTAGCACTCCGATTCCATGCCCTGTTGATCGTAACGATATTGTCCCTTTAAGTCAATCAAATGATATCTCTATAAATAAATCAATCAATGTCAATTGGCTCATAACTGTATATTGATTTGAATAAAGTCCAGCTAAAGTTCTACATTTATATAGCAACGGGTTCTGCAATTGGCATTAGTTGATGGAATTGAATTGAGTCTCATATAGAAAGAAAAATATTCTATGACAAGATATGAACCCGAGGGTGAAAACCTCAAATGCTTACCTCCATCATGTCTTGCAGAAGTGTCACCATGGACTCCGTGGGGCCAATTCGGACAGTCTTGAGCTCTCTAAGGTCAGTGCTATTGTTACCACCAGAGATAATTACCAGTGAGGGCTGGTAGCTGCTGTCGTTGGGGTCGACTGACATCCGTAGCCGGTGTACAAGGATGTTAGGTTGCATTGCAAGACGGATGAAGTGCTATCGGTCAAAAGAAGAAAGATTATTATCAGTATTATTATATAAAATTACAGAAAATATAAGTATAATTTAATGCAGTGATGGAGTAGAAACAATAATAACAGTTCTTATATAGTGCATAATACAGAAGTCTCTAAGCACTTCTGGAGGTAAACAAGTTAGTTTTATGTAGCATTTTGAACTGTTTTAGTAGGCAGGTCAAACACACTCACAGCACAGCTTGCCGTGTGCACGTTCCTCGTAAATACACTCGGTATGAAAAAATTGCCAACTTTTGACATGTTGTTACGATGTGAAATATCAATAAAATGAAGAAATAAATACCAGTATAGTGATGTGTGTTGTTTTATCATTCCATCGTGTGTTTTTGGGTCCGAAAATCTTGTACTAAACACCATTTGAAAAACACCTCCGATCGACCGTGAATCGCGGAAGCGCCATTTATCGTTGAGGGACTTCAGCACCGGGCGCTTTTGTTCCCCCTATAGCCCTCGCAAAATGGTAGATTCCGATGCATTCCTGTCAACGTAAGCGATCCAGAATCTAAAAATAGACTCGGAAAAGCCCAAGCTTTCATGGGTATGGTCTGAGAATTTTCAAAATGGCGTCCCGGAGTGGCAAACGACGATTTCGTAAGGAATTAATCTTTTTCCCCAAAAATACCTCGAAATATAAAATTTCACAATAATTATGTTAAAGTAGAGGAGTTGAACTTTATTTTACTTTTTAGTTTGTAAAGAAAATCAATGAAGAACGCTATGAAATCAAAGGCCAAACATGGGAATGCGTGATTTTTTTTCAGTTTCGGAAACCACTGACCACGACGAGTTGGATTTTTGTAACGCGGTCGAGCACGTGTTGGGATGGAGCAGCGATGAACTCGAGCTTCTGCTCTCAGAATATCGACTTCCATGTTAGTTTTTTGTTTTTAAGTGTGCAATTACTTGCAATCTTGTAAAATATATCCTAGTTCAACACAGAAAATAAGATTAAACGAGGAAAAAAAAATAAGAAAAAAATGTGTTGTTTTTCATACTGCATGGGGGTCATGCACAATAAACGAAACGGCAATGTAAGGAGTCACGTGATATCTTGTAACTACAAACACAATGCATACGTCACCGTCATTGATTTGTCGGCTGTTCTATCCTGTAGTGTTACTCCCCGTAATTTTGATTTTTTTTATACTGGTTATTAAAGTTAAATTTTTAAAAAGGCAGATTTTTTCATCATAAAATTAGCTTTGCTTCCAACATGTATTGTTTAAAATTTAAAAGGAATTTTTCACTTATGGAAAAACGATATTTTCTTTTTCAATTACCTTGACTTATTAAAAATTTTCAATAAAGGCAGGGGGGCACAGAGTTTCAGTTTCTTAAATAATTTTTTAGATTTCTGTAATTTTACACAAACTTGTTGGAAAAAAAATCGTCCACTTTTTGACTTTTATCATGGGAAACACGAATAAAGTTGGAATTTTTAAAATGTTTTCTTAAATTTTTTATTTTCAACAGATCACTGGCAAGGAGTTCCAAACTTAGCTTTTAGTACAAACAATACTTGTGCCAAATTTCAGGCTTGTCAGATGAACCGCTCTCAAGTCAGAGCATTTATGGACCATATTTAACGAGCCCTATGTCCAAAACTAAAAAGAAATGTGCCATTATTTTTTGGGGGGATTAATTTCCCTGCCCAAATATTGGTAAAATTTAAAACTTGATTGACCAAATCTGCTAATTGATGTTGAAATATAAAAGTAAAAATGTAAAATATTCAAATTTCCTCTTTTTTGACCAAAATGGCTAAAACCACTATTTAATTTTGACCTCATTAATTTGCCATAACTCAAGAACGGTAGGTCCGATTTCAATTTTTTTTCAGATTTGTGTTTCTTTCATCAAGCCCTTCAAGTTAAGATCCATTTGAAATGATTTACGCACAATATTAAAATTTGTGTGACCTGCCTAGTTTTAGTGTAGGACAGTTTTTAAAGATTTTTCCTTAGTTTAAATAAAATGCATTGCTCACCTTTCCTTGTGAGCCAGACGACTGCCAGCATGTGTTGGGGTTCCCATCAATCAGTCTTGAGATGTGGCCTTCCTTAGATGAAACCTCGATGTTGCGGACACAGCGAGACCACTCCTCAATCAGTGCCCCGGCTGTGGGACCTGTCCGACGCCGCCCACGGCCTGGTCGACCAACATTGACTGATGCACCTCCTACAAGAAAATAACAAATAAAGGACAGGGGTGTGATTTGACAAAAGTAAAAATTCTGAAAAATGGAAAGCAGGCCCTTAGGTCTAGAGGATAAAGGCCCCCTGAACCTCCTAGATGTTTAATTTTTGAATATTTCAAGACTGTCCACATCCCCGAAAACAAGAAACTACAGGTTTGGACACAATACAGGCTACTTCTTTCTTTCTTTGGGGCTTCTTTCATGAAAATTTTGAGGCAAAGGAAGATTTGTAAAAAATCCTGAAATCAGAGAAAATCCTGAGAAATCGAAGGCCTAATAGGGTGGCTTGTTTCAGTCAGCAAGAATACAGTGTAAAGCTGCTGTCTGCTCTGTGCACATCGTAGCCCTCTAGTGCTGAAATTGCACCCAGTGTCTGGATGATAGGGCACTTTGCATACACTGTCTGGATGATAGGGCACTTTGACATAAGAGAGCATTGTGCAGACACTCTATACATGTGTGTAACTACATGTTTTGGGATATTTCCAGGTCAGACAATAAACCTTTTCACACAACAAGAACAAATCTTTTAGCAAAGAAAAAAATGTTCATCCATATTCTTTCAAAAAGTTGTAACTTTTCATAAAGACAATATAATTTTGGGACTTACGAGGCTCTGAAATGCGTACAAATGGATGGCGATGGTTGCGTTTGGTTCGGAAGCAAGTCTCACAGAAATCAAAGTCATCACAGGTCTTACACTTGAAGCGTGGACCGTTGATCGGTGTGGTCTGGCACCCGTCGCATCTGCAGATCACAAAATGTACATTTTGTTAGCAATTATACAAATTTAGAAAAGGGTTTAAGACCAAGGTAAAGTGAAGTGAAGTGAAATAAAGTTTGTAAGTAAAGAACTGTTCTCAAGTACTCACGTGACCCGAGTGTGTGTGCTGGGCACCAGTTCCATCTCAGATACCAGTCCCGTCCAGTGTGGTTGCTGGGGGAAGTTGACTGTTACATCCTTGCCGTTAGCACTGAAACCTGATTTTAAGCAGAATTAGACAAACCAATTATTTCTCTAGCTTATCCAAATTTATTATGCTAAAGACTGACAAAGGTGATCACTGCTTTATTGTTGGATTAATTAGGTTTGTGGCAGCACCATGCAATAATCTCTTAGGAGTTTGTAACATTTCAGTCCGTATACTCCTGAAAACAATCAGAGTATACTGATTGAAACATCAATATAACTCACCAGCAGTTCTTTTCAGAACCAACAACTAATACATCTCCTAAGAGATTGTTTACATGGTGCTACTGCAAACCTTACTCCTACTGTACTTCCACCATGCAAAGCTTCAAATCTTACCTTCCTAATATTGTACTTTCCATCCTTACTGCAAACCTTACTCCTACTGTACTTCCACCATGCAAAGCTTCAAATCCTACCTTCCTAATATTGTACTTTCCATCCTTACTGCAAACCTTACCCCTACTGTACTTCCACCGTGCAAAGCTTCAAATCTTACCTTCCTAATATTGTACTTTCCATCCTTACTGCAAACCTTACTCCTACTGTACTTCCACCATGCAAAGCTTCAAATCCTACCTTCCTAATATTGTACTTTCCATCCTTACTGCAAACCTTACTCCTACTGTACTTCCACCGTGCAAAGCTTCAAATCCTACCTTCCTAATATTGTACTTTCCATCCTTACTGCAAACCTTACTCCTACTGTACTTCCACCGCAAAGCTTCAAATCCTACCTTCCTAATATTGTACTTTCCATCCTTACTGCAAACCTTACTCCTACTGTACTTCCACCGTGCAAAGCTTCAAATCCTACCTTCCTAATATTGTACTTTCCATCCTTACTGCAAACCTTACTCCTACTGTACTTCCACCGTGCAAAGCTTCAAATCTTACCTTCCTAATATTGTACTTTCCATCCTTACTGCAAACCTTACTCCTACTGTACTTCCACCGTGCAAAGCTTCAAATCCTACCTTCCTAATATTGTACTTTCCATCCTTACTGCAAACCTTACTCCTACTGTACTTCCACCGTGCAAAGCTTCAAATCCTACCTTCCTAATATTGTACTTTCCATCCTTACTGCAAACCTTACTCCTACTGTACTTCCACCGTGCAAAGCTTCAAATCCTACCTTCCTAATATTGTACTTTCCATCCTTACTGCAAACCTTACTCCTACTGTACTTCCACCGTGCAAAGCTTCAAATCCTACCTTCCTAATATTGTACTTTCCATCCTTACTGCAAACCTTACTCCTACTGTACTTCCACCGTGCAAAGCTTCAAATCCTACCTTCCTAATATTGTACTTTCCATCCTTACTGCAAACCTTACTCCTACTGTACTTCCACCGTGCAAAGCTTCAAATCCTACCACTTCTTAAAGTATTATGTTATGAGATTGGCCTTTTTTATACTTGACATGTCATATTGGCTTTCCTACATGTACTTACCAGTTACAGTCCCCACACTCTGGTGTGAGACTGAACCCCACTTGTATTTTGGCGAGGTGACGTTCACCTTGACTCGCACCCTATCGCCCACTTTGGTGTTCGACCCCGGAGCACACTGGGGTGTGAATCCAAGGAGTTCAACGTGGATGTACCGCACCCAGTAGGTTCCTGTCTTGATCTGCCACTCCCCTTGGACATTAAGGTCATGGAGACCGTCTCGATCCAACTGTAATAATGATTATAATGTTATTGCACCATTCTCATTAAGTACATCTTATAACTAGCTATTTTCTCTCTGTTTCAAGGGTGTGATTTGACAAAAGTAAAAAATCCTGAAAAATGGGTAGCAGGCCTGGGTCTCCCTTTGCTGTAGAGGACAGCAAAGGATGTTTAATTTTGGAGAATTTACAGACTTTCAACATCCCCACAAATAAGAAATTAGAGGTTTGGACGCAATACATGCTACTTCTTTCTTTCCTTGGTGGCTACTTCTCTTCTTTCAAGAAAATTTTGAGGCAAAGGGAGATTTGTAAAAAAAATCCTGAGAAATCCCAGGCCTGCTGGTTAGGTTTGTTCATTTGTCAGCTGAATTGTGAGTTTGTATTTATTTCATTATTAAATTAAGTTAATGTTTTTTCCTACATCTGTCAGGTTATCATCACATTTACCTTGACAACTTTTCCAATATCTCCTTCCTGGACTTCCTCGTAGGTGCGACAGCATCTCACCGTCATGCCGATCTGAATGTTATCACGGACGTAAATCGCATACTCATCATTACTCAAGAAATCACTACGCTTCTTGTATGGTGTGCCCTGAGCGGCCAGCATCTATAAAGTAACAATGGGTTGTAAACGATGGGGTTTTTTTTACTCGGAGGATTACAAAAATTTGCTTAGTAGGTTTTTTTGCTTACCAGCCAAACTTTCATACAAAATGTATATATTTTTGCTGGTAGTCTGTTTTATATTGCTTAACAAAATTCTCTGCTTACCAGCTCTATGAAATTGGCTGCAGATCCTTGTCACTTGAACGGTGGAACACACAACACGTTTCATCTTTGTTTCAACTATTTTCACTCTGAAAAGTACTATTGAAGTGTCAAATAGTATACTATTTAACACGTACAATAGTTTAGATCAAACTCATCTTAAAAATTGATTTTGTTTAACCAAAATCTATTCAAACACAAGTTTTTCGACTGAGACTACCGATCTAACCTGTTCATAATCTCCCTCTAGATCTTCAAACTCATCATCGTCATTGTCGGAGTCAGGCACAAACTCTGAGGACAGTTCACTCTCGGAGTCAGACAACTCAGGGAAATCAATGTCAGGGTGGTCAACCAACCAGCTCACTACAGCTTCTGCACTCGGCTTTGAATCTGATCCACCACCTTCAGGAAACACAAAATTGTTTCAATTCAAATTTGTTTTCAAATATTTTATATTTTATATTTTATATTTTATAGGTAGGTCAAGGATGTGTGGCAGGAGGTCGTGGGTCCAAATCCCAAGTAGCCTGTGGATTTTTTTTCACAGACACTTGGAAAGCACCGAGTATACAGTGCTTCATACATATGTTGGTGTGGGGCAACAAAATCAAATCAATTGATTTTCATCAGATGCAAGAATTTCATCACCTATAATTATGTGATTTGTTACCAAATAAATTCAAACAAAATAGGTGATAGACTTGTTTTCCAGGCTGCTGAATTAATTTCTTAAGTGAAAAATTCAGGGAGAAACATCTAAGTAGAAAGTACAAAGTTTGTGAAGATGTTACAGATGTTAAAATGATCAAAAATCTTGTTTCTATAAAGTGTTCTTTACAAGCAGATCTTTCGTTTACTGACTTACTCAGCGCCTTGATGGCAAACTCCACACACTTCCTGACAAATCCCATCTCCATCAACTGGCTAACCAGCGGCGATGGGGTTGCCTCCATCGGCTTGACCCGACGCTGCTTGACCGGCCGTGCTGCGGCCGCATCGGACGGACTGGTTATTTCACGCACTGGCTGTGGGATGTGGACTTCTTCATTAATGTAGCCAGGGGGCGGAGTTTTGGTCTCGGCGACGAGATACTGGCACAGGGCTAGAGCGGCAGACTAAAGGATAATATCTCAAGTCAATATATCTCAATAATTGCTTGATTCTTCCACTTCAAAGGTATCAATTCATTTCATTTAAATTAAATTCAACATTTATTTCCATTTCAAAATATCAACAATTACAATGAAATTAAAAGTGTCAAATTAATTTTTTTTTTTAAATGAAGATAATAATAAAAGTGAGAAAAAAATAAATAGGTGATTACATGAAAAAGTGAAATGGAGGCATATTCCAGTAAGCATGTTGAGAATTCTTATAACATTCTCAGACAATAAATAAATCTAATAAATAAAATATCTGAATCTTAGAGAAAATAAAATAATGGTCATTGTTAAAAAAAAGTTAAAATGATTTAATAAAATTTGTATAAATTTTTAAAATAGTTTAAAAGAAAACTTTGCAAAAAGTTATCAATTTTGAAAGCAATAAAATATGTGAATTTTATATATGTATAATATATGTCATAGTCTTACAATAATTTTACAAATTTGGCAAAACTTGATTTGTTTTTCTGAGGGAAAGGATGAAACACTAACATCTTCATGAAAAGGATTAAATCGCTCATATAATTCCTCAAAACAAATATTATAATGGAAAAAACTCCAAGCTCTCACCTCCAACTCTCTCCTCTCAAATAATGCTTTAATCGGTGACGGCTGCGTTGCTGCATTCATTAACTGTTGTAGTAATGTGACATTAGTGGTCATGCCATCTGGACTGCTACCATCTTCCCCCGAGGAGGGGGGTGGCTCTGTGGCTGCATTGAGGGACAGCACTTTGCGTAAGTTGTCCTGGTGGCTGAACATGACGCGGGCAGCACGCAGGAGAGCAAGACGAATCTGCTGTTTGTGCAGGCGGTTCAGGTTGACTGCATCTGGAGTGGGTTTAGGGAGGGGGGGGGGGTCGATAACAGATGTCATTAACACCATAGTAACTAATATTGCCCACTCTGGATCCACCCCTGAATTCTTTTATCTGGAAAACAAGCTGTTTTAGTGAATTACCTGGATCAGCCAAGCCACTGCCATTCCTAGCAGACAGAGCCTTGAGTGCCCTAAAACCAGAGCCAGCTAGACTGATGAGTTGCACCCAGGCATCTAACACTGCAGGTCTCAAGGGTAACTTCTCAACGTCAAAGCTCAGAACAGGCACCTGGATGCATGGGGGAGTGGATGGTTAGGAGACAAGTTGAGATACCAGATATTACATTATTGACCTTTTTATGCATATGATGTCACAAACTGAAAGGCGCCCTCATTGAGAGGCAAGAAGGTACACTACCTTTAAAGTGTTGCTCTCTATAGCAACACTATAGTAATAAAAAACAAAATTAATCCTTTCTGGTCCAAACAAAATTACAAACACCTTACAAATACCACTTTTGGTTAAAAACATCCATACTTTATAAAAATAAAAAAATATGATGAAAAATGAACCTGTGAAAGTTTGAGCTTATTTCATTGTGTCGTTAATGAGAAAACAGTGAAAATGAATTCAGACTGTTTGTATTCATTCTAATGTGGAATTCTTGTCTTTGGATGACAGATATTAATTTGGGAAATTATTTCTTTAATTTTACTAAAATGATAGCACCTCAGAGAGAAATCAACTTTACACCAGTAATTTTATGCAAAACTTATCATTTATGTTTTTAGATTTATTTTTTTAGATTACCAATAATGTATAGTTACTTTAATGAGACTTACAGCAGTGAGAGATGATAGTCGACACACCCTTAGTACCCTCTGGTCTTCATACTGCACAGTCAGGCGACCGTTAGCCGCAATATTGGCCACCGTCCCTTGACCAAACTCCTCATGTCTCACAAGGCCTCCAAGACGTGGACGGCTGTCTAGGTGGCCAATCACAGCCAGCGCCGACATGACGGCACCCTCTTTGGCGAGTGTGTCTTCTTGGCTTACATTACGAGGCTAGAGGGAAGACAAGAATGTTTTCATATGAAAGTAGGAATTTATGAAATTTTCAAATAAGAAAATATAGGGGCGTTTGATACAATGTTAGTTAATCTATAATACACAGAATGACCTGTAAAGTCAAAAACAATCAAATTAAAGACTTTAATAAATTATGATTAATGATTTTATGATTTTGTTTTGGAGGACTGAGATTTCACCCTTTTTCAAACAACAAACTAAAACGTTTTTGACCATTTGGGTAAAAACATGAGTAACATTTTTGCATGATAGAACCAAAGCATTTATATTCAAACATGAATATGACATAAAACACAATAAAGGGGGCCACTTTCCTACCGTCACGTTAGCAGTTTTTCTAATGGTTGTAATTTTTTTTTAAATATCTGAAACCACCCAAAAAGAATTTCAACATTTGAATAGACATGCATGCTTATCCTAAAGATAATTTGAGTTGATTATTACTATTATTTTTTTAATTACCCTAAAATTTCCATCAACAAATGGACGGAAAAGTGAGGTAACTTTTTCCGTCCAATTTTTATGGAAATTTGAGGGTAAAAAAATAAATAAAAAAATAAAAAAATAAAATAAATCAACTCAAATTAGTTATAGTATAAGCCTGCATGTCCATTCACATGTTGAAACACTTTTTTGTCGGTTTCAGGTACTTAAAAATAAATAACAACCATTGGAAAAACTGCTAACGTGACAGATGCAAAGTGGCCCCCGTTATTGTGTTTTATGTCATATTCATGTCTCATGAATAAACACTACCATATATGAATATTCATACAAACAAATTAACATATTCATATCCATACTGACCTCTGTAATGGCACCCTCCAGTAGTATATCAGTGATGGTGCTTAACTGCTGTGTGATGTAATCATTAATAGTCTGGTTCCAGGCAGGGAGAGTGTGCAGCCGGCATAGGAGAACGATGATCTCCTCGGCAACCGTACTCCCTAGGGAGGCAGTGAGGGACACCTTGCAGCGAGACTGCTTCTTACCCTTCCTGCCACCATCTGCGGGGGGAATTGATTGACAAGGCAATAAAAACTAAATTTCCCCAAAAGTGCAACGCTGCTATAATGAACACCACTATAACAAATATTTGTCTATACTCATCAGTACTCAACTACAACTCCGATACTCATCCAATGACAGAAATTCAAGTTGGAATGAATACAAACAATCTGAATGCATTTTCACCGTTTTGTTGTTCATGACACCGATTTTTTTAAAAACATAAATCTTGATTCTTATAAAGTATGGATGCATTTACAGACATTGGTTGGTTTCTGTACATATCTCTTGATTCTTATAAAATATGGATGCATTTACAGATATTTTACCAACGGTACATATTGCCTTCAAAAGATATTTAATGCTCTAATGAAGCGTGTGATTTTCCTGCGACTGAGGTACAACTTACCTTGATATGGATAGGGCATATCTGCTGAGCAGGCTAACAGCACGGACCCTAGCAAGGTGAAAAGCTTCTTGACTAGTTCATTGGTGCATGTTGACGGGTCAGGCTCCTCCCATGCCGGTAATACTGCCCTCAGTAGACGCAGGGCCAAGATCTAGAACATCATATGGAGAAAGTTTAAACATGACTTAACAGAAAGGTATATCATTGGTAATGTTGGCTAAAACTGTGTCTACGATTATGCTTACTCTCTTTAAACAACCAGCCAACATTAACAACACAGACTTAGAAGTGATAATTTAAAAAAATAATAAAGTGGTAAAATGTGAAACTTACTTAGTGTTGAAGCTGATGATGGTATCAATCTTCCTTAGAAATAATTTTGTCTAAAGTGCTGTCATTCTAAAGAAAAGTTGAATAATTTCTAGCACAACTTTATAAACAAATACTATTTTCTAAATTCCACATTAGAACAAAAAATTTGAATGCATTTTCAGTATTTCTTTGTTTAATATGACATAACGTAATAAGGTGAAACTTTTACCAGTTGGTGGCTGTGTAATATATATCTTGATTCAATGAGATTATTAGCATAGTATTAGTTTTGCCAAAACAATCAATGTTGTACCTTCCTGGGAAGACATTCACTCTGGTGTATTAAGATGATTTTTTTGTTAAAATTGTTTCTTTCTGTAACCACTGCATCTGTTATGATGATTAATTATCATACTAATATAATGATTTTTCCATATGACAGTCTGGGAGCACTGACTGACATGTTGAGTATTATACCTGTGTAGTTATTGATTCGGGTGTGACATCAGGTTTTTTCACCATCCCCAATATTAAGTCTATCCAGTCTGAAGTGCTGAGGGCACGGCATAGACTAGGGGCATTGGCCACACTGGTGATGAATCCAAGGGTTGACCACTCATAGTACTGCTGACTAGCTACTAGCCTTGATGGGGACAGCTCACCTAATGAAAAGAAGGAAATATTGACTAGTGCCCAACTTTTGTTTTACTGATGACTCTGAAAAGAAGCTGTGGATTCATTTTCCAGGATTTAAGAGTACAAACAATTTGAAATAATTCTGTTTAATGTAGCAAAATTAATCTAAATGTCTGATTCCTACCGTCACTTATTTTGAAATTTGAGGCACTTTGATTGATTGATTGATTGATTGATTTATTTATTTGGCTACCATCCGATGGTTTTATGGTGCCGGCTTCCACCAATGTCCGCAGTAGACCGCACAGTGTCTTGGTGGCATCTCGTTGCATGTTCTCAGCATGTATACCACAGCTCAATGTCAGTAGCTGCAGGAGGCAGATACTAGACCGTCTAATCAGGGCTGTTGGGTGGCTGCTCTCTGGTCGTTTCTTGGCAGCTAATGAGGCAATTAGAAAGATAAAAAGTTTGAAAAATCTCAAATTGTTTTAAATGCTTAATTAGATGAGCCAATCAAATGAAGGACAAAGCCAATGTTTGTTTCATGAAAATATGCCCAGAAAGACACATGCCCACAGAGCTTGTCAGATTTCATGGTATCATTGTTATGTGTATATTTCTATGCCCAGTATGTTCAACAAATTAAATTCGTCAATTGTGGATTTTGATTGTTGATTGGCCAATTGTTTTATTAAAGTTATATACTTAAGTGACTATGAGGTTCAAACTCATGCACAACTCTTTGTATGTTTGAAGGACTGTCTATGAAAAACAAAACCAGAAATGCATATGAACAAACAGGAAAGTCAGACTTCCTCTTAACTCCTGTCAATTTTCTTAACGGCAGTCCGCTAAAAAGATCCTGCTTGCAGTTCACATCACTAACACGACAAAACCCAACCTACCTGGATCGATGATGCACTCCTTCTCATCCTCAGCCTGTTCCACTACTGGCAGGGGTCCTGCTAGCTTTAGATCGTATTTCCCCTCCTTCCCCATGCGGTAAGAGTTGGTGCTGCCTGTGTCCCACTGAACACGAATCCAACCGTCCTCCCCTAGTTCACCAATGACTCGACCCTCACTAGGGGGTGGACCATCCTGAAAAGTACAGACAAAGTTTCAAGTAGTTTGTTTATTTGGGAAAAATTGTCACTTCAAAATCTTCTCGTAAAATCAGACCGAATCAGTCTATTTTTGGATCAACTGATTTTGTTTGGTATTTTTATCTCGTACCTGATCTCCCCACTTCCAGTCCTGGCCTCGTACCACCCTGGTACCAATCTTCATCATACCAGCCAGCTCTGGTCCACTGGTTGGCATCGGTGCTGGCTGCGGCACGTTACGTGTCTCTTCAAATACTGTAGATGGTAGAGGGCTATCGTCGTCATTGTTGCAGTCATGGTCTGGGCCTGGATTATGGAAACAATGATGTAATTAAATAAAACATTTATTATATGTGTGCAAGTTTATGAGGGGATTCTGGAATGATTTTTAACTGATAGAGGGCTATGATGTGAATGGAGCTAAGAATGTGTCCGAATTAAACATGTTTGGCTATGGCTATGGCTATGGCTATTGGCTGCAGCGGCAATATGCTGAAGTATAGGAACAGTGACATAGCCAAAGCCGTAGCCAAAGCCGTCATTTCGGATACGGCCAAATAGACCTTTATAACTCAGCCATGTTGATTTTCTTCCATACAAGTCAACATGACCAAATCGAGGCTGGCAGGAAAATAGGCTGGCACCTTTTATGTATTGCATTGAAAGATCATTATCTGGGAATCTAACAAAGCAGGTGAAGCAATCTGTAGAGGCAAAGTTATGGTCACTTGAGAAAATGGTGGTCATTACTAACAGCTCTTGTTAAGCACTGTGATACATCTTACCTGTTAGTCTTAGTATGGTCTGCATCAAGGCTAGTACACCAGAGTTGAGAAGCAGACTTACACCACAGGCCAGATGCTCTTTAGTCAACATCCCCAGAGTGGCTAGAATGAACCTGGCCTGGGGTAGCACCCCCAGTGTCAACCCACTATCCTCCTCATCCTCATCATTAGCTGCCTGCACTGAGCAGCTTAGTGTCTCATTAGCCGAGATGACCTGATGGCGGAGGGCATCAACGGCCCAGCGGCTCAGCTTGGCGTAGGTGGTCTGGAGGATGACACGATCATATGGTGGGATGAGATCGATGTTGTTGAGGCAGTTGGCATTGGCATCGTTGAAGAGAAGATTGTGCGGGGTACCGTTGTTGCTGTGGCTTTCCACCAAGCCTTGCCAGCCACACAGCATGGCATAGCGCACAGAGGGAATAAGCTGGTCTTTTCTTAGTTGGGCCAACATTGCTTCTGCTCCCTGAAGACGACTTTCTGCTCTCTCAAGCTGTAAAAAAAAATTCAAAATCATTGTTTGTTTGTTTGCTAGATTAGAAAGAAACCCATAATGAATTACACTGAACTAATACATGTTGGTACTATTTTTATGATAATAACTGAAGGAAACTGATAATTAAGAAACAACTATTACACACAATGTTACGAAGAAAACGAGGAAAACTGGTATCAATCAATCAATCAAAAGTCACTTGTATAGCGCCAAAATCAAAGGTTTGGTCTAAGGCACTGAGGCACAGAATGAAAATTGTTAATAAGTCTCCTGAAACAGGTGAGCTTTAAGAAGTGACTTGAAGGTGTTGATTGAACTGGCATCTCTGATATATGCGGGAAGCTTATTCCAGATTTTGGGGCCATAGACGGAGAATGCTCTATCAGCAAAAGTAGAAAAATGAGTTCTGGGCTCAACAAAATGTAGGGAACCAGAGGTAGATGATCTAAGTTGTTGATCTGGTAGTTGGTAACATGAAGTTTTTCAATCCTAGCAGAATTGAAATCCTGTTTTGCCTTTGACAAAGTTCCTGTTAAAGATTTGAAGCATGAGACTGCTTAGTACCATTCTTGCTTTAGTAAGCAGTTAATTCTTTATTTAAAAAAAAAACATTTGTGAATTTAATAATTATTATCCTTATCATTACCTGACAGTAGAGCACCCTTCTGAGTTTCTCTAAGTCCAGGTTGTTATCGTTGACAGCAAATTCAACGATCTGACTCATGAGGGCCGTTTGAGTGGAGGCACCCGTCATGCGTTGACGTAACCATTTGAATTTACGTGCGCTCGTTATTGCACTGACAACTGCTCTCCAGGAATCCTATTCAGGAAAATGATAAAGAAAAACTTAAATCTAAATTTCTTTATGGACACACAAAATTATTAATTGGAGACACAGACAAAGCTATTGGTACGAGGAAGTTTGCAGTAGCCCATGTAATATCACAAATGAGTTGTTATAGTGTGTTGGTTCTGAGAAGAACCTGTGGTTTGACAATTCAACGTTTCCGTCAGTATACTCTGATCTTCATTATCGTTACAATCCACCATCTTGAAACCAAGCTTAACTGAGCAAAAAATCTTGGTTCAAGTTTGATCAAACAGTCACGTGTTTGCAGTACATCTGAACTCACAAAAAACAATCAATGGTAATGGGTTTAAGAAATTAAGAGAACAAGTGTTTGGTGTTTGGTGTTTGATGTTTGCAAAGTCAGATTGTATCATTACAACATACATACCCAAATACATACTCATGTGAAAATCATGAACACTCGTTGAATTAAGCTGTATGACAACACATGAACTTTTGCAAAATGACATGAGGTCTGGAGAGATTCTGGTGTCTTCATACAATCAGGCAACCCAACAATGGTTTACAAAGATACTAGTGGTATAGTTTTTGTTTTATTATTAAAGAAATGTGTGAACAAACCTTCTCTTTTGATGACTTCTTCTCCGTCTTTGGCTGTTGTTTGGCAAAGATTCGGACCACACCCACTCCTCCCACTGCCCCTGCTTCTTCCTCTTCTGTCTCGCTGACATCTGGCTTGACTTTTACATCCCTAGTTCCCTTCTCTTCTTTGGCAGAAGCTATTTAAAAAAGTACAATTTGTGGCAGATTATCAGCATTGCTTTTAATAAAAAAATAAGCAGTAGCAGGTATCTATCAATGTAATTATAAATCTTTCAAATAATAATTTCTGTAACACTGTAGCTTGTAACCATGTGATGTGAAGACGATGAAGTGATGTCCAGTTTTAGATGTGGGAGGAAAACCTCAGACAAATAATGTAGGGAACCCACATAAAGATAGAGACTGAAAATCGATTCCTCAAGATGGCTATGGTCCAAGTGGGTTTTGGACTTGTGTCTACACATATAAAAGGGAGGGAAAGTACCACTATGCTGACGTGACACCAGTGTTTGATCTATAGGTATGGTAAGGTCAAAAAGATGGAATCTACTGATCACTTACCCATTACAGCAGCAGCTGCGACAGCTCGTCGCTGCCTGATCATCTTTATCACGACTTGTTTCCATCGGGGCGGGGTGCTAAGGATCTTCAGTCTTGACAGGGCTGACACCTCATTGCCGATAGCTGGACGGAGTTCGTTGAATAGAAAACGACAACGTTGGATGACCGGGGTACTGACTTCCTCATAAGAGTGGCATAGATCCTGACGTGTCTGTCAAAATATATCAATCAAATTTTAAGTTTTTAAAAATATCAAATAAATGTTCACTCAAATTATTTTGCATTTTTATTTATTACTTTTTTGGGCAAAGATCTTGTATGCCTCTCAAATTGTATCAGTAAAGGTTTTGAGTTATTAAATGTTTAGTGAAATTTAGTTACATTTTTTTGTATACATATACATTTTTTTTCCCGAAACAAATCAATGCCAAATGACTGGAATTCTTTGAGTCTGATTTAAAGAAATTAACTCTAATCATGATGATTTGGATAATTTAGATTACTACTAAGTCTTCATTGACCAACAAAATAATCACAATAGTTAGTTTTAGGGAAATTCTTTTATAAGAATTGCAGATATTCTTTATGTATTTTGGTTACAATATTTGTTCTACAGGGCTTAAATATTTAGCCAGCGTATTCAATTACCTTGATGAGTGAACGTTTGGTCTGATAAACAACCCTGCACACTTCAGAGATAGACTTTGGCATGCCAGCATTTCGTATGTGTCCAAGACCATCCCCTTGTGCTCCGTGCTCCACCAATGCTAACGCTGCATGCCCAAGATCATGATGCTTTAAGATGCAAGCCATCATCAGTCGGCCAGCAACCTCTACAGGATGAGACGGCGGGAACTCAATCGGTGTCACCATGTGGTGAATTCGGCAGTAGCGATCGCAATGCGCCAGGAACGCTTTCACCCCTGGATCCTGCAACCTCCCATCAGCCAAGGCTTGCAGAAACGGTCGTGCAGCATCGGCTAGAGAAGCCGAACGGGCAAAATACTTCTGGTTGTCTTCGTACTTGAGGGCCTGCACAGGAGTCGTAGCGGGTGTAGAGGTGTTGGATCCTCGGTCATCGCGGTCCAAGGCGCTGGGGCGTTGACTCAGCTGGAGGCCCCCACTGAAGAGGGGTGACTCCAGCCAGTTCTTGTAGTCAAGTTCTAAGGAGTGGAGTGGGTGTCCGCAGGCCTGGTGGCAGGAGTTAAGACCGATGAGAAGACCCAAGGCTCGCTCTGCATCAATGAGAGGAGATGAGGAACAGCTGGTGTCGACGGTAGGGACAATGATGTCCTCCTCTGGCTATAAGGATGAGGAAAGGAAGGCACATCAGAGATTAGAAATGTATACCTGAAGATACCTTTCCAATGCTTCTGCTTAACAATACATCAGCTATATCTACAACTACAGCTATATCCACAACAAAATAATTTCAGAGAAAATACTTATTTCTTTCACGTCTTTTCATGTGTTAAAATTATCACTTTGAAACTACAGAACTTACAGAGTTGAAATCATATGTAAAACGTTTTTAAAGGTTGGTTGAAGGCTTCATTTTGAAGTACTTTCATGATGTTTGTTTCTTAAGCTGATCACCAAATTTACAAAGTAGCTTACCCCAACATAAATCCCTACAAAGAAACTCTCCATCATCAGAATGGCTTCTGCAGAATGACCAACACTCTGAAACTCCTCCGTCGCGTCCTTGGCTGTTAAGAAATTGAAAGATGTAACATGATACTATGCAAACGATACTAAAAAAATGACAGAAGATAACTTGTATTTGATGGTAGCCAGCAGGACCAGTAACAACTGAATTGTACTAATCCTTCTTAGTTGATGGTAGCCAGCAGGACCAGTAACAACTGAACTGTACTAGTCCTTCTTAGTTGATGGTAGCCAGCAGGACCAGTAACAACTGAACTGTACTAGTCCTTAGTTGATGGTAGCCAGCAGGACCAGTAACAACTGAACTGTACTAGTCCTTAGTTGATGGTAGCCAGCAGGACCAGTAACAACTGAACTGTACTAGTCCTTCTTAGTTGATGGTAGCCAGCAGGACCAGTAACAACTGAAATGTACTAGTCCTTAGTTGATGGTAGCCAGCAGGACCAGTAACAACTGAACTGTACTAGTCCTTAGTTGATGGTAGCCAGCAGGACCAGTAACAACTGAACTGTACTAGTCCTTCTTAGTTGATGGCAGCCAGCAGGACCAGTAACAACTGAACTGTACTAATCCTTAGTTGATGGCAGCCAGCAGGACCAGTAACAACTGAACTGTACTAATCCTTAGTTGATGGTAGCCAGCAGGACCAGTAACAACTGAACTGTACTAGTCCTTAGTTGATGGTAGCCAGCAGGACCAGTAACAACTGAATTGTACTAGTCCTTAGTTGATGGTAGCCAGCAGGACCAGTAACAACTGAACTGTACTAATCCTTCTTAGTTGATGGTAGCCAGCAGGACCAGTAACAACTGAACTGTACTAGTCCTTAGTTGATGGTAGCCAGCAGGACCAGTAACAACTGATAATAGTCTGAACTGTAGTCCAGTTGATGGTAGCCAGCAGGACCAGTCAACTGAACTGAACTAGTCCAGTTGATGGCAGCCAGCAGGACCAGTAACAACCGAACTGTACTAGTCCTTCTTAGTTGATGGTAGCTAACAACTGAACTTCCTTAGTTGATGGTAGCCAGCAGGACCAGTAACAACTGAACTGTACTAGTCCTTAGTTGATGGTAGCCAGCAGGACCAGTAACAACTGAACTGTACTAGTCCTTAGTTGATGGTAGCCAGCAGGACCAGTAACAACTGAACTGTACTAGTCCTTCTTAGTTGATGGTAGCCAGCAGGACCAGTAACAACTGAACTGTACTAGTCCTTCTTAGTTGATGGTAGCCAGCAGGACCAGTAACAACTGAACTGTACTAGTCCTTCTTAGTTGATGGCAGCCAGCAGGACCAGTAACAACTGAACTGTACTAGTCCTTCTTAGTTGATGGCAGCCAGCAGGACCAGTAACAACTGAATTGTACTAATCCTTCTTAGTTGATGGTAGCCAGCAGGACCAGTAACAACTGAATTGTACTAATCCTTCTTAGTTGATGGTAGCCAGCAGTACCAGTAGCAACTGAATTGTACTAATCCTTCTTAGTTGATGGCAGCCAGCAGTACCAGTAACAACTAAATTGTACTAATCCTTCTTAGTTGATGGCAGCCAGCAGGACCAGTAACAACTGAATTGTACTAATCCTTCTTAGTTGATGGCAGCCAGCAGGACCAGTAGCAACTGAATTGTACTAATCCTTCTTAGTTGATGGCAGCCAGCAGTACCAGTAGCAACTGAATTGTACTAATCCTTCTTAGTTGATGGCAGCCAGCAGGACCAGTAACAACTAAATTGTACTAATCCTTCTTAGTTGATGGCAGCCAGCAGGACCAATAACAACTGAATTGTACTAATCCTTCTTAACTGAACTGTACTACTAATAATAATAATAATGTGTGGACTTATATAGCGCACGTATCCACCAACTGAGTGGTGCTCAAGGCACATTATATCATTACCCCTGCTCATAAGGCTCATAAATCATTCCTGAAACCATCTCAGCTCCCTGGGGAGTATACAGCTCAATTGCTGCCATTACAGCGCATATAGGGCTAATCAACCAACTCTGCCCTCACAGGTACCCATTTAACCCCTGGGTGGAGAGAAGCAATTATGGTTAAGTGTCTTGCTCAAGGACACAAGTGTCACGGCCAGGATTCAAACCCACATTCTGCTGCTGACACCAGAACTTGAGTCCGGTAAGCTAGACCGCTCGGCCACGACACTCCACTAGTCCTTAGTTGATGGTAGCCAGCAGGACCAGTAACAACTGAACTGTACTAATCCTTCTTAGTTGACGGTAGCCAGCAGGACCAGTAACAACTGAATTGTACTAGTCCTTAGTTGATGGTAGCCAGCAGGACCAGTAACAACTGAACTGTACTAGTCCTTCTTAGTTGATGGTAGCCAGCAGTACCAGTAACAACTAAATTGTACTAATCCTTCTTAGTTTATGGTAGCCAGCAGGACCAGTAACAACTGAATTGTACTAGTCCTTAGTTGATGGTAGCCAGCAGGACCAGTAACAACTGAATTGTACTAATCCTTCTTAGTTGATGGTAGCCAGCAGGACCAGTAACAACTGAACTGTACTAATCCTTCTTAGTTGATGGCAGCCAGCAGGACCAGTAACAACTGAATTGTACTAGTCCTTAGTTGATGGTAGCCAGCAGGACCAGTAACAACTGAACTGTACTAGTCCTTAGATGATGGTAGCCAGCAGGACCAGTAACAACTGAACTGTACTAATCCTTCTTAGTTGACGGTAGCCAGCAGGACCAGTAACAACTGAATTGTACTAGTCCTTAGTTGATGGTAGCCAGCAGGACCAGTAACAACTGAACTGTACTAGTCCTTCTTAGTTGATGGTAGCCAGCAGTACCAGTAACAACTAAATTGTACTAATCCTTCTTAGTTTATGGTAGCCAGCAGGACCAGTAACAACTGAATTGTACTAGTCCTTAGTTGATGGTAGCCAGCAGGACCAGTAACAACTGAATTGTACTAATCCTTCTTAGTTGATGGTAGCCAGCAGGACCAGTAACAACTGAACTGCACTAATCCTTCTTAGTTGATGGCAGCCAGCAGGACCAGTAACAACTGAATTGTACTAGTCCTTAGTTGATGGTAGCCAGCAGGACCAGTAACAACTGAATTGTACTAATCCTTCTTAGTTGATGGTAGCCAGCAGGACCAGTAACAACTGAATTGTACTAATCCTTCTTAGTTGATGGTAGCCAGCAGTACCAGTAGCAACTGAATTGTACTAATCCTTCTTAGTTGATGGCAGCCAGCAGTACCAGTAACAACTAAATTGTACTAATCCTTCTTAGTTGATGGCAGCCAGCAGGACCAGTAACAACTGAATTGTACTAATCCTTCTTAGTTGATGGCAGCCAGCAGGACCAGTAACAACTGAATTGTACTAATCCTTCTTAGTTGATGGCAGCCAG
This sequence comes from Zoroaster sp. YZ-2022, assembly GCA_029582265.1. Lineage (NCBI taxonomy): Eukaryota > Metazoa > Echinodermata > Asteroidea > Forcipulatida > Zoroasteridae > Zoroaster > Zoroaster sp. YZ-2022. The sequence goes on along the minus strand of CM055833.1, from coordinate 30,322,030 downwards.
CAGGACCAGTAACAACTGAATTGTTACTGGACCAGTTGATGGTAGCCAGCAGGACCAGTAACAACTGAATTGTACTAATCCTTCTTAGTTGATGGTAGCCAGCAGGACCAGTAACAACTGAATTGTACTAATCCTTCTTAGTTGATGGTAGCCAGCAGTACCAGTAGCAACTGAATTGTACTAATCCTTCTTAGTTGATGGCAGCCAGCAGTACCAGTAACAACTAAATTGTACTAATCCTTCTTAGTTGATGGCAGCCAGCAGGACCAGTAACAACTGAATTGTACTAATCCTTAGTTGATGGTAGCCAGCAGGACCAGTAACAACTGAATTGTACTAATCCTTCTTAGTTGATGGCAGCCAGCAGGACCAGTAACAACTGAATTGTACTAATCCTTCTTAGTTGATGGCAGCCAGCAGGACCAGTAACAACTGAATTGTACTAATCCTTCTTAGTTGATGGCAGCCAGCAGGACCAGTAACAACTGAATTGTACTAATCCTTCTTAGTTGATGGTAGCCAGCAGGACCAGTAACAACTGAATTGTACTAATCCTTCTTAGTTGATGGCAGCCAGCAGGACCAGTAACAACTGAATTGTACTAATCCTTCTTAGTTGATGGTAGCCAGCAGGACCAGTAACAACTGAATTGTACTAATCCTTCTTAGTTGATGGTAGCCAGCAGGACCAGTAACAACTGAATTGTACTAATCCTTAGTTGATGGTAGCCAGCAGGACCAGTAACAACTGAATTGTACTAGTCCTTAGTTGATGGTAGCCAGCAGGACCAGTAACAACTGAATTGTACTAATCCTTCTTAGTTGATGGTAGCCAGCAGGACCAGTAACAACTGAATTGTACTAATCCTTCTTAGTTGATGGTAGCCAGCAGGACCAGTAACAACTGAATTGTACTAATCCTTAGTTGATGGTAGCCAGCAGGACCAGTAACAACTGAATTGTACTAATCCTTCTTAGTTGATGGTAGCCAGCAGTACCAGTAACAACTGAATTGTACTAATCCTTAGTTGATGGTAGCCAGCAGGACCAGTAACAACTGAATTGTACTAATCCTTCTTAGTTGATGGCAGCCAGCAGGACCAGTAACAACTGAATTGTACTAATCCTTCTTAGTTGATGGTGGCCAGCAGGACCAGTAACAACTGAATTGTACTAATCCTTAGTTGATGGTAGCCAGCAGGACCAGTAACAACTGAATTGTACTAATCCTTCTTAGTTGATGGCAGCCAGCAGGACCAGTAACAACTGAATTGTACTAATCCTTCTTAGTTGATGGTAGCCAGCAGGACCAGTAACAACTGAATTGTACTAATCCTTAGTTGATGGTAGCCAGCAGGACCAGTAACAACTGAATTGTACTAATCCTTCTTAGTTGATGGTAGCCAGCAGGACCAGTAACAACTGAATTGTAATAATCCTTAGTTGATGGTAGCCAGCAGGACCAGTAACAACTGAATTGTACTAGTCCTTCTTAGTTGATGGTAGCCAGCAGGACCAGTAACAACTGAATTGTACTAATCCTTCTTAGTTGATGGTAGCCAGCAGGACCAGTAACAACTGAATTGTACTAATCCTTCTTAGTTGATGGCAGCCAGCAGGACCAGTAACAACTGAATTGTACTAATCCTTCTTAGTTGATGGCAGCCAGCAGGACCAGTAACAACTGAATTGTACTAATCCTTAGTTGATGGCAGCCAGCAGGACCAGTAACAACTGAATTGTACTAATCCTTCTTAGTTGATGGTAGCCAGCAGGACCAGTAACAACTGAATTGTACTAATCCTTCTTAGTTGATGGTAGCCAGCAGGACCAGTAACAACTGAATTGTACTAATCCTTCTTAGTTGATGGTAGCCAGCAGGACCAGTAACAACTGAATTGTACTAATCCTTCTTAGTTGATGGTAGCCAGCAGTACCAGTAGCAACTGAATTGTACTAATCCTTCTTAGTTGATGGCAGCCAGCTGTACCAGTAACAACTGAATTGTACTAATCCTTCTTAGTTGATGGCAGCCAGCAGGACCAGTAACAACTGAATTGTACTAATCCTTCTTAGTTGATGGCAGCCAGCAGGACCAGTAACAACTGAATTGTACTAATCCTTCTTAGTTGATGGCAGCCAGCAGGACCAGTAACAACTGAATTGTACTAATCCTTAGTTGATGGCAGCCAGCAGGACCAGTAACAACTGAATTGTACTAATCCTTCTTAGTTGATGGTAGCCAGCAGGACCAGTAACAACTGAATTGTACTAATCCTTCTTAGTTGATGGTAGCCAGCAGGACCAGTAACAACTGAATTGTACTAATCCTTAGTTGATGGTAGCCAGCAGGACCAGTAACAACTGAATTGTACTAGTCCTTAGTTGATGGTAGCCAGCAGGACCAGTAACAACTGAATTGTACTAATCCTTCTTAGTTGATGGTAGCCAGCAGTACCAGTAACAACTGAATTGTACTAATCCTTAGTTGATGGTAGCCAGCAGGACCAGTAACAACTGAATTGTACTAATCCTTCTTAGTTGATGGTAGCCAGCAGGACCAGTAACAACTGAATTGTACTAATCCTTCTTAGTTGATGGTAGCCAGCAGGACCAGTAACAACTGAATTGTACTAATCCTTCTTAGTTGATGGCAGCCAGCAGGACCAGTAACAACTGAATTGTACTAATCCTTCTTAGTTGATGGTAGCCAGCAGGACCAGTAACAACTGAATTGTACTAATCCTTAGTTGATGGTAGCCAGCAGGACCAGTAACAACTGAATTGTACTAATCCTTCTTAGTTGATGGCAGCCAGCAGGACCAGTAACAACTGAATTGTACTAATCCTTCAGTTGATGGTAGCCAGCAGGACCAGTAACAACTGAATTGTACTAGTCCTTAGTTGATGGTAGCCAGCAGGACCAGTAACAACTGAATTGTACTAATCCTTCTTAGTTGATGGTAGCCAGCAGGACCAGTAACAACTGAATTGTACTAATCCTTAGTTGATGGTAGCCAGCAGGACCAGTAACAACTGAATTGTACTAATCCTTCTTAGTTGATGGCAGCCAGCAGGACCAGTAACAACTGAATTGTACTAATCCTTCTTAGTTGATGGTAGCCAGCAGGACCAGTAACAACTGAATTGTACTAATCCTTAGTTGATGGTAGCCAGCAGGACCAGTAACAACTGAATTGTACTAATCCTTCTTAGTTGATGGTAGCCAGCAGGACCAGTAACAACTGAATTGTACTAATCCTTAGTTGATGGTAGCCAGCAGGACCAGTAACAACTGAATTGTACTAATCCTTCTTAGTTGATGGTAGCCAGCAGGACCAGTAACAACTGAATTGTACTAATCCTTCTTAGTTGATGGTAGCCAGCAGAACCAGTAACAACTGAATTGTACTAATCCTTAGTTGATGGTAGCCAGCAGGACCAGTAACAACTGAATTGTACTAATCCTTCTTAGTTGATGGTAGCCAGCAGTACCAGTAACAACTGAATTGTACTAGTCCTTAGTTTTTAGTAGCCAGCAGGACCAGTAACAACTGAATTGTACTAATCCTTCTTAGTTGATGGTAGCCAGCAGGACCAGTAACAACTGAATTGTACTAATCCTTAGTTGATGGTAGCCAGCAGGACCAGTAACAACTGAATTGTACTAATCCTTCTTAGTTGATGGTAGCCAGCAGGACCAGTAACAACTGAATTGTACTAATCCTTAGTTGATGGCAGCCAGCAGGACCAGTAACAACTGAATTGTACTAGTCCTTAGTTGATGGCAGCCAGCAGGACCAGTAACAACTGAATTGTACTAATCCTTAGTTGATGGTAGCCAGCAGGACCAGTAACAACTGAATTGTACTAATCCTTCTTAGTTGATGGTAGCCAGCAGGACCAGTAACAACTGAATTGTACTAATCCTTCTTAGTTGATGGCAGCCAGCAGGACCAGTAACAACTGAATTGTACTAATCCTTCTTAGTTGATGGCAGCCAGCAGGACCAGTAACAACTGAATTGTACTAATCCTTCTTAGTTGATGGCAGCCAGCAGGACCAGTAACAACTGAATTGTACTAATCCTTCTTAGTTGATGGCAGCCAGCAGGACCAGTAACAACTGAATTGTACTAATCCTTCTTAGTTGATGGCAGCCAGCAGGACCAGTAACAACTGAATTGTACTAATCCTTCTTAGTTGATGGTAGCCAGCAGGACCAGTAACAACTGAATTGTACTAATCCTTAGTTGATGGCAGCCAGCAGGACCAGTAACAACTGAATTGTACTAATCCTTCTTAGTTGATGGCAGCCAGCAGGACCAGTAACAACTGAATTGTACTAATCCTTAGTTGATGGTAGCCAGCAGCAACTGAATTGGTAGCCAGAGGTTCGGTGGTCAAAAAACACCTGTTTTTGCAAGGCCTCATTTCTCATGCGGCACACGTGGGCAGTATATTTGAGGAACTGAACGTGACAAAAGTCTGTGACGCTCTGAGACTTCGTGATTCGCTTGATGTCATCATTAGAGAGGACAAAAGCATAATCGTAGACCGCGTCTTTATCTGCCGTGCCTTTCTTTGGCGGTGCATTTTTTCTTTGAAAACCGTGTTGATGGTAGCCAGCAGGACCAGTAACAACTGAATTGTACTAATCCTTCTTAGTTGATGGTAGCCAGCAGGACCAGTAACAACTGAATTGTACTAATCCTTCTTAGTTGATGGTAGCCAGCAGGACCAGTAACAACTGAATTGTACTAATCCTTAGTTGATGGCAGCCAGCAGGACCAGTAACAACTGAATTGTACTAATCCTTCTTAGTTGATGGCAGCCAGCAGGACCAGTAACAACTGAATTGTACTAGTCCTTAGTTGATGGCAGCCAGCAGGACCAGTAACAACTGAATTGTACTAATCCTTCTTAGTTGATGGCAGCCAGCAGGACCAGTAACAACTGAATTGTACTAATCCTTCTTAGTTGATGGTAGCCAGCAGGACCAGTAACAACTGAATTGTACTAATCCTTCTTAGTTGATGGTAGCCAGCAGGACCAGTAACAACTGAATTGTACTAATCCTTCTTAGTTGATGGCAGCCAGCAGGACCAGTAACAACTGAATTGTACTAATCCTTCTTAGTTGATGGCAGCCAGCAGGACCAGTAACAACTGAATTGTACTAATCCTTCTTAGTTGATGGCAGCCAGCAGGACCAGTAACAACTGAATTGTACTAATCCTTCTTAGTTGATGGTAGCCAGCAGGACCAGTAACAACTGAATTGTACTAGTCCTTAGTTGATGGCAGCCAGCAGGACCAGTAACAACTGAATTGTACTAATCCTTAGTTGATGGTAGCCAGCAGGACCAGTAACAACTGAATTGTACTAGTCCTTAGTTGATGGCAGCCAGCAGGACCAGTAACAACTGAATTGTACTAATCCTTCTTAGTTGATGGTAGCCAGCAGGACCAGTAACAACTGAATTGTACTAGTCCTTAGTTGATGGTAGCCAGCAGGACCAGTAACAACTGAATTGTACTAATCCTTCTTAGTTGATGGTAGCCAGCAGGACCAGTAACAACTGAATTGTACTAGTCCTTAGTTGATGGCAGCCAGCAGGACCAGTAACAACTGAATTGTACTAGTCCTTCTTAGTTGATGGTAGCCAGCAGGACCAGTAACAACTGAATTGTACTAATCCTTCTTATCATCATCATCATCATGGTTTCCCGCTCACCGAACTTTTCGGTCTGGGGCGGCACTGCTTGGATCGCACTACTTCTGGGAATCTGCGTTCCAACAGTGCCATGAAGTCTTTTCTATCCATCATAACTCGTAAGGCTTGCTCTCGATCGACACCCATAAGTTTTTCAATCCTTGTCCATATTCGTTGGGAGGTTCGGTGGTCAAAAAACACCTGTTTTTGCAAGGCCTCATTTCTCATGCGGCACACGTGGGCAGTATATTTGAGGAACTGAACGTGACAAAAGTCTGTGACGCTCTGAGACTTCGTGATTCGCTTGATGTCATCATTAGAGAGGACAAAAGCATAATCGTAGACCGCGTCTTTATCTGCCGTGCCTTTCTTTGGCGGTGCATTTTTTCTTTGAAAACCGTGTTGATGGTAGCCAGCAGGACCAGTAACAACTGAATTGTACTAATCCTTCTTAGTTGATGGTAGCCAGCAGGACCAGTAACAACTGAATTGTACTAATCCTTCTTAGTTGATGGTAGCCAGCAGGACCAGTAACAACTGAATTGTACTAATCCTTAGTTGATGGCAGCCAGCAGGACCAGTAACAACTGAATTGTACTAATCCTTCTTAGTTGATGGCAGCCAGCAGGACCAGTAACAACTGAATTGTACTAGTCCTTAGTTGATGGCAGCCAGCAGGACCAGTAACAACTGAATTGTACTAATCCTTCTTAGTTGATGGTAGCCAGCAGGACCAGTAACAACTGAATTGTACTAATCCTTCTTAGTTGATGGCAGCCAGCAGGACCAGTAACAACTGAATTGTACTAGTCCTTAGTTGATGGTAGCCAGCAGGACCAGTAACAACTGAATTGTACTAATCCTTCTTAGTTGATGGCAGCCAGCAGGACCAGTAACAACTGAATTGTACTAATCCTTCTTAGTTGATGGTAGCCAGCAGGACCAGTAACAACTGAATTGTACTAATCCTTCTTAGTTGATGGCAGCCAGCAGGACCAGTAACAACTGAATTGTACTAATCCTTCTTAGTTGATGGTAGCCAGCAGGACCAGTAACAACTGAATTGTACTAATCCTTAGTTGATGGCAGCCAGCAGGACCAGTAACAACTGAATTGTACTAATCCTTCTTAGTTGATGGCAGCCAGCAGGACCAGTAACAACTGAATTGTACTAATCCTTAGTTGATGGTAGCCAGCAGGACCAGTAACAACTGAATTGTACTAGTCCTTATAGTTGATGGCAGCCAGCAGGACCAGTAACAACTGAATTGTACTAATCCTTCTTAGTTGATGGTAGCCAGCAGGACCAGTAACAACTGAATTGTACTAGTCCTTAGTTGATGGCAGCCAGCAGGACCAGTAACAACTGAATTGTACTAATCCTTCTTAGTTGATGGTAGCCAGCAGGACCAGTAACAACTGAATTGTACTAGTCCTTAGTTGATGGCAGCCAGCAGGACCAGTAACAACTGAATTGTACTAATCCTTCTTAGTTGATGGTAGCCAGCAGGACCAGTAACAACTGAATTGTACTAGTCCTTAGTTGATGGCAGCCAGCAGGACCAGTAACTGAATTGTACTAATCCTTCTTAGTTGATGGTAGCCAGCAGGACCAGTAACAACTGAATTGTACTAGTCCTTAGTTGATGGCAGCCAGCAGGACCAGTAACAACTGAATTGTACTAATCCTTCTTAGTTGATGGTAGCCAACAGGACCAGTAACAACTGAATTGTACTAGTCCTTAGTTGATGGCAGCCAGCAGGACCAGTAACAACTGAATTGTACTAATCCTTCTTAGTTGATGGCAGCCAGCAGGACCAGTAACAACTGAATTGTACTAATCCTTCTTAGTTGATGGTAGCCAGCAGGACCAGTAACAACTGAACTGTACTAGTCCTTAGTTGATGGCAGCCAGCAGGACCAGTAACAACTGAATTGTACTAGTCCTTAGTTGATGGTAGCCAGCAGGACCAGTAACAACTGAATTGTACTAATCCTTCTTAGTTGATGGTAGCCAGCAGGACCAGTAACAACTGAATTGTACTAATCCTTCTTAGTTTTTAGTAGCCCTTTGAAAGTTTAAGAAACAATAATGCAAAGAGCATGAATAAAAACAAACAAAACATAATAAGCATAAATATTGAGTTTTGCCAACATCAGCAATGTTACTTATACCTTCCCTGTTAACCTACCAGCATATTGCTGTAGTTTGTCTTTGCCGCATGGTGCGCTGGAGTGGAAATCCTTCAAATCGTACACCTTGCCGTTGATAACAACCCACAGACCACCATCCTTGTTATGATTCTCAAGGTCTGCTTTGCGTATCAGTGGGACGTCGTCAGGTGTCTGGGGAGCATTGGAACCTGCGCCGTCACATGTAAAACCTGATATTCCTGTTGGGATCAAAATATAAATATGACAAACAAAAAATCAATTGGGTGAAAAATTCCCCAATTGAATCAAATCAAATGATAATGATAATCAAATGATAATCTTAATCAGAACCATAACTCTTAATCAGAATCATAACTCAAATCATAGTCTTAATCAAAATCATAATCTTAATCAAAACCATAATCTTTATCAAACTCTAAATCCTAATCAAAATGTTAATGCTAATCAAAATGTTAATCTTAATCAAAATCATAATCTCAATCAAAATCATAATCTCAATCAAAATCATAATCAAAATCATGATATTAATCTAAATCTAAAAGCAACCAAAAACAAGTAGTCTGGTTTACCAACCTCTCAGACCAGACCATGCCAGGTCTTCAGCATCTTCTTTGTCCATGCCCGGTGCTAGTCGGTTAAACACATCAAGCAGATCGATTAAACTGGTTAGAACAGTAACCGGGATTGAGCGTTGCTTGATTTGAAGCAGGACCAGACTTGTGATAAGCTCGGGCAGGAGAACACCTGTGAGAGAGATTGGAACATGGGTGAATAAAAAGATATTTCCCCAATTTGTAATATTTATCCCATGAATTAAAATCTACATTTGATCTCATACTCAGATGTTTTTGTTGATCACAAACCTGATAGATCAGACTCAATGATGCTAGCCACTGTAGAGAACTGTTTGGGAGTACGAGATGCAAGGTCAGACGCCGCAGGAAGCACATCATGGATGTGAGAAGACAACAAACTGATGTACTTCTTCAGAAGTGAGATAGTACCAAGAGTCTCCGCAGCTAAAAGGAAGAATAGTTGGTCCTCAAATTTATTTTAAAAATATTCATGCATAAAGTTCATGTCCGACTGTATGTGTTTCTGTTAGAGGTGTAAGCTCATGAGTTTTACAAGATCATTTGAATTAAACAGAAATTGTCAATAATTTACCCATAATATTTAGTTGCAAACAGTGAAGCTTAGGTGTACACAAAGTTTAGGAAATATTTTTGATTCTCCAACTGTGTTTCTGGCTAGCAAATTTTACACGATAATTTGAACGAAACAAAAAATTAAAAAATTTACCATAATCTTTCATTTCAAACAATGAAGCTTAGGTGTACACAAAGTTACAAATTATTTATGGTAAACCGTAAAAGGTTTTAATTTTTTTCAAAATGTTGGCGTTCAAAACTTCTGGTAAAAGAATTTGTGAAGAATCACACTTTATGTCAAACATTTAAATCTTGTTTAGGAGGAAAAAAATCTTTAATAAATCTTTCTGATTGGCATCATGAATTTAGATATTAAGAGTGCCAAAATCAGTGACAGTGAAAAACTAAGTCAACTCACAGGTTGCCTGACCACAAGCAGATTTACGTCGCTGATTGTCAAATGGAAAGAGGAAACACACAAGCAGCCTCTGAAATTTCAGCAGCAGTTCCATGGAGGTGGACTTCTCGTTCTTCACCATGTTGGAAGGTGGATCGCTCTTGCTGAAATCTACTGAGAGCTCATGGAGCTTAGACAAGGTGATAGAGGAAGCATTCCTGAAAATTTACAGAATGATATTAGTAATGTAGCTTACCAACTGATGTAAAGAGAAAGTTTCAACGTCTAGGGAATGACCCTCAGTTCCCACCAGCATTCCAGTACGGCAATGTCTGAAAAAGTTCCCAAGACCAGCTACCGCACTGTTTATCTTCAAACAGCACACAAGATCTGACTGCAACAAGGTACAACTAGTTATAAAAGAATTCTGGATACAACTCTTGAGGGGCAACAATCATTAAAACAATCAAAGCATTTCAAATCTTTTGCTGTTAAAATGGAGATACGTTTTTCACTTAACTTACTGTGCATATTTATAAAGACTATATTGACACTGTTGACTAGGTTGCACTCTTTTAGCTCTGCCAGGAAAGGAATCATAAATACAATCACCAATTTTTCATACGTAATAGAAGACAACTTATAAATTGATATGCACCGATTAAGAAACCCAGAGAAACACATATCAGAGATAACCTACTTGAGAAGTTGTTGGACTAGTTGCAGAAGTGGGATACTGGAACTGATGTCTTTGCTTGCCCGGTCTTCTCTAATTGATCTCTTCTCTCTCTCCTCCCCTTCGACACCACTTCTGCCTCCCTTCACTCCCTCCAAGCCACCTGGGGGGTCAGCGATGTCTTTCTCCTTCTGACTTTCCAGTTCTCGGACCTCGGAATGGACCGCCGCATCAAGGGCAGATTCGAGACCACCGTCCGCCATGAGGCTTCCTACGAGGAGGTCCATCATGAAGCGGCGACCAGGTGTCATGGAGATACTCTCACCTGGAAAGAAACGTCAAAGAAAGAAACCAGCTAAAACTACTTGAATTGAAGGGACTGTACACCATGGTAAACTGTCTATAAATACACATCCATACTTTATAATAATGAAGAAATATGTATAATTTTTTTATGATCATCTATTTCAATTCACGTACCCCCACTCGGCAGTAATGCAGAAAGTGCCCTCGCCCTCTCCTCAGCCGTTGGTAGAAGCATGGACCAGCCCATCTGTAGAGTGGACTGGGCTGCAATCTGCACAGTTGGGATGACACCAGCATTGCTGGCCAGGTCCACTACACGTTGTTTGAGGTTGGAGAGGAGTGTGCCGCCAAGGCCTAAGCCTAGCTTCTCGGCATTTTCCCCATGGGCTATGGCAGCATGAAGCTGGAAGATAAAATATTTTAAGGAAATATACTAATCATTGGCTCAAAACAAATTGATTATACATTGATTGTACATTATATCTTCAAGGTGAGGTTTTTACTTTTTTTGGGGGGGGGGGGGGAATCAATGGTTAATATAAAATGATTCTTTTTGAATCATGTGCTTTTATACACACACTTGTAATTTACCGTCTTAAGCATTGCATGGGTCTGTCCCAAGTTAACCAAATGTTCCAAATGTTAAATCCTTCCCAACCGAACTTTAAATGCTAAATTCTTTTTTTAATATTTTGAAAGCCACATTTAGTTAAGAACTATGAAGATATGTTGATTTTCTTTCTTTTTGAGACTAAAATATAAAATGATAATAAAAAGAAGGTGAGTACAAAAACAATAAAACTCAAACATCAAAGATAAGCAAGATTTGAGGTTTGTGACATCTGAAATGTGAGATTGGTTTTTAAAAGAACCGATGGGTTTAACTTGTTTTGACCGGTATGTTCACTTTATGTCTTCAGCAGACAAATTATTTGTCCACAAACCTGAAGTCTAAGGAGGTTCAATCCGGCAACGGCCATACACTCTTTTTCCTGCGGTGGTGGCCAGTCACTCGGTCCATCCAGACCCTCGCACACACGCTCCAGGAGTCCATCAAGTTGCTCAAAGGTGGACTTAGTCACATGGACGCTGAATGGGACACTCAGACCAACTGACCAGTTACCACTCGATGTCCAGGTAAAACTCTATTCCAAAAAAAGATTTAACACTTTTTAATATTGCAGAAAAATAAATGAAAGAAACAGTTCACATAATCAAACTTCTACAGCAAATAATCCCTTCCTCTCTCCTGAAAATGTCTTAATTGTCACTTTTTTATCACAAAATTATAAGCCTTCACAGAAGTGGTTGTTTTTCCCCCTCCCCTGTCCTCAACAAGCACTAAGCAACATCAGATATGTATCTCTAACAACCGTCCTTGAGCAAGACACTCTAACTGTTTCTCCCAACCCAGTAATAGCTGGAGAAGTAAGTTGTGATAAGACTGGCATCCAGAGGGGAAATAGAAACTTTTTTAGCTGTTACATGCCAACGAAACCGGAGATAAACAACTTGACTTGAATTGACTTTACTTACATTTGTATAGCTGCAGGCAATCCCACTGACTGTCTTCCCTTCCAGCGCAGACACCACAAACAGCTCAGCCTTACTCCCCTTGGCAGTGACCGTTGCCTGGGTGATGTGGCCATAGAATAACTCTCCTACTTCTGTCAACACGAGAAAGTGTCGCTGCCCTGCCGCTATGTCCACCACCTTCTTGCTTTGTAAGCCTTCCACTAGCTTAGGTAAGCGATAATGGTCATCAGTGGGTTGGCCAAGTCGGTTGTCATCTCCACGTCCCCTAAAATTAATTAAAAGTTAATTACAAAAAATTATGTGTTGGCCAACAGAGTTATATTACTCTTACTTGAGTACATTTTTCTGTACTTTTCTGTACTCATGAAATCATTCACCACCTGTTCTTCTGTGAATGTACTCACCATTATCTCTTGCACCCATCTGACATTATTTTAACCAGCGATTTTAACATTCATATGGACATTACTTCAAACAATTATGCAAATCAGTTTAAAGATCTGCTCTCTGCTCATGGACTTATCCAGCACATCACAGCACCCACTCATCGATATGGTCACTGTCTTGATCTCATGATAATGCGTGAAAATACTTCACCTCTCATCTCGAATATAACTATCCATCCCGGCTTATCTGATCATTATGCAATCATGGTAAATATGAACCTTAAAAACCTCCCATACCTATCATTTCTGTAACTACTCGCCACTGGAAAAATGTAAATATTAACGATTTATGTCATGATATTGAATCTCAACTGGAAAATGTAAACCTTGAAGATGGTGAGCCGGATTCTTGTGTCAGTCTATTTGAATCTACTGTGCGTAACATCTTGGACGATCATGCTCCGCAAAAACTAAAACTGTTAAACTACAATTTGAATCCCCCTAGTTCAATGATGATATTCGTGCTGCAAGGAAAATCCGCCGTCAACTTGAGCGAAAATGGCATGACAATGGGAAACTTGGAGCACATCGGCAAGAATACTGTAACCAACGTGATATTGTAAAGAACATGATTAACCAGGCAAAAATAACTCACTACTCATCTCTTGTGGAAGAGAGCTCTGGCGATCAGAAAAAACTCTTTAACATTGTTGAAAAGCTGCTTCATAAACCCAAAACTCCAGTGCTTCCATCTACACACTCCGATCAGGACATCACAAATGCTTTTTCAAACTTTTTTGTCACAAAAATTGAGAATATCCGTCGTTCTTTTCCCCCAGAACCTGCCATTCTATCACAAACACTGTCATGCAAGGATCCACAATGTAGACTGTCTATGTTTGAGCCTACTAGTGTTACGGAGATCAAGAAACTCATCATGAAATCGCCATCAAAATCATGTGAACTTGATCCAGTACCAACTTCGCTAATAAAACAAAATATTGATGTGTTTGCTAAGTATATCACAATTATTGTAAACAGATCTCTTTCTTCCGGTTGTTTCCCTGATAGCCAGAAGGTTGCTCATGTTAAACCACTCCTGAAGAAACCCAATTTGGACAAGGAAGTTTTCAAAAATTACCGACCAGTAGCGAATTTAAAGTACCTTGGAAAAACAATCGAGCGAGTTGTTTCATCACGGATCTCTGACCATGTTCGTGCTAATAACCTGTCGGACACATTTCAGTCAGCCTATAAACCATTTCATGGAACGAAAACTGCTCTTCTCCTTGTCAACAATGACATTTTATCTGCCATAGATGATGGAAAAATCACTGCATTAGTTTTGTTAGACTTAAGCGCCGCTTTTGACACGGTCGATCACAAAATCCTTCTCTCCCGCCTTCAATATCATCTTGGAATACATGACACAGCCCTGGATTGGTGTAGGTCCTACCTTTTAAATAGGCCTCAGCATGTTTGTATTGGTAACACTATCTCCGAGCCTGTTATTCTTGACTATTCTGTACCCCAAGGCTCCGTGCTCGGCCCACAGTGGTTTACTGTTTATACCTTTCCAGTTCGTGATATCATTTTGAAGTATAATTTAAATTACCATGTCTACGCTGATGACATACAGCTTTACATTACTTTTAAATCTTCTCAAGAACCTGCCGATTCCTGCATTACAACATTGGAGAAATGTATTCAAGAGATTCGAAGTTGGATGAGACAAAACTTCCTGAAATTGAACGATGAAAAAACAGAATTTGTTCTATTTGGATCACGTCAGCAATTGTCTAAAGTTTCTCTTCCATTTAATACAATTGGTGACTCGCAGATAACCCCCTCATCACAAGCACGTAATCGGTGTTATATTTGACTCGACAATGACTTTAAAACCTCATATCTCCAACATTGTTCGCATATCATCATTTCATATCAGAAATATTAGCCGAATAAGGAAATACTTGAATAAAAGTGCTGCTGAACAAATTATACATGCGTTTGTCACATCACGGCTCGATAACGGGAATGCTCTCCTCTACGATCTCCCGCAGAATCAAATATCTCGTCTTCAGCACATACAAAACACAGCAGCTCGTGTTGTGACTTTGTCCAGAAAGTCATGCCATATCACGCCAATCTTGAAAGAACTGCACTGGCTTCCTGTTTCACAGAGAATTGTTTTTAAACTTATGCTAATTGTTCACAAATCTTTTAATAACATTGCTCCAATTTTATATTTCTGAACTGCTTAAAGTCTACACTCCATCACGCAATTTGTGCTCCAGCAACATAATAATAATAATAATGTGTGGACTTATATAGCGCACGTATCCACCAACTGAGTGGTGCTCAAGGCGCATTATATTATTATCCCCTGCTCACAAGGCTCATAAGGCTCATAAATCATTCCTGAAACCATCTCAGCTCCCTGGGGAGTATACAGCTCAATTGCTGCCATTACAGCGCATATAGGACTAATCAACCAACTCTGCCCTCACAGGTACCCATTTAACCCCTGGGTGGAGAGAAGCAATTATGGTTAAGTGTCTTGCTCAAGGACACAAGTGTCACGGCCGGGATTCGAACCCACATTCTGCTGCTAACACCAGAACTTGAGTCCGGTAAGCTAGACCGCTCGGCCACGACACTCCATACATGTCACTCCTCAAGGAACCAACTTCAAAACGGAACTGGGGTGATAGGTCTTTTTCTGTCGCGGCTCCGAGACTCTGGAATCATCTTCCAACTAAACTCAAATCTTGTCATAGTATAACTAGATTTAAGTCGATGCTTAAAACTCATCTTATGTCACAATTCTTCAAAGATGATGTATATTTGTAATTGCATTTTAGGTACATGTATCTCAGTACATAATTTTTTCCCTATGTTATCATTGTATATTGTTTGTATTCATGTTTTTTCTTTGTTTCCGCACCTTGAGCGCCTAGCAGGGTGGATATGTGCGCGTTACAAATCTTTATTATTATTATTATTATTATTACCATATCCAGACAGTTCCAGCCTCAGTCAGAGCAAGAGAGAAGCGAGCTCCACAGCAAACCTTGCAAACATTCTGATCCTGAAGCTTGTACACAACTCTGGGTGATTTAGGACCCTCTCGCTCCGCCTGTCCTAGCTGGCCATACTCCATGTTGCCCCATGAATACACAAGTCCTGTAGTTTCAAATAGAAAAAGACATGAACAATCCCTGCTTGTTCTTCTCGAAACCGCACATCTTCCAGAAAGAGATTGTTTCTAGACATTTTTTGGCAATTTCTGTTCTTTTTAGTCTGGAATTTTTTTTACTTTTATGAAACAAGAAGTACCCAAACATTTTTAGCTTGTATGTGATTCTTTCAGTAATAACCAATTCATTTTGATTTATAAAGAAAAAATTCTGCTAATTATCCGTGCAAATTTTTGGTTTTTTATAGACATACAGTAGCTGTTCAAAATTATGTCAGGAAACCCTTATGGTGATCGCGTCTGAATATGGCTAAAAACATTAAAAACATGAACGCAAAGCCTGCGATCCTTATTGGATGCTTTGTGTGTATGCGTAAATTTGTACACAAACACAATGCAGTAGACTACGCATTCTCTATGCCCATGGTTTCACAGGATACGAGACTAAAGTCTGTGCATGCGTTGCTGTCTGTCTATAGGTTATATATGTCTGTGAGCTACCCCACTCCATTCCAAACAGTCACTACATCGTTTGACCATTTAGGAGACTGAATAAACATCAATTTTTCTCAGAACAAAACAAATGTTCCCAACTCAAAAGTAGTATTTTAAGATGCTACTACAATAGACTGAGACATGCTTAGTTATTTAATTCATATTTTAACAATCAGTTGTTAAGTAAGCCTTCATTCTGTGAAATAAAACCAGCTGAATATGCAAACTATTAACTACCATAACTATATAACTGACAAAAACACAAAACAAATTTCAAAGGTTTTTGTGAGGTCAGCGACTGAATGAGTGACTTTGATTTAGAATCTGACCTGTGTCGGTGACAGCAAGAGTCTGCCCGTCCTGAGAACCACATGCAACCTGCTTGATGGCTTGCCCCTTCAGTAGAGTCACCAGGGTTGGAGCAAGACGGTCATCGTTGTTACCTGATCAAAGTCAAAATGTCTTCATATATCATCTTATTTGCCATTTAGTACCCAGATGATTATCATGTCATTTAGTACCCAGATGATTATCATGTCATTTAGTACCCAGATGATTATCATGTCATTTAGTACCCAGATGATTATCATGTCATTTAGTACCCAGATGATTATCATGTCATTTAGTACCAAGATGATTATCATGTCATTTAGTACCCAGATGATTACCATGTCATTTAGTACCCAGATGCAGTGTTCTAGCCAGGATGAAATTATAGCGTAGGGGCATTTGTACGACACGAATCTGCGAGCGCGTAGCGCGAAGCCACAACGACGTGGGGGCTGGGGCCCGCTTAAGGGCCCTGGGATTCTTGGGAAACTTTTAGGTTGTAGATGCTCTCTGGTGCAATCTGAGGCTATTTTGGGGCATATTGCATAATATAATTAGACATAAAAATATTTCTTCCTTTTCAATTGGTAGGTTTAAACATGTTTACATGTGCACATGTAATTCTGTCACATTTTTCTCAAGTAATATCAAACCCATTTTTAAATTTAAAATGGAGTAGGGTCTACAGGGCTCATGTTGTTATTGTTTTAATTATTGTTTTATGCACTTTACATTGGATTGTTGTTAGAGTAATTGTAGCTTTAAACGTGTGACTAAAGTTAATCGTTTTTATCAATAATTCAAAGCCAGATATGATCAAAAAAATTCCATACAATACATTACAATGTATGCCTTGACTTATGCCTACTTTAAATTAAACTTGACAAAACTATAAATAAAATGGTTCTTACAAACAAAACCCTGCTGTGCAAGCTTCACCCAAATAGTTTCATAATGTATTTTATTGGACAGCAGGTAAGAGCTCTATATTCTAAGTCCACAGTTATTGAGTAAATTTAAAAAAAAGCTCAGCGAAGTTTTTTAAAAACATAAGCCAGCTGTAAAGACGCCTTAGAATTATCCTGGCTCCAGTCTGTTCAAAGTATTTTAAAAGAAAAAGAAACAAGACAACCAGCAACCAAAAAGACACAATTTCTGGGTCACAAGTTCACATCAAAGAACTGTCTGCCGACTTTGGAACGTTGAATGTATCAATTTGGGATTAGAGCCAAGACAAGAGTTGGGGCTATTGTTCACTTGACAATGACTGACAGGTTGTGGTTTTACACTCCCAGACCAGGTGACATCAACCTCTGGGACCTGGTTCTTGGCTGGTTTCCAAGCTATATAACTATACATGTATGAAACAACATCCCAGGATACAGGATACCAGTATACATTCTCCCAAGGCTAAGTAGCGCGAGTGAGTGATCCGACTGTCAGCAGAAATGCGTCTTTTAATCAGTTGTTTCAAAGCCTAAAATTTAAAACAATAAATCTCGACCTACTTAAAAAAAATTATGACTGGTTGGAGCAGAATGGTGACATCTATTTATTCGACTGAGAGCAAACTATTGGTGATTTTTTTACCTCAGAAAAGTGTCAGAAATCTCTGACATGTTTTGTTTTGTGGAATTTAATTCTGTGGATTGTACCTGTGGGGGAGAATCTCAGCTCAGAAATAATGCTTTCGGCATTAAATAAATAGTGGTCGGGTATGTAAGTTAAGAAGAAAAACAGTTTTAGAAAGTGTTTACCATTACTCCTGATTTAAAAGTAAATGGAGGCCTGTTTCCAGGGTGCAATTGTGCTATACGCCCGCCTACTGAACGTATCCTGGGGACCGGGAATAGCCGATTTAAGTCTTGCATTTCCGATTTTCGTTTTTTTAATTTTTCTTCTTAATTTATTAATTCTTAATTTACAAAACAAAAATATATCAGCTTGGTGACAAAATGGTGGCAGGGAAATTATACTGGAATGAGATTTACAAATGTTTTGATGCCATGATGACAAAACTGTTTCCATAGGTCGAACTTCTGCTGGCGGCCGGCGGACATCGGCCGGCGGACATCAGCCGGCGCCCGGCGGACATAACATGTTCAACAACTACCGTTTGCCGATGGTTGTTGTTTTTGTTGTTGTTTTTTTAACTTTCACTCAAAACAAATTTCTGACAGTAGATTTTGTTTCAGAAATAATTATTTGAGAAAACATGTCATAGCATGATCACTCATAGTAACTCACGACAGACACTTTTTATAGACTTCACTTTTGCGGCGTTTGCCTGGCACGTGGGTACCCCGCTCATCTGGCTTTTGCCTAAGCAGTGTGGTAGCGGAACCAGTGTCAATGTGTTTAGGGTTGAATGCCATAAATATATCGCGGGCGGCCGCATAGTTGCAAATGCGGCACATCAAACACATTCTCTCAGTGGCAACAAATTATTGTTGTTCACAATTAGTTCTCGAACTGAACAAAGGAAATTTATTTATTTATTTTTCTCCATGGAATAAATTATAGCGTATCGATAGCGTATCAGCCGATTTATAGCGTATTGGCATTTTTTTATAGCGTATCAGCCCGATACGCTATTGTATGCCTGGCTAGAACACTGCCCAGATGATTATCATGTCATTTAGTACCCAGATGATTATCATGTCATTTAGTACCCAGATGATTATCATGTCATTTAGTACCCAGATGATTATCATGTCATTTAGTACCCAGATGATTATCATGTCATTTAGTACCCAGATGATTATCATGTCATTTAGTACCCAGATGATTATCATGTCATTTAGTACCCAGATGATTATCATGTCATTTAGTACCCAGATGATTATCATGTCATTTAGTACCCAGATGATTATCATGTCATTTAGTACCCAGATGATTATCATGTCATTTAGTACCCAGATGATTATCATGTCATTTAGTACCAAGATGATTATCATGTCATTTAGTACCCAGATGATTATCATGTCATTTAGTACCAAGATGATTATCATGTCATTTAGTACCCAGATGATTACCATGTCATTTAGTACCCAGATGCAGTGTTCTAGCCAGGATGAAATTATAGCGTAGGGGCATTTGTACGACACAAATCTGCGAGCGCGTAGCGCGAAGCCACAACGACGTGGGGGCTGGGGCCCGCTTAAGGGCCCTGGGATTTTTGGGAAACTTTTAGGTTGTAGATGCTCTCTGGTGCAATCTGAGGCTATTTTGGGGCATAATATAATTAGACATAAAAATATTTCTTCCTTTTCAATTGGTAGGTTTAAACATGTTTACATGTGCACATGTAATTCTGTCACATTTTTCTCAAGTAATATCAAACCCATTTTTAAATTTAAAATGGAGTAGGGTCTACAGGGCTCATGTTGTTATTGTTTTAATTATTGTTTTATGCACTTTACATTGGATTGTTGTTAGAGTAATTGTAGCTTTAAACGTGTGACTAAAGTTAATCGTTTTTATCAATAATTCAAAGCCAGATATGATCAAAAAAATTCCATACAATACATTACAATGTATGCCTTGACTTATGCCTACTTTAAATTAAACTTGACAAAACTATAAATAAAATGGTTCTTACAAACAAAACCCTGCTGTGCAAGCTTCACCCAAATAGTTTCATAATGTATTTTATTGGACAGCAGGTAAGAGCTCTACATTCTAAGTCCACAGTTATTGAGTAAATAAAAAAAAAGCTCAGCTAAGTTTTTAAAAAACATAGGCCAGCTGTAAAGACGCCTTAGAATTATCCTGGCTCCAGTCTGTTCAAAGTATTTTAAAAGAAAAAGAAACAAGACAACCAGCAACCAAAAAGACACAATTTCTGGGTCACAAGTTCACATCAAAGAACTGTCTGCCGACTTTGGAACGTTGAATGTATCAATTTGGGATTAGAGCCAAGACAAGAGTTGGGGCTATTGTTCACTTGACAATGACTGACAGGTTGTGGTTTTACACTCCCAGACCAGGTGACATCAACCTCTGGGACCTGGTTCTTGGCTGGTTTCCAAGCTATATAACTATACATGTATGAAACAACATCCCAGGATACAGGATACCAGTATACATTCTCCCAAGGCTAAGTAGCGCGAGTGAGTGATGCGACTGTCAGCAGAAATGCGTCTTTTAATCAGTTGTTTCAAAGCCTAAAATTTAAAACAATAAATCTCGACCTACTTAAAAAAATTATGACTGGTTGGAGCAGAATGGTGACATCTATTTATTCGACTGAGAGCAAACTATTGGTGATTTTTTTACCTCGGAAAAGTTTCAGAAATCTCTGACATGTTTTGTTTTGTGGAATTTAATTATGTGCATTGTACCTGTGGCGGAGAATCTCAGCTCAGAAATAATGCTTTCGGCATTAAATAAATAGTGGTCGGGTATGTAAGTTAAGAAGAAAAACAGTTTTAGAAAGTGTTTACCATTACTCCTGATTTAAAAGTAAATGGAGGCCTGTTTGCAGGGTGCAATTGTGCTATACGCCCGCCTACTGAACGTATCCTGGGGACCGGGAATAGCCGATTTAAGTCTTGCATTTCCGATTTTCGTGTTTTTTTATTTTTCTTCTTAATTTATTAATTCTTAATTTACAAAACAAAAATATATCAGCTTGGTGACAAAATGGTGGCAGGGAAATTATACTGGAATGAGATTTACAAATGTTTTGATGCCGTGATGACAAAACTGTTTCCATAGGTCGAACTTCTGCTGGCGGCCGGCGGACATCAGCCGGCGCCCGGCGGACATAACATGTTCAACAACTACCATTTGCCGATGGTTGTTGTTTTTGTTGTTTTTTTAACTTTCACTCAAAACAAATTTCTGACAGTAGATTTTGTTTCAGAAATAATTATTTGAGAAAACATGTCATAGCATGATCATTCATAGTAACTCACGACAGACACTTTTTATAGACTTCACTTTTGCGGCGTTTGCCTGGTACGTGGGTACCCCGCTCATCTGGTTTTTGCCTAAGCAGTGTGGTAGCGGAACCAGTGTCAATGTGTTTAGGGTTGAATGCCATAAATATATCGCGGGCGGCCGCATAGTTGCAAATGCGGCACATCAAACACATTCTCTCAGTGGCAACAAATTATTGTTGTTCACAATTAGTTCTCGAACTGAACAAAGGAAATTTTGGTTTTTTTTTTCTCCATGGAATAAATTATAGCGTATCGATAGCGTATCGGCCGATTTATAGCGTATCGGCATTTTTTTATAGCGTATCAGCCCGATACGCTATTGTATGCCTGGCTAGAACACTGCCCAGATGATTATCATGTCATTTAGTACCCAGATGATTATCATGTCATTTAGTACCCAGATGATTATCATGTCATTTAGTACCCAGATGATTATCATGTCATTTAGTACCCAGATGATTATCATGTCTTTATCACTAAAATGAATCTAATTTATCAATATTCAGTTATTTTAATGGACAAACTCGAATAATATTCACCGTTTTCAAAGCGTGCAGAATCTCTAAAGTAGTGGCGATACTTTCTTGTTACAATTTGGGGGAACCCATGACCTACGCCCTCTCCCAACCCTACCCTACCCGTTGGTTCAGAGTAGCATACCATGTCCCAACCGGCCGTAGCTTCCTCCTCCCCAGGTGTACAGCTCCCCTCCTGTAGTAATGGCAGCACTGTAGCCACTCCCAGCAGCAATGTACACAACACGCCTCAACGACTCCTTAGTTCCAAACAGGCTCTTAATCACTGTCGGATCTGTACATGAACTGTTGGAAAAGAAGAGAATTTGTTCGTTTTAATTTTGAAATTTTGCTAAAAATTGTTAGAACCATTTTAGGCTTGTTTTAGAATTGATATCATCATTGAAAAGTTAATGATTGCTTCATATCATTTGTATCCATGTCCTAGATCTCCAGCATCCCCACAGCCCCATGAACATCCCCACAGCCCCATGAGCATCCCCACAGCCCCATGAGCATCCCCACAGCCCTATGAGCATCCCCCCCGCCCCCCGCCGTGCCATGTCAGGATAGTGACTGAGGAGGGTAAATAATTGCTTCATACCGTTTGTCTCCATGTCCTAGCTCTCCAGCATCCCCACAGCCCCATGTGTAGACCTCCCCCTCGGCCGTCAGTGCCATGTAATGCTTGCCTGCTGGGTGAGCAGCTAACTGCACAATGTCCTTATTAGTAAGGTTCTCGATGAGTTCCAGGTACTGAAAAACCAGAATAAAAGTTAGAGTATCGATTAAGCAAATGAATCATTTTAAAATATCAACAGGGGCCAATGTCATAGAGCCGCTTAGCAGATAAAAATCGCTTACCATAACAATTAGCTTAGCAGATTTCTTTAGTTACCAGCCAGACTTTTACACAAAATGTATGCATTTTGGCTAGTAGTCTGTTTCTTATTGCTCAGCAAATATGAAACTGGCCCTTGATAAGAATGAACTAATTTCAAAATATGTATTTTGTGTAAACTAAGATAAAGCTCACCAATTCACCATCGTTCTTCTGTGAGTACACTTTGCCAGTGCGTGTCAGAATCAATGTGGCGTTCTCCCCACAGACGATCTGCACAACGCCAAGGTTGCTGAAGGACGGGACAGGCACTGGGGTGCTGGCGGCAGTCACGGACGTGCTGGTAGGGTTCTTGGCGAAAGGGGCTGATTTGCTGGCCCATACTTCTTGACCCATTGGAATGACCGGTCCCTACGGGGGGAAAAGGGAAACTGTTAGATATTCTGTTTTAAATATTAGTCGGTTATCAATTGATTCAAGATTATTATCAAATGTTATTATTGATATGAATTATTTATTAGTCAGGTCTCACATGCCTGTTTCATGTCCTTGTCATGTCTAAGTCTTTGTCTGTCATAGGGGAAGATTTATGAGCATTATGCTTCATTTTTTTCTCTACATATTGGTAATATTGCCAAGTTTCAAAACGTATAAATCCTGTCAAACTGTAATTTACACTTAATATATAAAAAGAAAAGCCAAGCTTATGATACCTTTTGGCATATAGGGCTTGGCATGTAAGCAGCTGCGAGACGATCCAAGTGAGACATGATGATGACTGCAGCCTGGCGTAGGTCTATTGATGCCTCATCATCTTCGGGTAGAGTCAAGTAACGAAGGAAACACTCTGTGGGGCTGACGGCAGAGAAGCTCAGGTACTGAAGTTGGATGAAAAAATAGATAAGATTTTGAGAATACACACAGTCATTGCACTTTTATTGTCAAATATATATACTGTCATATTTTTGCATAATTTATACATTGCCCTCAAGTTTTATATTGCCAATTTGATATGGATGTGGCTGTACACAAAACAGACGCACACATATTTATGTTGTAAACTGAGTACCTCCTACTGTTACCCTTTATGTTCCCTTTGTTGTTTGACTTTTTAAGGCAGCTCCCATTTTTACACGTTTTTCAACTGAAGAAATTTCCAAACAATAACCACCAACTGAGGGCCCATTGTTCCCTTTTGTTATAAGTCTTCGGTTTACACCATAAACAAACCCACCTGCCTGTGTGTTTTTTTCTCCAAATAGAATCTGAAAGAATCCAAGTAAATTAAGGCACCCAGAATAAATTAGAAGGAGCTTTCTTTCAAGACAACCAACTTACATCATCCTGGTTGCTTCCCTCGGCCGTAAACTTCCCCCTTGGACTTGGAATCTCCTGGAACCTTCTCAGCAGTGGCATGAGTGGAGCAGTTGTGCCCCTGGGACTGGTTCTATTGTCTGGTTCCAGCCTCCCACTGTCCCACAGCTGCAGTAGCAGCAGTACCACATTCAGCAGGTGACTCAGCGTACCTCGCTGGACAGCTAGTTCTAACAGCAGAGCGAGGGCACTGTGCTGGTCTGGGATTGGGATGGTGTCGTTGTTTCCCTTAGCGCTTGCACAGGCATTCAGGTCCCTGATTTTTGAGAGAAAAAGTATAAAGCAAACATAAATCAGGGATTTTAACAGAATGCATGAAAGTTGAATGCCTAAAGTATGTTTAGCTCACCTTTCCCCTCTGTGGATCCTGCTTCAAATCCCAAATAGACACAAGCTGACATGGCAACTGGGTTTACATTCCATACCATGCTAATTTCATAGAGCTGCATAACGGATAAAATTGCTTGCCAGAACAAATTTGCTTAGCAAATTGGTTACCAGCCAAACTTTCAATGTATGCATTGTGACTGGTAGTCTGCTTTATATTGCTAAGCAAATATTTGCTTAGCAAAATTCTCTGCTTAGCAGCTCAATGAAATTGACCCCTGATAACATGAGAGTTTTACTCTCATATCTATAATATCAACTTCTCTTCACAGGTTTATTTCAGGCAAAATAAGCTATGCTGCTACAGCAAGTTACAGTGTTGTAACCAAGTCATTTTTTCTCAAGTCAAGTCAAGTCTCAAGTCAAATTTTCTCAAGTCAAGTCAAGTCACAAGTCAAATTTTCCCAAGTCAAGTCAAGTCACAAGTCAAATTTTCTCAAGTCAAGTCAAGTCACAAGTCATTTATCGTCCCGAATAAGGCTAAAAAAGTCTCCACTTTCAAAATTGGTGCGGTGACGCGATTTTGTTTTTTGTTTGTTTTGTTTTGTTAAAATTTTGTTTACATGTATAGGCTGGGACCAAATTTCCCATTATACAAAATATAAAATTTCCCATTATACTCACAAATCAGCCAAACGTTTATACCCCTATGTGAAAAAGTGTGGCTGCGATTGGACATCGTTTCATAGCAAAAAATAATAAAATAAAATGCCGACGTGCAGGTCTAGCTGAGGCCACGCGCACGGAGATCACCAGAAACCGGAGACTTTTTTTCTTTTTTTTTTGCCTATAATAATGTTCTGTTTGTCATGTTCCCTGTCTTGGCAGTGAGAATAAATCCAGTGTTTGTCATTTTTTGTTTATAGGATATACACAATTGACACATTTATCTCGAATTAGCCGCGAAACCTCGCTGTAATCATCGGGCAATATTTTCTAGAAAACTATACAAACGCACACACGTGTACCGTGTATCGTGCAGTACATGTGAAGGGAAATGTATGCTAAACGTATAGGCTCAAATGTACACTGTAGGCCTAAAGATTGACACTTTATTGAAGATGTTTAGACGTATTTTACTTCATTAATATAAGTTGCTGATTGAATAAAATAAATGAAAAACAAGTGAGAGGTAAATAAATGACTATTGAAGACCAGAAACTCACAAACAAATCTGTCAAACCTGCCAAGTATGACGTTAACGCTTCACAAACTGTGTAGTGCGTCATTGTTTTTGTTGGTGTCCGCATCTGAATTCAATGTTATTTACAAAACAGGGAACCAGGTAGTTTTTCATCAATTCGCTCCAGAAATTATGGGGGTTGTGTGGAAAGTATAGAAAGAAGCGATTGAGGTTTTAATTTTTTTTAATCTGAAAATTATCAATCTAGCGTAGGTAACATGTATTTAGAGTGGTTCATTTCAATATTTGTACGAAAATTTGCAGACGGTTGAAGCTGTTACACGCGGGACAATTCATTTTTCTCCCATCAGGACGGAAATCGACGGATGGTAATTTACACTCTTATAATGGGCCTCAGAATTTGGTAATTTGGAAGAAGATAAATTTTGTATACACCCCAAAAATTAGTAATTGCTGCTTCTTAGTTATTTGGTCGCTGCTAATTGTCACAAACAATACATTTGTTAAAATCACAGACTCCAGTGTATTACAACGTTGTGCATGAAAGCCTTACTGATTATATGTTGACAACTCTGTCAACACTTGCATAGGTGATGTAAGGAGAATTTAAAAATTACGTTCGTAAAATATTTTAAAATTCCCTTTTTACGGAGTAAAACATTTAAAAAAAAACATGTACCCTTTAATGATTACACACATAATAAACATAATTTGAGTCAAAATAGCTATTCGGTTTTGTTTTACGAAAAATTTGCGATAATTTGTTCAACACTTTACAAATTCTTAATACAATTAACAATGTCGCTATAACCTCGTTCCAGCCGTTTGTATAAATTATTTTGAATATTAATGCAATGCCTTTACCAGTAATAGCCCACTTCTTCCACTACGACGGATTGTGTTGAAGACTATAGACATGTAGCGTACACTTTACAGTACAAGGCACATACGTGTACAGTATACACTATTATTATGTATTACGTATAGATTCGCGACGGCATTTTTTTTCCCGTCACAAACGTATTCAGCTGCCATGGCCGGATTGACCAGAAAAATACATGTAATGAAACAACCTAAACTACATGATGACTTGCAATGTCGTCAAGTCAAATTTACTCAAGTCAAGTCAAGTCACAAGTCATTTTTGTCCAAGTCAAGTCAAGTCCCAAGTCATTTTTGTCCAAGTCAAGTCAAGTCGCAAGTCACAAAAATTGGCGACTCGAGTCGGACTCGAGTCCGAGTCACCGACTCGAGTCAACAACAGTGGCAAGTTATATAATAATAATAATACAATAATAGAACTCAAGTTGGGAGACTTAGGTTAAACTCATACTCACCCAACCACAACAGATGTGAGGAAGTCTGTAGCTTTCTGGACTACTTCTGCCCACACGTTGGAGATGGACGATTCATCAAAGAGAGTTGCCTCAGGAAGGGAGCGTAGAGCTTCCAGAGCATCGTGGAGGAGCTCAGCGCAGAGATCGGAGTCCTCCCCCGACCTCCAGGCCCTCCTGAGGAAGGCAAAGGCAAAGGAGAGGGCAGTACGGGCACCTACACGGGCCAGGGATGTGGTTGCTTTCTCGGTTGGTTTCTGAGGGCTGTATGTGATGAAAAAGAAATTTTCAGAACCCTAGTAAAACATGGCGTGATTCAGTGAGAAAATTGTTCATTAATTATTAATGACACAAACATTTCTTACCTTAAATCTGTCATTCTGAAACATCTCATCCTTACAAACAATTTTAAAAATCTAAATGTATTGCATATTTTAACACTTCTCAACACCCTCCCTGACTGCACATTGGTGTCTTTCATGAAAGAAATACACAAGTAAGATCTGAAGCTTTGCATGGTGGAAGAACAGTAGGAGTAAGGTTTCCAGTAACACCATGTTGTTGTCTCTCAAGAGTTGTGAATAGGGTCAGTTTTTGAGAAGAACTGGAAATAGACCTTGATCATGCAGTGGCCATCTTGTTTCCAACAGACAAGTCATTGAGCATCAGAGTGAGGCTTGTATCCAAATTAGACTGGTACATGTACCTATGACCCACTGTATACGGATCCTTAGACCTTACCATGTTCATAGGGTACTTGACAATGACTCACCTTTGACTCTTCACTAGAGAAGGACTGTCCCTCTTTCCGAGGAAATAGACCTTGATCAACATGTGGCCATGTTGTGTCCAAAATAGACTGGTGCCTATGACCCACTACATAATGATCCTTACCATGCTTATAGGGTACTTGACAGTATGACTCACCTTCTACTCTTCACTGGAGAGGATTCTCCCTCTTTTTTCTTCCTGGTCACCACCTTCTGTTCGGGACAGTGACGAGAAAGGGCAATGAAGTAGCGCTCTAGGACGACCAGCCTCTGGCGTAGACGGACGGATGACAGAGTGGAGATGGCAGCTTCCCGTAGCAACTGATTTTGTTCCCTGAGTAGCAGGTGTAGACACTCTTTCAGCTGGGGAATATCTACATTTTCCGTGAAAAAACAAAGACAAAATAATGGGGTTTTTTCATCAAGGGCTTTTCTGACATGTTAATTTGAGAGGTTAATATATTTTTTCTCAAACAAAACATGTTTGCTTTTTTCATCATCAGCTTTTTTATAAAGTTAATTTTATAAGAATTTTTAACAAATCTTAATTTATTTCAAGTGGAAGGGTATGAGATAGTTCTTAAAGTATTACAGAATATCACAGAATGAACCATTCAAGTAACAGACTTACCGGGCTGTCGACCCCACATCCATGACTCGATCAGACCAACGGAGGACTCCGTTTCCTTGGTATCCTCTCTTCTCTCTTCCTCATCAAGTTTCTGACATGGAGGACAGTTACAGCCTTTACTTGGTCCACACCGTCCATCACAGCAACCACATGTCAAGACATTCATTCCACAGTAGTATTTGCCTGTTTCACCTATGAGGGGGATTTCATAAGGGTAATATTATTGATAAGCAGGCATACATACTAAGAGATTATTGTGTATAAAGTCTTTTTATTTTAAAGTGTATTCCTCTGTTCAGAGACTAGACATTTTGCATTCATTTTTTCATGCAACTCTTAACTGAAAATTATCCTGACAGTTTGCAGGAATCAGAATTAACCCTAACCCCCTTTATAACTGGTTATCAGTTGTCCATGTGTGCAGCTTGCTGAGTACAACAAAATTCATCAGCAAGAACAATAGATCTTTTGTTCTCTGCTCACTTCAACGAGATCCAATAGATTTTAACATTTGCATTCAGTTATATTAAACATGGTAAGGGTTAATGCTGTTGGTACAAGGGAAGCAAAATGAATTATTAACAACCAAGTTATTTACACACAATTAAAAACAAAACAAATTGTATTGGGATCTAGATGTGGGATGTCATGGCCAACCTGTTTAGTGCCAAGTCATTAGAATGTGAGTTTGATTCCTAGCCACAGTCGTGGTACTTGAGCAAGACACTGTGATTGCATCTCTTCACCTAGGAGTATAAATGGGTACCTGTGAGGGTAGAGATGGTTTTTGTTTTTGATTAGTCATGTTGCACCAACAAAGGAATTAGGTTGTACTCCCCGGCTATCTGAGTAAGATTACAAGGATGACACTGGGATACATTATGCACTTTATAAGAATGAAATATTATTTTATGATGATTGGATGTGTACCTTTGGTAGCTGCAGCCCCTGCCAAGTTGACGATCAGCTTGGGTTTACCGATGACCAACTCTCCATCCTTCACTAGCTCATTCCACAGGCTGCTTAGACCATCTTTAGAGAATGCCACCTGTCAAAATGAATCAATATGGGGTCAATTTCAGCTGTCATTAAAATACAATATATAAACAGTTAATATTACAAAATAAACTCTTAAATATATTAAGAAATTGATGAATAAAGATATGAAAGTTTAAGGTCCAGCAAGACAGCAATAAGGTTTGGGTGAAGCAAGGCTTTTGTTCTCTAACCTTTTGTTCCCTAACTTATTTAAAGCAACCATCATTCTTGAAAGCATTGTTATGAGTATGCATTAAGTAAGTGTTTTTTGAGTTTATGAATAAATATCGGAAGAGTGCGCGACGTCTTTATGGGTTCGTTCAGAGCATTCCAGAATGTGACAGCGCATTGGACTAGGCCGTTTTTGAACAATGACGTTCGACTGAAATCAATGCCCTGCACCTGACTGTTTAAGAAGGCATGATTGAATTCTCAGCCACAGACTTTTTTTTTTGCATATACCTCAATTCCCACGAGCAAGGTGATTTTTTTTTGTAACGCATGCTGGTATACCTCACAAGATATCAATGTTATATCCAAACTGTACAACACTTTTATTGTTTGTCTTCAGTTTAATAATGAACTAAAGCCCTTTTCACACTACAGCTCTTATCCCCCGGGAATACAACCCCAGGGAGGCCCCGGGAGTTTTTGTTTACCCTACGGTTACCCTGGCACAGTTTCACACTGCCGGTGTATTTCCTGGGGTCCGCACGCACGTTTCACACTATGATCAAACCCCAAGGCAACCATATTTTTGGGCTAACGGAAGTCATGAATGTAGCTAACTGGAATCCCGCAATCCCAGTGTACACGTACTCGTAAACAATCAAAATGGCTACGCATAATATGAACAACGATGTAGCTCAACAAATATGCATGCATGTTTTAATTTACGCATATTTGTGTATTTTACGGAGAAATGGTGCTTGTTTGGTACAGGCAAGACTAACAATTTTACCTTGTCCAAAACAATTTCTTTCAAATTTAACCTACTACAAAATCATTAGTTTGGGAAATTGATAAATTCTTCCAAAAATATAAAGTGAAGTATGTTTTTGTTGATTTGGTTTCTATAAAATACAACAAAACTTTATAAATACTTGGATACAAATCTGTAAAAACGAATAGCTTGAACTGAGACTGCACAATTTATTTAGCGCGCATTTCTTGACCTCAATTGTTTATCTCTCGTTATCTGTCCGCCATGTAAACTGGGGTAAGCACAACCCGTTTTCGTTTCCCACTAGCCGTTTTTCCCCGGGGTTTTACGGCTTACCCCTATTCCAGAGCAGGGGTGGCTATTCCACGGGGATGCCCATTTGGCGGGGCAGACCGGGGGTAAAACGATCCAAGTGTGAAAAGGCTGACCGTAATTCATCGGGGGCGCCCCCGGGGATTTGACTAGTGTGAAAAGCCCTTAATCCATAGATTGTTCAATGCCATGACCGCACGATGAACTCTCATTCCTTTAACACTGCATTAACCGTCCTACTATAGCTGCACTTTAGTGGGAAGTTGCTTACATGTAGGTCAAAACCAGTCAAATGCCCGTTTTGACTTTCCTGAGGATGATCAGAGCATACTGATAAAAACGTTGAGTTGTAACCTCCAGTTCTTTTCAGAACTACTACTCAATTGAGAATTTCACATGGTGTTTTGACTGTTGTGCACACAGGGGCATTTTTGACTGGTTTTTACGGTCATTTTGACCACCCTATACCAGACAATGCTTTTACCAGTCAAAAACGGTCAACTCATTTTGACCTGTAATAATGTACTTACTACATGTAAGGTTTGACAGTGTTTGACTTTTAAGTGCACTAGATATACCTTGGCAAGTATATCAACATTTTGACTGATTTTGACCCTTGTAATAGGAGGGTTAACCTTCCCTTTCATAAGCTTGTCAGAGATAATAGCATTGTATTATGACGTGTATTTTACCCACAGCAGGCACAAAGATGCACAACAAATCTGATTGATTAATAAGTACATTGACTGACAGCTGTCAATAAACCAATCGAGTTGCTTTGACTATAACCCTCCTATGAATGCAAGGTTCAAAATCAGTCAAAATGTTGATATACTTGCCAAGGTATATCTTGTGCACTTAAAAGTCGTACACAGTCAAACGTTATGTATAGTAAGTACATTTACAGGTCAAAATGAGTTGACCTTTTTTGACTGTGGTAAAAGCATTGTCTTAAGTTATATTGTTCAGAATGGTCAAAATGACAGTAAAAACTAGTCAAAAATGCCCCTGTGTGCACATTTGGGTCAACAGTCAAAACAGGCAATTAACTGGTTTTGACCACTATTGCTACTGTTCAGCTAAAGTAGGAGAAAGCAAATTGTATTGACAGCTATCAATAAACCAATTGACTTGCTTTGACTATTAATTATCAAATACACCAATTCAGAATTGGCCCTAGTCCCTGCCCACCTGGAAATATCTGTCATACACCTGTATAAAAACAAAGCGTGTGACCGACATAGCAACAATTGTCGTGGAAAGGGCGTGATCCCATTGGTTAATCTGTGCATTTTGATTGACAGGTGGGACAAGTATACTGACAGAAAGTGGTACTCACTTGTGGGTCTGTCTTGAGCCATTTGGAGTCCAGCCGGGACTGCGTCCGCAGTGTAGCATGGTTATGGGTCAAGCTCACCATTGTTCCATTATTGGATAGTTTCTTGCATGAGATGACGCTAGGAGATTTGTTTCAACAAACTTCATAAAATATGCTTTACACTCTAGCATGTAGCTGTATATGGCAACATAGAGGCTGTAAATGATATTTCAAAATACAACTTTCAACCTCCAGCCTGGAATTTCACAGAGGCCAAGTAGGCCATAGCCTCCATTGCCCTGGTCGTGGCCTCAGTGCACCTTAAAAAGGTTCACATAGACATTTGGATATTCTAATGGAAGTGCAAGATTTCCCTAATCATGGATGAATTTGTTTGAAATGCCATCATGTAAGGGAAACCCCTAAAGTAAACATGAGCAGCACACAGTAATGTTAGAGCAGTACACAGTATCTGGGACTGGGAATAACGTTAGCCCTGAGCTTGGAACCTGGAGTAACTAACTTTTCAGTTAATTTTATTCATAATTTCAAACCACTGATTGGGTGTTTAAATATTGTATCCCTTACAAATACTGTGGCCTTACATAAGGACTAAGGTATACATATACATGTAAATGTTAGGCAGTGGATATTTTACCGGTGATGGTAAATTAATTCGAAACGATATTTTACCGGTGGTCTTCTCTGATTGGTCAGAACTGTTGACGTCATCCGCTACTGAGCTTTGCATGCTTCGTAAAGCTCAGTATAGTAGCGGAAATAAGCATTCCAAGCAGCTGCCTCCATGCATGGGATTCCTCTATGCTCTATGCCAGCAAGTGCAGCGTTGTGACGCCGTACGAAGATTAAACAGCGTACACACGTACAGTTAGCCGAGGTACATGTAGGACTCCTCCATTGTACAATGTACAAGCATGGAGCTATGGTACAAGCATGGAGCTATGGTACAAGCATGGAGCTATGGTACAAGCATGGAGCTATGGTACAAGCATGGAGCTATGGTACAAGCATTGAGGAGTCCAAAATGGGCTACATTTACATGGCCATATTTTCATGATTGTGTAGCATGGAATATACAAACATTCAATGTGATGATTGGCGGAGCATCCAGATATGCAGAGATTTTCCCATGGGTAAAAAAGAAACACAACAAAACAAAACAAACAAAAAACAAACAGCAAGAACGTGCTGTGGTGGGCCAATTAACCGGCTGAAAAGATCTCGTGTGGACGAATTACCGGCACACCCGGGCAGCACACATTACGTGAATATTACACTCAGCCACATGAGTCGCCATTTTTTCCGAGTAGCGATCGTCACGCGTCGTACGTCGTATACAACAAACACGCTCGCGATCGAATGCAAAGCACGCAAAGCTCAGTAGCGGATGACATCAACAGTACTGACCAATCAGAGAAGACCACCGGTAAAATAGCATTACTGTTCAATTTACCGTCGCCGGTAAAATATCCACTGTCTAAATGTTGTTAAATTTTTAAACATTAACCCTAACCCTGCCAGACGCAGCAAAGTGCATCAGGTGGAAAGGTCTGGTGCACTTTGATGGATTCAGCTGTCAACACCAGTGCATAAGCAGCCAAGTCTGTTTCTATTGAGAGCTGGTCCCATTGAACAATACCAGAGTTGTATCCTGCTGCTACCACAGACTCTGAGGCAGTTCAGCCTTGAGATTTGTGACCTGATGGATTTTGCTGCACTGGGCAGTCAAGTCACTTTGACAAACGATACAATCTGTTGTGTCTGGCAGGGTTTCTAGCCAAAATACCCTGGAGGGTTAGGGTTAATATTAACCCGTGAAGTCCCCATGATTCTCCCTGAACCATATTTCTCACTTAGCAACAGTTGAGAAAAACGAGTTACCCGACATTGATTCTCCCTTGAACCATTCTCACTTAGCAACAGTTGAGATACGAGTTGTGCAATAAGGTTCTTTTCAGAACCTGTAACTCAGCTTTGCGATAGTTGAGGGGAAGAATGTCGTATGCGACCTCCACTTTTTCTCATTCAATATAACCAATAATGTAATCTTACCTACCCAGTAAGGTGGAGAACATATGGATGATGATGGACATAATATTTATTTCATGAAAAATCTGGCATTTTTGGTATACGATGACTTCCTCAGTCATGTTAGTCTGATCTTGTCAACTCCTCCAACACGGTCATTGTACATACGCAGTAGCAACTGTAATAGGATCCTTCTATTTTTTAGAAGGGAAATAAAGTCCGAAAACCATCATAGAAGTGGATTTTAAAGATAGTTTTCGCTTTCTGTACCCCCAAAAATCGAAAGAATAATTTTTTAACTGGTTAACATTTGTTACTGTTAGTGGTTACAAAAATAAAAATAAAAAATAAAAAAATCCCCTTAAAAAGTGGCGGTCGGATACGACATTCTTAGTTGAGATAAACGGTTACATGGTGTTACCGCAAACCGAAACGACATAAAATTAATGTTACTTAAAATAAAATTAATTGCAAAATCAAATGTAAAAAAATGAGATTGAGATAAGAAGTTGGACTCTTGTAAAATACATGACATTCATTCCTCTGTCAATAACCATCCATTATGTTCAAATACAAATGATGATGATGGTGATGATAATGTTGGGGGCAAAATTACAAAATGGGTCACTCTACCGCCATCCGGCATGAATAGCCTACTTCATGACTTGGCAACGTCAACTTATGATTTCAGCATCAATCACCAATCCGTGACCGTGGTGGGTTTACATTAGTTTTATTCATTAAAATGACCGGAGTACTAATCAGTTTTATAACACTTATGATGCCAATATGACATAGAATACTATAAAGTATTCAACTTACGGATTAAATGTTTTTCTTGGACGCGATTTATCAAAAACTAAAGTAGAAACTCCCAACTATAACGTTACTTTACATGGTCACCCCTTTACGTGTACATACTTGCCCACATCAAATTAACATATTTACAGTCTTGTACCTTTTCCTACCATAGCATAATGGTCAGAAGTCAGCACCGAATTTGGTGCTAGCACGAAATTTGGTGCTGGCACCGAATTTCAAATACACCTGACTGATGTTAGCACGAAAATCGGGCCTGAATTCCGGCCAGCACGATTTTCGTGTTGGCACGAAAATTACATTTTGGCTGTATTTCAATACGGTGGCCCAGAGCGGACAAACTGAAAAATGGAAAATCCTTTAAATAATTTCAAAAATTTTGTATATTGTCTCCTTCAGGCATACTTCTTTTTCCTGACGGCAATTTACGCCATTTGTAAAGGCAGGCCGATTAATTTGATGAAAACACTGATTTTGGTAAAATAATTATTAGGTTACAATTTTAACAATAAATCACAATCAAGTAAACAGTTAATTTTTATAACTGAAATTTGGCGACAAGTTCAGCTATTGAGCTAAACAATTTTGGCACATGGTGTCACCGCAATTAGTACGAAAGCGCATTTTATTAATGAAAAATTACTACATTTCTCGTCTAAAATATTAAAATATTATTATAACACCCCCTTGTACCTACTGTCTGGTAGACTTTATTTTGGCGACTACAAATTCTGCCATTAGTTACTGCCTAGCCCAATTAATTTAAAAATTAAGTTTTTGGTAAAAAAAAAAAAGGTTTCAAATCCTACACAAATAGTGTGCAAAAGCGTATTTCTCTATGAAAATTGCCACATTTCTCGTCTAAAATGTTAAAATATTTTTATAACACCCCCTTGTACATACCTTCTGGTAGACTTAATTTTGGCGACGACAAATTCTGCCATTAGTTACTGCCTAGCCCAATTAATTAAAAAATTAACAGTTTTTGGTAAAGAAATGTTTCAAATCCTACACAAATAGTGCAAAAAAGCGCATTTCTTGATGAAAAATTGCCACATTTCTCGTCTAAAATATTAAAATATTATTGTAACACCCCCTTGTACATACCTTCTGGTAGACTTAATTTTGGCGACGACAAATTCTGCCATTAGTTACTGCCTAGCCCAATTAATTTAAAAATTAACAGTTATTGGTAAAAAAATGTTTCAAATCCTACACAAATAGTGCAAGAAAGCGCATTTCTTGATGAAAAATTGCCACATTTCTCGTCTAAAATATTAAAATATTATTGTAACACCCCCTTGTACATACCTTCTGGTAGACTTAATTTTGAACAGGATTCGAAACATTTTTACCAAAAACGGTCAATATTTAAATTAATTGGGCTGAGCAATCAGATTTGTCAAATGTAAAGTCTACCATAAGTAATGTACAAGAAGTGCTATAAATATTTTAATATATTACACGAGAAATGTGACGACCATCAAAAAAATGCGCTTTCATCTATTTGTGCAGGATTCAAAACATTTTGCAAAACTGTTAATATTAGATGATTGGGCTGGGCAGCAAACAACAGATCGTCGCCAGGTAAGTCTACCAGAAAGGTATACATGCCTGAGAGATTATAAAATATTTAATATTTTACACGAAATTTTCATCAAAAAGATTCGCTTTCGTGCACTATTTGCTGTGAGATCGAGCATGTCATTTTTGTTTACCCAAAACTGTTAATATTTAAATTAATTGGAAGCTTAGCAATAATAGCAAATTTGTCGTCATAAAAATTAAGTCTACTAGAAGGTATGTACAAAGGGGTGTTACAAAATATTAAAATATTTTGGACAAGAGAAAAATGGCAAATAATTGGTCAAAAATGTGTTGGTGTACAAAACTTTTATACCAAATAAAGGGAAATGTTACAATTTAAAAACTACAACAACAAAATCATTCGAAAACGTCCTTCTGTGCACTACTTATAATATACCAAGAAACTATTGGCATTAATTAATGGGACAGTCTTTAAAAAAAAAAACCACTGAAAATGGTTTATGTTTCTCATTAGTTTGTCTGTTCTGGGCCACCGTAATGAAATACAGCCAAAATGTAATTTTCGTGCCAACACGAAAATCGTGCTGGCCGGAATTCAGGCCCGATTTTCGTGCTAACATCAGTCAGGTTTCAAATACCGCAAAAGACCGTCAATATACGTCATTAAGTGTAAACGTACAGTACCATAGAAAAATACACAATGATGATTCGGACAATTTTGACGAGAAGTGTTCCATCGTAAAATAGAAAAATTGAAAAAATTTTCTTCATAGATGTGTTCATCACATCTCTAGCTATAATCTA
This sequence comes from Zoroaster sp. YZ-2022, assembly GCA_029582265.1. Taxonomy (NCBI): domain Eukaryota; kingdom Metazoa; phylum Echinodermata; class Asteroidea; order Forcipulatida; family Zoroasteridae; genus Zoroaster; species Zoroaster sp. YZ-2022. The sequence continues at coordinate 30,284,895 of CM055833.1, read as the reverse complement.
TTAGCGCCCCCAATTAATCGATCCACTAATTAGCACAGCCCGACTAATTAAAGAGTGCATACAATTATCCAATCGGCATATCCATATGTACAATGTACGAACGGCATACCTATCTTTGACCAAAAGGTTTCCATTATAAAATGGCAAAATTGTAATTTTTTTCTTCATATAATATGTGTTCATCACATCTCTAGCTATAATCTATTAGCGCCCCCAATTAATCGACCCACTAATTAGCCCACCCCAACTAATTAAAATTACATGCAATTATTCAATTGGGATATGTATATGCACAATGTCCGAACGACATACCTACATTTAACCGAAAGGTTTTCATTATAAAATGGCAAAATTGAAAAAATTTTCATAGATGTGTTCACCACATGTCTAGCTATAATCTATTAGCGCCCCCAATTAATCGATCCACTAATTAGCCCAGCCTAACTATTTAAGAAATGCATACAATTATCCAATCGACATATCCATATGTACAATGTACAAACGGCATGCCTATCTTTGACCGAAAGGTTTCCATTGTAAAATGGCAAAATTGTATTTGTTTTCTTCATAGATGTGTTCATCACAAGTCTAGCTATAATCTATTAGCCCCTCAAATTAATCGATCCACTAATTAGCCCAGCCCGACTAATTAAAGAGTGCATACAATTATCCAATCGGCATATCCTTATGCACAATATACAAACGGCATACCTATCATTGACCGAAAGGTTTCCATTGTAAAATAGCAGAATTGAATTTTTTTTCTTCAAAGATGTGTTCAACACATGTCTAGCTATAATCTATTAGCGCCCTCAATTAATCGATCCACTAATTAGCCCAGCCCGACTAATTAAAGAGTGCATACAATTATCCAATCGGCATATCCTGATGTACAATATACAAACGACATACCAATCATTGACCGAAAGGTTTCCATTGTAAAATGGCAAAATTGTAATGTTTTTCTTCACAGATGTATATTGTACGCATGGATGTGCCGATGAATAATTAATGTAACTGGGCTGAGTGGTGGAACGATGTGGCGCAATAATATAGCTGAGATGGTGACATATGTGTGAGCAATTACAATTTTGCCGTTTTACAATGGAACCTTCCGTCGCATATGGGTATGCCGTTTGTGGCATGACAGTGTATGCGCTGGTGGTCGGGCTGGCTGGTGTGGAACGATAATTGGGCGCTAATATGTATAGCTGGGGAATGATGAACACATCTGTGAAAGAACAATTTGCCGTTTTTATAATGCCTTTCGATCAAATATGCCGTAACCGAGTGTGCATATGGATATGCCGGTGATGATAATTGCTGCTTTGGTGGTCCGACTGGGTTGGTGGTGGACCGATGGTGGGAGGCATATCGTATAACTGAGAAGATGTGATGAACACATCTGTGAAGAAAAAAATGACAATTTTGCCATTTTACAATGGAAACCTTTCGGTCAAAGATAGGTATGCCGTTTGTATATTGTACATAAGGATATGCCGATTGGATAATTGTATGCATTTCTTAAATAGTTAGGCTGGGCTAATTAGTGGATCGATTAATTGGGGGCGCTAGTAGATTATAGCTAGACATGTGATGAACACATCTATGAAGAAAAAAATTACAATTTTGCCATTTTATAATGGAAACCTTTCGGTCAAAGATAGGTATGCCGTTCGTACATTGTACATATGGATATGCCGATTGGATAATTGTATGCACTCTTTAATTAGTCCGGCTGGGTTAATTAGTGGACCGATTAATTGGGGGCGCTAATAGATTATAGCTAGAGATGTGATGAACACATCTGTGAAGAAAAACATGACAATTTTGCTATTTTACGATGGAACACTTCTCGTCAAAATTGTGCGAATCATTATTGTGTATTTTTCTATGGTACTGTACGTATTTTGGGGTATTTGTGAGAGATAGTACCTCTGATTTACTGTCAGTCACATGCATGCGTGTCTGATATGCTTGGATAGTAAGCCTTGGTTCTCCACAAATACCCAAGTCTCACATATGGCTCCAAGAAGTGGTAGTACACGCCACGGCCATACCCCGGTACACTGATTTGACTGTCAGACTAAAGTATGTGAGGCGAGCATCACCCTACAGCTGGATGATGTGGGGGATCGTCAACCCTTTAATGAAATTGTACGAAGTCCTTAGCAGCAGAAGAGGCAGAAGATCACGGCATAGTGACAATGGCTTTGAAGGTGCATAGGCATGGTGAAGTGGCTCACAGGGCACAGTTATTGACGCCAAAGTAACTTGTGGCAAGTCATATGCAGAAGAGATGGGGGCCTCACTGCATTATTATTCCCCATAGTCAACCACGGATCTCGAAAATAGTATGTGAACGATTGATGGAGGAGTTGGGACCCCTGCAACGAATTCAGATATGAATTACAGGGAAGAAGCACCAAACCTAGTGACTAGTAAATCAGCAGATGGCGAGTCTGGCTCAAACCCTAATGGGAGGCTCTACTCTGACGGCGCTGTTTTGAAGACCCGGGATAGGTGCTTACGTTTTGGTACTTGGAATGTGAGGACATTGCATCAATCTGGAAAGCTGGATAATGCTTTGCAAGAAATGAAAGCATTGGAACTGGACATTCTGGGGATCGCAGAATGCAGATGGACAAATAGTGGGAAAATTGTCAAGGATGATTTTACATTTATATTTTCAGGAGGCCAATCACACAGGCACGGAGTTGGTTTCATAATGAAGAATAGCATTGCCAAATCACTTTCTGGATTCTGGCCTGTATCAGACAGAATTATAATTGCAAAACTGATTTCAAAACCCTTTAATATATTTTTGATACAAGTGTATGCACCAACACATGAACACGAGGATGAAGTAGTGGAAAGGTTTTACGCAGAGGTCGAAAGTTGTTTGCAGTATGCAAAGTCTGATGACATTGTATGCATTATGGGAGACTTCAATGCAAGAGTTGGCTCAGGAGAACTAGGAAAAGCTGTCAGAAAATATGGTTTAGGTAGCAGGGATGAAAGAGGTGAATGACTTATACAATTCTGTCTTAAGAACAACCTTACTGTCACTAACACATGGTTTAATCATCACCCAAGGCGACTTTATACTTGGATAAAGCCTGGGGATACCGGTCGTAGTCAGATTGACTTCATCCTGATGAAACAAAGATTCAGAAATACAGTAAAGAATGTTAAAACTTATCCGGGGGCGGATATATATTCTGATCACAACCCGGTAATCATGAAAATCGCAATCAAGTTAAAAATACCAGCCAAAAAGAAAAGTCAAAGGAAGAATATGTTTGATTTGGAAATGTTAAAATCTGAAAGGACAAAAATAGAGTACAACATAGAGATAGCAAATAGATTTGAAGTGTTCAATGAAAATGAGCCTGCGCAGTCTATAGTGAATGAAGAGGTTGTGGTGGAAAGTAAGTGGCAGGAATTAAAAGATTGCATTAACACATCTTTGAAGTCAGTTCTTCCGAAATTGATCAAAACAAAATCTTCAGTCTGGATGACAGACGAAATTCTGAACATGATGGAGGAAAGAAAGAAGGCAGCGCATTCGGATAGGTCTGAATACAAAAGGCTTCACAGAAAGATCACAGGAGCATGTAGAAAGGCTAAAGATGAATGGCTCAAAAAACAATGCAAGGAAATAGAACAGTTGGAGAAAGATTTTGAAGTGAAGAAGATGCACAAGAAAGTAAGAGAAATGACGGGCAATAGCAAAAAGAAAGAGGATGGATGCATACGGGATAAAGATGGAAATGTCCTATTCGATAAAGAGGACGTTCTTGAAAGATGGGCTAAATATGTGGAAGAGTTATATGAAGATGAAAGAGGAGAGATTCCAAAGATTGAGCCAGATGTTGGTGAGGAAATTATGCAAGAGGAGGTTGAGAAAGCAATCAAAGGGATGAAAGATGGGAAAGCTGCTGGGCCTGATGAAATACCAGTAGAAGCACTCAGAGCATTGGATGACGTAAACATCAAACACTTGACTAACCTCTGCAACAGAATATATTTCAGTGGTTACATTCCTGTAGAAATGAGGAAATCCATCTTCATTCCTATAGCGAAAAAGATCAAAGCAGAAAATTGTACAGATTATCGAACCATCAGCTTAATGAGCCAAGTAACAAAGCTGATTCTTAAAATCATACAACAACGAATCTCTATCAGGGTCGAAGCAGAAATAAGTAGATTCCAGAGTGGTTTCAGGAAAGGCACCGGAACAAGAGAAGGAATATTTCACCTGAGGATCATCTGCGAACGGGCTTTACAAGTTAATAGGGAGGTGTTTGCATGTTTCATTGATTACAGTAAAGCATTTGACTGTGTTAAACATGATCATTTAATTCACATTTTGAAGGAGGTTGGTGTGGATAACAGGGATTTAAAGATAGTTGCTGGTTTGTATTGGCAACAAAGTGGAAGCGTCAGAACAGAGCATGGATTATCCAGTGAGTTTCAAATTAAGAGGGGAGTCAGACAGGGCTGTGTGCTATCACCTAGCTTATTGGAGCGCATTTTCAAGGCTGTTGAGGATAAGAAGGGAATCATAGCTGGAGGGATAAATATTAATAATCTACGTTACGCAGATGATACGTTTCTCATTTCTGACAGTGAACATAATGTACAAGTCTTATTAAATGCTGTTAACGAAGAAGGTGAAAAATGGGGAATGAAGATAAATGTGACCAAAACAAAAGCGATGGTAATCCATAAGAGAGAGGTAGCGCCAAACATCAATGTAAGACTAAATGGGAATAAATTGCAACAGGTGTCAAGCATTGTTTACCTAGGCCACCTAATTACAGAAGATGGTAGGTGTGAGAAGGAGATCCTGAGGAGAATAGGGATAGCAAGGGTTGCATTTGAGAAAATGGCAAATGTTCTCACTTCACGGAGCATCCATATTACAACAAGGTTGAAGCTGGCACAATGTTACATCTGGTCCACACTACTCTATTCTTCTGAAACATGGACACTTAAGTACAGATATAATTAACAGAATAAATGCTTTTGAGATGTGGGTATACAGACGCATCTTAAAAATCTCATGGAGAGACAGAACCACAAACACTGAAGTCTTAAGAAGAATGAGAACAGAAAGGTCACTTATGAATAACATCAAGAAAAGGAAAATGGAGTACTTCGGTCACATAATAAGAAAAGGAGCTTTGCAACGAGAAATTATGGATGGAAAGATAGATGGTAAAAGAGGAAGAGGTAGACCAAGACAAAGTTGGACAAGTAACATCAAGATGTGGACAGGAATGGAGTACAGGGAGTGTGTGAGGACGGCGCAGGAGAGAAAGGAGTGGAGATCTGTGGTAGCCAACCTGCTACAAGCAGAGGACACCAACAGTTAACAGTTAACTGTACGTTTACACTTAATGACGTATATTGACGGTCTTTTGCGGTATTTGAAATTCGGTGCCAGCACCAAATTTCGTGCTAGCACCAAATTCGGTGTGACTTCAGTCTGGTATGGTCAGAGTGGTTAGATCATATATCCATATATCTGCTGATCCCAAAGAGTTATCCTGAAAAGTGGTACCAGTCTATTTTTTGGCCCAAATTTAGAATTTCATATACTGCTCGAATTTTGCCCAATTGAAATTCAAGATACGGAGTCCAGTTGATGTAATTTTGTTTATACAGAATTTCACCGGCACCATTGTAATAAAAGGGTTATTCTCTAATTATATAGCCAACAGTGACGTCTCTTATCGGCCATCATAAATTTTACTGGATTAACCATCAATAGAGGGCGCTAGACGACGTTTCCTCTAAAAAGCTCTCGATCTCGATATCACGTCGTCTACGTCTAGTCTGTGTGCAGACTAGAGCTAGCAAGCTAGTCTGTAGTACTAGTCTACGTTACGTCCAGAAGTTTTATTGACCTGTGTTGACGGTCATGACTTTCGATGAGGACTTTTCTGAGTAAATATTATCGAATGAGCAGATGAAATACTATCCCTTACTTAACGTTTTGTAAGTATCTTGTATGTTTATCTTGTGTCTTACTTAGCTTAACGTTAACGTTGCCGTTGGAGCTGACCAAGCAAGGACAAGGACGGTGCTAAAAATAAATACTTGGTAAAACCATGGAGGAAGGATTTCCTTCCTCCATGGTAAAACCTACGTTAAAACCCTAACCCCCAGGCCTAGGTATACTGGCTAGGAATTTTCCTGAATCCTCCAAAATCCAGTGCACTTTTGGAAACATACCCTTAATCTTAAAAATGCACCATGCATTTTCGTTGATATTTCATATTCAGCACTTATTATGGCCTATACTTCTTGCCAGGTAGTAATTTTGCCCCATTTCAATGAAGAGGTGAAAGTAGGCCTACCACTCATTCCAACAGTGCTGATTTTTTCCAAAAAAAGTGTCCCTTGGACTTTGGAGGATTTTGGAGGACATGGGGTGGTTCGGGTTAACGGATCATCATTACATTACACTTTTACAGTTATATTTAGGGGCCTAATATTTGTTACAAATAAATAGGTACAAAGTCGAACCCCACCGCCACTTTTTCTCGTTCATTTTATACAATAATGTAATCTTACCTGCTCAGTAAGGTGGAGAACATACGGATGATAGACATATACTTCAAATTATTTCATAATATTTGTTTAATCATTAATGAAAAATCAGGCATTTTTGGTAAATGTAACATTATACTGATATAACTTCCTCAGTCATGTCACCTTGTCAGTCTGATCTTGCTTGTCACCTCCCCAATCAGTGACCAGTGACCAATATGATATCGTACATGCGCAGTGGCAACTGTAATGGGATTAACGTTATCATATTTTCGAAAGGGAAGGATTTTTTTAGAAGAGAAATAAAGTCTGAAACCCATCAATCATAAAATCAGATTTTAAAGATAGTTTTGCTTTCTCTACCCAAAAAAATCGATACATCCCTTTTATAACTGGTTATATTAATAATAATAATAATAATAATAATAATAATAATAATAATAATAATAAATAATAATAATAATAATAATAATAATAATAATAATAATAATAATGTATAGATTTATATAGCGCACGTATCCACCAACTAAGTGGCGCTCAAGGCGCATTATATTATTATCCCTGCTCATAAGGCTCATAAGGCTCATAAATCATTCCTGAAACCATCTCAGCTCCCTGGGGAGTATACAGCTCAATTGCTGCCATTTCTAGCGCATATAGAGCAAACCATCTCTGCCTTCACAGGTACCCATTTAACCCCTGGGTGGAGAGAAGCAATTATGGTTAAGTGTCTTGCTCAAGGACACAGGTGTCACGGCCGGGGCTCGAACCCACACTCTGCTGCTGGCAACACCAGAACTTGAGTTCAGTGCGCTAGACCGCACGACAATCCACTTTACGTGCATTGTACAACACACGGGACCTACGGCTTTACGTCCCATCCGAAGGACGAAGCAATTATGGTTAAGTACCTTGCTCAAGGACACAAGTGTCACGACCGGGGCTCGAACCCACACCCTGCTGCTGGCAACACCAGAACTTGAGTTCGGTGCGCTAGACCGCTCGGCCACGACACTCCATTAGGCCTAGTTGAACAAAAATCCCCCAAAAACCTTAAAATGTTGCTGTTGGATTTGACATGTGCATTGACTTGAAAAACAACCTCGTCCATGTACCTTGGAAAAAATGAGTAACCTTGCGTACAAGGATATGTGAAAAGTCAATAAGGGGCGATTTTTTTTATTGATAAGTATTTTACGTATTATGACAATATTACGGAGAATTTTTCCTCGAAACTGATAAGATCATTTATAAACAGAATACTTAAATTATTATATTATTACAAGTTTGGATGCCCTCCTTAAAGAAAGGGCACCCTCACTAGGTTTTTTATTTTAAAAAAAATAATGTTTTCCCGTTATTTGCCCAACTTCAGGAGTTGAAAGTCTGTTATCCAAGTTATTAAACAATAATGGCCTTTTGATACCAATAGTGTACATGTACATGTACATGTATATAGTGACATAACTCAGTGACTGAAAATAATACATCTACCCCCAATTTTCAGTCACTGTGTTCATCATGTAGGAGACCGATTCCATGCCCTGTTGAATGTCTGCTGTGATTGTGATGATATTGTTCACATACAAGTTATCCTCGGAAATAAACACTAATTCAGTCATTGACCAATCATCCACTGTGCTTCAATGCCAGCCTTTAGAACAACAGTGACCCTATGAGAATAATGCTAATTGTGAGTCCAACGCTCAGTGACATATAGAGGGTCCATGAGTGTGACCAGTTCAAGCCACAAGAACAGACTAAATAATACATTTATTCATTGACCCTCTAGCCTCTACACATTTTACATCAATACCAAACAACGGCCCTCTGAGAATGGTGTTGTTTATAATGCATTGTAAGTCCAGGAGCCAATTTCAAACAGCTGCTAGTGCTAAGCAGGCAATATTGCTTACCAGATAAATGTGCTTAGTAACATTCTTTGGTTACCAGCCATACTTTCATACAAAATGTATTTTGGCTGGTAATATTTGCTTAATTTTCTGTTTAGCAGCTCTGTGAAATTGGCCCCAATACTAAAAGGTCCATCAACCTCACAGGTTCAAGCAACAAGCACTAGACTCCAATACTAGAAGGTCCATCAACCTCACAGGTTCAAGCAACAAGCACTAGACTAGAGTAGACCGATCTAGATTTCGCCCTATGCTCCGCCCCTTAGCAACAGTGAGAATTGTTGGTCATGCCACCTGTACTGCTATGAACAGTGCAAACTGATAGACCGGCATTGATTGTACATGCAGCAACAGTTGTCATGGAAAGGCGTAACCTTATTTGTCCCACAGTGATTCTGTGGCTGTTTGATTGGCAAGGTGATCAATCCTTTGATTATACTACAATCAGTCCGGACCCTCCGCACACCCCTCTATAAACACCGTGCATCAATGCCAAACACCCGTCCTTCTCTAACTCTTGAGAGCAATGCTATTGATAAGTCCAGTACATTCATAACCCTCCCTTGTCTGTCTGGCTCAGGAGTCTAGATTTCCTTGACAAGAGGCTCAGTGTCCCTGTACAACTCAAATTAGTTCCATCCTGGTCTTGTTTGGATCTATACGATGTGACGCACAGGAAATGGGTTAAGAACAGCCATTACATATGTCCCTCTCCCCTTCCCCCTCCCTCCCCTGCGATTAACAGAAACTCAAGAAAAGGGTATATGTTCAGACCAGGGACGTATTTCAAAGAGCTCCAGTATCAAGAGTAGCTACTGATTGCCTGGTTATTTTGATCAATGACTGAAAATGTTGATACTTCATGAAGTTCATTTGCTCGTAGTTAAAGTCTTCTCAAAGAGAAAATACAACATTAGTTGTTATATGATTGCAAAATTACCAAATTATTATCTTAAAAACTGACTTAATGTTAAATTGGTAAAGGTACCAATCATCCTAAACAATAATTGTGTGCTCTCAATCTCAAGTGCTCTTATTTCAGAGAAAAATGCACATTTTCAACAAGTTTCCAGAGGGCAACTTTTAGCTCCAAACATTTTCTGTAAAATTGTGAATGTTTTTTCATGGTTTTTTCATTACTAAAACTCTTGATTGAGCTGAAAGTTTTACAGGTTGGTTGTTTGATGTACAAGTAGGATTCAAAGAAAGTAAGCATACACATAGAATCAGTTTTGTCAACATTAACAATGTTATACCACTGGAGTTGTAAATTTATGTGTAATGTACATGTAATGTAGTATGTGAATATGAATATAAATGTACAGTACATTGTAGTTTTTAGTACACTGACAGTACTATTTATTTCCGTTTTATTTATTTATTTGTGGCCCCTTTTTCATGTTACTTTTCATGTCTGTTTATTATGTTTTGTTTATTATGTTTTGTTTATTATGTTTTGTTTTTACGTTTTGTATATTGTTTATTTTTTTACATATTTTTTTCATTAAGGTAGTGTGTTCCCAACAAAACATTTTTTTTTTAAAGTCTGTTGAAAAACTAACAAAACAAGTAACAAGTTTTCTTCCCACAATAGTCTCATGGGTTTTACCTTTAAGTCTCTCCTAAGACTTGCTTTCCTGTCTGTAATGGGGGATTGCCAGGCCCACACATACGCTCAGATGTTAGCATGACCTGGAGTGCCCAGACCCAGGCTTATAGTTGGGGGGTCTCGAGGAAGTCATGGATTGCTAGTGGATTGGTATCACTAGCCGCAGGCATGCAGGCAAGGCGGAGTCCAAAGCTGGCAGTAAGGGAGTTTACCTGGAGACACTTTATGAACTTTTTGATGGGATTCTGTGTATTGCTCAAGCTAATTTTGTTATTATTATTATTGATTTTTTTTATATTAAGACAATGGCTTTCATTCTTAATAAGCAGTGGTGACACCAGCCCCAACTTTTTGTGGGGTTGGGGAGGGGGATTTGGAGAGTAAGGTTGAAAACCAGAGAGCAAGCATTTAAGTTTGATTCAAAATTACCAATTCATATGAATGCCCCTGATTGTCACCCATCCTAATGCCAAAATGTGTACATTGACACAATCGGAGCAGACTTTCAACAGGACATGGAAGCGGTGCCCTACCTTAAGATGAACAAAGTGACTGAAAATCATTTATGCAGCAGCAACAGTAATATGACTTATCATGTGGGGTATTATTTTCAGTCACTGAGTTAATCTAAAACTAGCACTCCGATTCCATGCCCTTTTGATCACGACAATATTGTCCCTTTAAAGGGAAGGTTAAACATCAATTTGGAAATGTTGACAAAACTGTTTTTATGAGTATGCCTACTTTCTTTGCATAATCAACCTGTAAAATTTTCAGCTGAATTCGGAGTCTAAAGGATAGCTCATACATGTACATTGGTACGCAAATGTTAAGGACGAAGCAAATTTCATGACATCAACAACGGTAAAAGGGGATGACTTCATTGTCAATGTCACAGTAATTTGCTTCACTTTTGCATTTAAAACAAAATGAAAACACCCTCAGAGGATAAACTTATTTTTAGGGAAGATTTATACCATTATTAATATTCAGATTATTTTTGATGCTTTGTTCAAGCATGCACTGTAAAAGCATTCTGTTATAGCGCATGATGTACATGTACACATATATGTAAGTGCTGTATTATGTACATGTACATGTGTACATGTATGTGAACTTTTTATTGTTTTTGGTTGACACAACTAAAAATGTAAACAGTACCGAGTAGCATTTTAAAAGGTGGTTCCTATTTCCTGCATGCCCGACACAGAAAAAGGTCAGGGCTAAATGTATGCAAAATGTTAAAAATACAAATCTAAATAATTGTTTCCTACAAACATTTTGTTTTATGGGTCATCTCGTCAGGTAATTTTTCCATTAGGTAACATCTGTCAATTGCAACGATCGTGCAAGTTTTGTGTGACATAGTGAGTTGGCTAATTGTGTGAGTGAATCCATCAAAGTTTGTGAGACAAAATGAATTAACAAAAAAACTTTTTCAGCACAGTTAAAGGGAAGTTAACTACCGTTAACTGTAACATGTTTGCATGAAAAGGTTATGTAAAACACGTAATTTTTTTCTCCCACAATCTCCCTAAGGTTTTCTCCCATTTAACGTAATAAACTCTGTTGAAAAATGAATATTCAAACTCCTGAATTCATGAAAAATGCTACAGTGGTTGGATAATAATAATAATAATAATAATAATAATAATAATAATAATAATAATATGTGGACTTATATAGTGCACGTATCCACCAACTAAGTGGTGCTCAAGGCGCATTCTTTTTTACGTGCATTACACAACACACGGGACCTACGGCTTTACGTCCCATCTGAAGGACGAAGCAATTATGGTTAAGTACCTTGCTCAAGGACACAAGTGTCACGACCGGGGCTTGAACCCACACCCTGCTGCTGGCAACACCAGAACTTGAGTTCGGTGCGCTAGACCGCTCGGCCACGACCAAATTAAAGTTTATGTCCTCTACTTTCTAATGGTAAAAGAAAACGTTTTTCTGGCTGACATGTATTAACCTAGAGCTATTCACTCAGAGCTATTCACTCAGAGCTATTCACTCAGAGCTATTCACTCAGAACTATTCACTCAGAGCTATTCACTCAGAGCTATTCACTCAGAGCTATTCACTCAGAGCTATTCACTCAGAGCTATTCACTCATAATTAGTTCTACAGTGATGTCATTGTAGCAGCTGTCCCAAATATTCATTTAACACACGTACTTAGTTCAGAGGAGTCTTACGTAAACAGACAGCGAGAGTGGGGATCTGTTGCTGTCATTGTCATGTGATTGGTAGCCTTCGTAAAATTAGACATGACATTTAGATAAAGGCAAGTGTACTTTTTCATTGTCATTGTCACAGTGAAAACCTTATGTACATGTGCTGTACACATAAGCCTATTAATAAACCATTACACTGAATTTATAAAAAAGAAATAAATTTGCATAACATTATTTATTAACCGTCCCTGGGAAAACAGTATTGAGAGCAATGCAAAAAACAAACAAAAATGTAACTACACGTACATGTATGTCTGTAGCGAATATGATCCTTTTTGCACATTTGTGTATTGATATTGCAGACACGAATTACTACATGTATGTAACAAACAACTATGTTATAGAAGATGTTTTAAAAATTTCCAAAATATTTTACTAAAAATCTGCTATTCCACTGTCACATTTTTTGCATCAAAAAATGCTTCTTTGATCAGTAATGTGTTGGCAATTTGAAATTTAAGTATAAATGCAACACACGTGAGTAATACACATTAATGACAGCATGCAGTAGTAAAAAGATAAACATTCGGTTGAGCATATGTACGTTTTCGATGACGCGTCGTGTGCACATTATTTAAAGATTCTTATAAAGTATGGATGCATTTACAGACATGTTACCCAAAAATGTGTATACTGGCTTTAAATACACACAGTTCAGCACCGCTCCAACATTGCTGTACATGTACAAGCATACATGAATTGAGGAAGTTCTATGTACATCTATGCATGAATTAGACAGTCTGTCAACTGCCGATTGCACTGCCTCTTCCTGACTTCATTACCAGTACAATGTGTATAATACAGTTAGCCAACTCAATGGCAGTACTGTGACGTCATTAACAAATCAACTTCTAATGAAAAACAGGAACGATCACTAAGGAGTATTTTTGTTAACTTGGAGAAAGCAGAGTTGGGCAGAAATTCAGTGGAATTTGCATTCTCAGACTGAGTTAAAATGGGTGCGATGCTTTCCTATTCTTTTCTATTTAGGTGTTCGAGCTATATTGCGAACACCTCTTGTTATTATTCAGGTTTTTTAAACTTTTTCTTCTCCTTCTCAGTGAGACATATCCAACAAATAAAGGATAGTTGCAAAGTTCACAGCACCTTAAAACTTAACACATACTTAATAATAATAATAATGTGTGGATTTATATAGCGCACGTATCCACCAACTAAGTGGTGCTCAAGGCGCATTATATTATTATCCCTGCTCATAAGGCTCATAAATCATTCCTGAAACCATCTCAGCTCCCTGGGGAGTATACAGCTCAATTGCTGCCATTTCTAGCGCATATAGAGCAAACCAACTCTGCCTTCACAGGTACCCATTTAACCCCTGGGTGGAGAGAAGCAATTATGATTAAGTGTCTTGCTCAAGGACACAAGTGTCACGGCCGTGATTCGAACCCACATTATGTTGCTAACACCAGAACTTGAATCCGGTAAGCTAGACCGCTCGGCCACGACACCCCAACTTAGACCTTAACATGTAGTTGTATCCTACATGTAGGTTGTGGCGTCATGGTGAGGTCATCAGATATCGAATTACGTTAAATCAAAGTTTAATATTTAAAAAAATTATATCTCATGAACCACAAAAGATATTTTCACAATCTTTGCATCATCTGAAAGATCTTGAATTATGTGACATTTCGTTCACAGACGTGACCTCAATCTGACCTCTCCTTCCGGTCGAAACCGGAAGTTGAATATTTCAAAAAATCATATCTCATGAACCACAGAAGATATTTTCACAATCTTTGCATCATCTTAAAGACCTTGAACTATGTCACATTTCGTACACAGACATGACCCTAATCTGACCTCTCCTTCCGGTCGAAACCGGAAGTTTAAGTGAACAACTATTCAGAATCACTATTCTGTAAATGTATTTGTATAGCCAAAACATAGTTAGACCTTAACATATGATTCCAGGTAATGTTGTGACGTCATGGTGAGGTCATCTAATGAATTATTACGTAATTAATTATAATTAAAACAATATATTTTATATCTCGTGAACCACAATAGATAATTTTTTAATCATACAGAACATGGAGGACTCGACATTTGATACACAGATATGACCCTATTGACCCTTACTTCTGGTCCAAACTGGAAGTTCAAGTTTAAAAAGCTCTTTATAAATTGACGCAAATCTGAAAGCGTATTCGAAAAAAGCATTCTGGGTTTATATGTTAAGTGGGATCTGCTCTTTTCAAAAATATATTTGGTGATGTCATCACTCTTAACAGCGCCCTCTAGCGGCAGGTTTAAAAAAGTCACTTTTTGCTATCTCGAGAAAACATTAGATAGAATTTTACCAAATTTGGCACAATTGACACCCACATTATGAGGAAATATTTTATGAAGTATGAATGACGTCACATGATTGAACTGGAACTTACGGTTGGAAGAATTTAAAATTATATGGGATGACTGAACCGGAAGTTAATGTATTCAGTATAGCACATTATATGTTATTTTAATTATATATTATGAAAACTCATCCTGAAGTAACTCAAGATTGTCTTTTAACAACTTTAGGTGATTATGTCATTGCATATGATGCACACTCGAACACCCTGAGTTTGTTTTCTACAAACTCAATACCTCTAGTTTTATTTAAGTTTGATTTTTTTTTTTTGGGGGGGAGAGTTATAAGTCTCTCATATGTTCTCATTTTAGTAGTGTGTTCCCCATATGCCCCATTCCTTTTCAGCTGCCTGGTCCCCGCCTGTAAGGAGGTAAATTTGCATACATGCAATTCCCTCAAAAAATTTGTCCAGTTGTTGGAGCAGTCCTATGGAAATAATTCCCTGTGTATAGGAAGTATGGTGAATGAGCATGTCTGTAGCCCTGGGCCACATTATTATTATTATTACAAAATGTAATTGTTGTGTTGATGAATGTGTCAGTGTGCCGCTATAACATCAGACAAGGAAGTAATAGTTTGGAAGTTGGATAAAAAAGAGGCTTTGTGTATTCTTAACCAAATATGGATAAAGGAAAAACATTTGGAAATACCCAACTTATAAACCAGTGATATGATGAATGTGTACATTATACAAACACATAAATTTAAATGTTTTGTCAAGAGTAAACACAATTTAGACAGTCTACAAACTATAACAATTTTCATCAATGTATGTTTAAAAAAAGGATAATATTTATTTTCACATAAAGAAAGTTTATAAAGATTTGTAAGTTGATAATCTTAGTAGTTTTTTTGTTCCTCTCTGTTTGACCAACCAGGTAGACATGTTATCAGCTGGGTACACACTGTGCAATGATTGACGGCCAAGGCTCACACTAGACATTACTGAAGGAAGAAAAATACATTTATCTCTTGAATCAGGAGACCTTCCAAGACATGAGGACATATAGAGAGAAAGGTAAGGAGACCGGAGACAGGGAGAAACTGAGGACGGACGGCAGGGTGTGGTAGAGCCCTGGGGGGGTCTTGTTAGGTTAGGTGTATCTTAAAGATGGAAGGTATAGCATTGGTAAGTGTTGGCAAAACTGCTTAGCACTATATGCAAGTATGCTTACTCTCTTTGAACCATGCCCTTTATGTTTCATTTTTTAAGCCTTACCAATGTTGTGCATTCCCTTCAGCTCTTTGAATACATTTCTGGGATTCCCCGAAAGGGTAATTCTGATGATGAGTCTCTCCCATTGCAGGCACTGAGCGACATTAAAACTTGGCTCATCTTGACTGTCTCCTGAAGGTATAATGTTTTTAAGAGTCTCAAGTCAAATCGTTTGGAATTCTGTAATAGTTACCAGAAAAATTAATGCATGTTCCATGCTCAATGTCGATTCCACATTACAAAATTGATTTAAAATTTGAATTTCTATGTTTCTATAATTATGAACTTTCAAATGAGACTACAAATAAAATCCATCCACACATAATGTCTGACTAACTAAAAAAAGAAGAATTTATAATGCTTTCTGAAGAAAAAAAGACAGCACAAATTACAGATTTCAAATGATTGGGCTGAACAGTGTCTAGATTGCATGCATGCCCTCGCTGCAGATCTTCAAGTGGTCATATAACCAACTATGAATAAACAGTGGGTAGTGCTACGTCTCTAATCTTGGCACACGTGATGTGGCCAATACAGCTTGAGCATTCCCCTTGAGTGGGCCACCAAATCGGCAAATACTTTGCTCAAATACAACAAACATTCATTTATAATTCATGAGCATTAAGGCTTAATCAAATTTTTTTCGTAACAGTTTTGTAAGTGCCGGAGAAGCATGGATCAAAAAGATTAAATTTTAGATTGTTATGGATACAAAAAATTCACAGAAAGAAATGAATTCATCAGCCAATATACAACACACATTCATTTATTATTTATTATTTCTTAAACAGTGCTGTAGAAGCATGGATCAAAAAGAATACTTTTTAGACTGTTATGGATACTAAACATTCACAGAAAGAAATCTAATTTGTCAGACGGCACATAATATGCTGTCTGACAATTTAGTTTCATTAGCAGGTTGAAGGGCACATGACACATGAGACACATGACCCCATTTAACATTTAATCATGGGCTCTCCAAAGCTTAAACACCACCCCCCTCCCTTTTGGTTGAGAGATGACTTATTGACCTTGATGAAGTAGGCATAATCCATGCCTCTTACAAACTGTATCCCTGTGGACTACGTTTATCTCGTCTACTTTGGGATGACTTACAAATACAATGCCAGATGCAGATCCAGGGTTGTAGAAATGGAGGGGGCATACAATGATAAAGAGGGTAACACAGACACAAGGGGAGGGGTGGTTGGGGGAAAAAGACCCCCAAATTTGGAATACATGTAGATGGTAAATTTTGGAGTTTTGTACATTGTTGATTTAAAAAAATGGAGCCACACCCCCTTTAACCCCCTGGATTTGCCACTGTACAAGGCCAACACCCAGTGAGTAGTGGGTAGTGCTATGTCCGTAACCATGGCACATGTCACCACTGATCACCAGCCAAAGTACATCCAAATAATGTTGTATTTATACAAGCAATGAAAGGAATAGAGAAATTAAGTGAATACGAACTTGGCACATTTTTTTCAATCTGTACTCAAAAAATGAGCCCTAACCTTGCCAAGGTGTTTTGATTTGGATAATTTTTTTCTCCAGCTGTTTCGGAACTCTCAATTTTAACTTGTGCATCCCACTGCCGGTGCCGATGAGCGCTGCTTCGGAGGGAACTCCCACCACGCCCGGAGATAAACTACAGCATATTTTAAGCTTGACAGCTTCCGTCCGTGGTAAGTGAAAGAAATAGGTCAAATGGCAAGTTGAAAAAAATATTTTGTGTGGATTATGAAATGGTATTGATGGCAGTGAATGATCAATGCTAATGGATGTTGATGCAGTGTTCATTTCTAACCACTCCAGGGATCTTTGAAAAGGGCAATGCCATGGTGTCATACCTATGAGACATCTGGAAGATGCTTTTTTAATTCCCAGCTGGCGAAGCTAAAAAGGGCATACTGTATCTACCTTGTTTTTGCTTATTACTCAACAGCCCCCACAATGAAACATTGAAGTGTATCAATGTCAAAGGGTCTGTTATACTTTTGCTCAGTTGACAAATCAAAATCTACTCCTGTTATTGAAATAAAGGTAATTTCCCACAATTAGATAGTATCCAGTTCTATTAAGGAATCCCCAAGCTTGATCTGCCTGCATCAAGCAATACACTGTCTGACCAATTGACCAGTTGAACATGTACGTGTAGGAAATACGTGGTATGTGTTACACAGGTAACATATTGCCACAAAAGCAGGTTGTACTCATGATTTGGTATTCATCAATTCTGTCGGGACTAGTGGAGGCCACCTGCAATCAAGAGATTCTTGTATCGTCTGGATTCCCCCAATAGTAGGTTTGACAATTGTGCCATTTACGGTCAGTTGCTATATTATTTGTGGTTGGTCGTTGGATTTGTTGACAGTATGTGTGATGGTGCTCGGAATCTCCTTCTGAAACATGGTAGGCTCGCAGGCAGGTGTAATGTGAACCACATGGCGTCTAAGAAAAACAGTTGGTGCATGGAACAAAAACCACATGAATTTCACCAGGGCAGGTTCCGGCTGATAAAATTCATGTTGCATCGGAAATAAACCTCAGCACGCCTTGAGGGACAACATGAATCATAACGCTGTCCTGTCCCCTCCCCCCTCCCCCAGAAAAAAATGGCCTAATCATTATCACAGGGTGCAGACTGCATCTCAGAGGGACTAGTCACTCGCCCACATCAGGATTATCCATCATTTTAGAAAATTAACGGCCAATCCGGCACTATACAATCATTGTCTAATGTGGTTTATACACATGAGGGGACAAATGGCACCTGAGGTGAAACCATGGTTGTCAATTGTACCAGAGGGTTTACAAAATTTCATAAACCACACCACAGCAGAATACAATTGTTTTGGACCTTAAGATACAGTGAAAGAGAGCAGTAAAGCACATTCACACGACCACCTCCACCAATAGGGACCATTAATTTGGTAGTTTCTTGGCCACATGCCTTTTGCAAGGGTGTGTCCCCTCCCCTGTTGGCCTCCACTGCTTGTTTAAGTTGAGGTTTTAACACACAGTGTATTTCATGAATCTCACCACTGCACGTCTTCTCAATAGAGGTGTTTTACCAAAACCACATCCTGCTTGTACGAACCTGCCTCTTCCAATTACTAACTGTAATGTTTTCTCGTGTTAACAAAATGTACGCACGATGAAGAAGTCCCCCTGCCATCCCCAGCCTCACCCCCCCCCCACCTGATGATTCCTCATCCTGACGGCGTCAGTATTCTAAGCATACACGCTGTTTGTCCATCAAAGATGGGTAGTGGCAGCGCGATCAAACACACATGGGTGCATCACTACACTGTGCATTCTTATCACCTTAACAAGAATAATATCTGACCAGACAGCTTTGATTTGGGTGTGGTTCTTCTCGTGCAGCCCAGCTCCGGGTTTATCGGTGAACGGTGAGTGTTGGGGCTTGCATTATAATCCCAGTTCCTTTGTGAGGTGGGTGTGGGTTTACCTGAGCCCAATGGGTGCAGAGGATCGGAGGTCAGCTCAGTTCACATTTCTTAGATCTGTTGATGTTCTGCGGTTTGAAAAAGGAAGATTTCTACATAATTTCATTTCCTCGGTTGTCGGTAACGTTCTCGAGAGAGTGAAGAAATCTTATCTTAGTAAACATGTGGTTTGTTCTCCTTGAGAGCCCTTTTTCACATCACCTGATTCTATATTTTAAAGGGAAGACACAACATTCGTAATGATGGCAAAACTGCTTCTAATGAGCATGCCTTTTTCCAATGAATCAAGATATAAACTCCTCAAAAAAAGTTCGGAATCTCAAGTTTGACTGACGATTTCTCTCTTGTTACCAACTCATTTTCCTTGCATTTGGTATCATTGGAAAGCCCTGTTATTCTTCTTTACAATGATGTGCCATTTGTTATGATTACGCAATTGGGGGATGTGCAGCACAGCTGAATATGGGGATGGGTGTAAAGTGAAATGTTGCAAAATGCATTGCTATTGTCAAAAGTGTATTGACTCTTGCTGTTAAGAGTTGTTTGAGGCTCTTGACTTAACATTGTTTGTTCAATGAAGGAAGCTGTTCAATGATTAAACCAGAAAAAAGACTTTACTTACGTCTTGTTTTTTCTTTTGTTAGTGATAGAGAGTTTCATTGTACTGTGAGAGAGATTTGTTGTTACTGATGGAGAATTACTGGGTGTTTGAGTGCAGAAAATGACAAATTCTTTTACTCTGTTTGAAACTCAACCACATTAACAACAGAGTTGCTATCCCGGAGGCAATTTATTGTGACAGGCCATGTGGATTTCTGAACTTTTCCTGCACATTTATGGCCTACAACCTTTAAATATTGGTTAGTAAGCAGACAATCATTCAAGACACATCCATCTTCCAAACAACTCCTAACAGCAAGAGTCAATACACTTTTGACAATAGCAGTGCATTTTGCAACATTTCACTTTACACCCACCCCCATATTCAGCTGTGCTGCACATCCCCCAATTGCGTAATCATAACAAATGGCACATCATTGTAAAGAGGAATAACAGGGCTTTCCAATGATACCAAATGCAAGGAAAATGAGTTGGTAACAAGAGAGAAATCGTCAGTCAAACTTGAGTTTCCGAACTTTTTTTGAGGAGTTTACATACATCAGACATCCAACTTGTGAATGTTTAAGCTCAATGCAAAGTCTAAGTCATGAGAAAAGTGCGAACAAACTTTCACCATTTATTCAAGAAAAAAGTTGCCATCTGGCAAATTTTTCAGAATTTTTACATTTTATCATGTTTTATTTAAAATGGGAACACTTCAGACAGTAATTGTTCAAGATGATTGGTGTGGTTACCAACGTCACATCAAGTTGGATTTGGGATAAAAATTTGGTAATTTTGTAATGAGGAAATTACCAATGTTTTACCTTCCCTTTAAAGATATATAAATGTAAACAGAAATCCATACACACTATTACACCCAAATTTCCCCCCTCCAAAAAAGGGTAAAAAATTTAAATAAAAATCTGGTTGTACCCCCAGTTCTTTTCAGAACTAATTACTACTCAATTGAGATTCTTACATGGTGTCACCGCAATTAGTCTTACTTAAAAATCTTCCATGTTAACATTATTTTAGAAAAAAAATCAAATATGTAAATACATGTAGATAATTATCAAGAAACAATATGTATTCATTTCATTGTAAAACAAAATAGCTTCTGTTTTCCAGATTCCCTTGAATTGGTAAATATAAATTAAATGTTTGATTTGAGAATATTGCATCAACACAAATTATGAATCAGTTGTGCCCCTAAAAGAGTCCAATTGGGCTCCAAATAAGCTACAGAAGGGGGAGTAGATGTCACTGGCTTAGCTGTGTTCAACATCATTGCGGAACATCACGGCTGCCCTTGGCAATAATTAATAGACTTCCTGAAATGTCCACCCTCTTAACACATCACAATCCTTGACCTATGCATGGTGTGTTCTCAGAAAGCAGCAACTTAGCCTGAACTCCTTGGCAGTCGCCGGCTACCGGCCTGTGTGCAGCTGGCTGTATATAGTCTGTTCAGTCATAACTTGGCTGGGTGTGTACAGGGAGAGTGTGTCAGTCAATGTGAACCAGCCAGAATACATGCTAGAATAATTTGGTATGCGGGTGAGTCTGTCTTTGGGAAGAATTTGTCAGGTCTCAGAGAGTGAAGCCAGCTAGCGAGCTAGCTTACAACTTCAGGAATAATTACAGGGTAAGTTAGTTGAAGGTATGTCTTTTATTAAATAGTCCAGCTTCTAAGTACCCATGTGGGAGGGGGACAAATTGTGCACAAAACTTCTCACACTTTTTAAACACATATCATTTGAAGCTTTGGACCAATCTTGGACCTTGATCTTTTCAAGGGTGGGGCCATGTTTTTTTTTTTTAAGAAGGGGACAAGGATCCCCATTAAGTACATATGACTTCAGATGAAGATTCATTTTTGATTCTGCCTTTTTTAGGGGCAGGGTCATATTTGTAAAAAGTGGGGTGATCCCAATCTGGTGTTATTTTTGTATCAGAAATTGGCACTCGGAAGTAAGTCTTCCTATAGATATATCTAGATGAAGACACAGCTTGTATGTGCCAAAATGTTAACCCTTTCCTTACCATAGGTGACTTTAGTCGACTGCACTCATACCCCCTCTTCCTTACCATAGGCGACTTTAGTCGACCAAGCTTTCACACAAAAAAGCACTCAAGCCTGAGCACAAAGGCCATTTTGTTATAAAGCTGTAGTTTTGTCCATGTTCACCCTCCATACCCAAGCTTACAATGGTTGGAAAGAGCAAGATCGGATCTTTCCATTGATGGTGAAATAAAATAAGGTTGCTATTATGCAATCCCTTCAAACTGGAGTGGAAAGATCCGAAATGCCAAACACCTACGGAGCGCCATGTGTTTGTGTACAAAAAGTGTTTGAGTTTACAGATCACACTGAGGAAACAAAGACCGAGAACTTGGACATTTATTGACTGATCTTAATGTTTTTTGGATTTTATGAAAGGGAATTCAATAAGTAAGATATTTTTAATTATTTATTTTGCTGTAAAACGATATCTTCAAGGTGATAATAGAGTTTGTAAAATTGGCCTTTGAACATTTAGCTTTCTGTTGTGTAAGAATGTGTGCTTCACGCTTGAGTGGTCAAACAATGCGGTCACCAGTGGTTTATGTCAAAACAATTCGGTATTGAGAGGGTTAAGGTAATCATGGTGCAGTACCAAAATGGACTGTAACAGCAGAACATGCTGTCCTGAAAGCGTCAGACCATTGTATAAAGATAGTTTTGCTGAGACCAAAATCTTAAGATCGTAACTAGGATATTGCCATGAGTAGCATGGATCGTTAATGATGTCACAAACACTGTATCTGTACACAGCTGCAAAAACAATGTTGCTATTCATACTGTCTGTGGTATACTGTCTGTGAATTCTATTTATTTCTTGAGACCCAAAGGTTTTTTTGTCATCTAAATCTAAAACTTCCTGTTAAACGTTGTTAATTTGTCAACCACAAGTAAAACTCTGCTGCAGGTAAGGTTGATTTCTAGGTTATTTTTAAATCGCTATTGGAAATGTATTCAGTAATGTAACTGTTTGGTTTAATTTCCTGTGAATCACCACAACTCTGCATTCTTAAGCTCTTTCTGATCTTCTGTGGTTTAAAGAATACATACACCAGTATTTTTTTTATAGTATTTCCTCTTTCCTTTATTGTTTTTTATTTTTATTTCTCCTGACGTCAATCGGAGCAAACTGATTGAAATATCCGGTAGATTCCAAGGTTATCAAATGAAACATCTTCCAAAAAACCTTTCCCCACACGAGGCTGGCTCCTTTAAAAAATGACAAGAACAAAACTCCCTTTTTACAAAATGCTATGTCTTATCAAAGAAAAATTAACTTTAAAAGAACCTACATGTACGGAATTATTTTTGTACATTTTAATTTCCACTTAAAAAATTATTTAGCAATACGTGTATGTGGTACGTATTCTAATTAAAATTTGCAAATATTCATGAGTGAATTTGTGATGTCATAGTAGGAACTGACGCAACATCATGGTTGGTTTGTGCATAAAAAAGTTTGAATTCTTGTTCTATTCGCAAGTTAGTTCTCTGAACTTTTTGTGTTTTATTATTATTATGTCTAAAAAATAATCCATAATATTTTTCTTGTACAATGAAAGCACAGTTAAATCATGTCATCACATAACCTGTACAAATTGTTAGGATGAGACAACTCTAGGCTAAATTTCTCCAGAATACACAAGAAATTTATGTGACACCGGAGTCAAAGAATAAGGGACAAAGAATATGTCTTATTTTTTCTGTGTACTTTAGTGTTGAGAGAAGGAGCGAGCAAGCATGTGTCTCCTCTGGCAAACTGAATGGGAATGTGGCCTATGAGGGCACCACAACTTACAGGGTTTTATTTATGACTCGCTCTGGCAAAACCCGAAACTTCTCGGCATTTACCATAATGCGTAACAGACATGAAAAGGTCAAAAACTGACCCCAGGGACCAGTTTTCATGATGGAAAAAGAAAAATCCTGAAACATTGTTGGGAACATTATTAATTTTCATGATAAATTTGGGAGGTCACATTTGAAAATTGGGTCCAAGTTTAGGGTTTTGCTAGAGCCAGTCACATATAAGAAAGGGTTTTGTAAAGTGATTTAAATATAACAAAAGAGAAACAGTGGATGAATATCGGTGCAGGCTACGTATGTACTGAATTAAAGGAAAAGCAGTATTATAATTAAATCAAATTAAAATTGTTTTTTCCAGTCACATTCATCTCTAGGATTTGATTTTTTATTTCACCAAATACCATCACCACTATTTTATTAGGTACGAGTGCAAGTACAAGTCTGAGTCTGAGACCTCAGTATCAAAGCAGAGTCTCGAGTGACATGCGATGACTGTGTTCTGTGTTTTGAAAATATTATAACATCCTCGCCAAAGTGCAAAATGTCACATCAGAATTTGCTGCCAAGGGTTGGGCCTGTGGGAATCATGTATGGAAAATTTAATTTCTTGTTTCCTTTCTTTTTAGGATTTCTTCACATTAAAGAGTTAACATTGTGAATGAAAAACAAACCTTTATGTTCCAGTCCTCTGTTCTTCCTGCCGTCTCTTCTCTCATTAACAACAATATTAAAAGCAAAGGTAATTGTCATTATTTATAGCCATTGTACAGTATTTTTAATTTTTTTAAACTATAAATAATCAGTTTTGAAATAATTTCCAGAAATGAATATCTGTCATCTGAAGACAGAAGTTCCACGTTGGAATGATTACGAACAATATGAATGCATTTTCTCTATTGTCTCGTTAATGGTATAATGAAGTAAGCTGAACTTTTCACACGTTAGTTTTGTACATGTATCTTGATTCTAAGAAAGTATGGATGCATTTACAGACATATTACTACAAGGGTTTACTTGTTTGAAAGGGAAGGTGTATCAGGTAAAACATTGAATCTTGTCAAAAACACTTATTATAAGTACATGTATACTATAAACTGTCTTTGAGTCAAGATATGCATTAAATGGGGATAAGACAACTCGACCCATGTGACAACTTGACACGGACACCTCGACCCACGAGACAACTCGACCCTTGTGACAACTCGACCCTTGTGACAACTCGACCCTTGTGACAACTCGACCTTGTGACAACTCGACCCACGAGACAACTCGACCCACGAGACAACTCGACCCACGAGACAACTCGACCCACGAGACAACTCGACCTACGTGACAAGTTGTCATGGACAATTCGACCCAATTTATCGTTGCTTAGAAGTGGATCATCATTTTTCCTTGAAAAAAGATTGATCTATTCTAGCACCAAGAATGGCTAAAGTTCTCAAGCACAAATTCAATAATTTCCCCCGTAATACACGCGCTGGCGAAATTACTTTTTAGGACTTGAAGTTTAACGTTAATTCATACGACAGTGAATTGCTTTGCGGAACCGTTGTTACAGTAAATATAACTAATCCCCGGGGAAAATATAATATTAAATAAAAAGAAAATTCCAAATAAAAACTTTAAATGTGATATTTTATTGAATGCCATTCAAATAATAAACCATAAAAGGGCAATAAGATCAACAACAATAGGCATATAATTAGGCCTTACCCATTTTTAACACGTGTTCATGCCCATTGCCGGTGCTGGCTAGCGCGCTTTTCTCCCTCTCCCCTGTGGACGAATACGAGATATAAAATTATAGATTTAAAATTATTTAAAAAATTATTACAAAACGTGTTTTACCGATAACATCCTTGATTTCATTATAGAAAGGAAAACAAATTCTTTGAAAAGTGAATATAATTGTGTCATAAGCTTGGTTTAACGTTAACAGTAAAACCATGCTTCTTTTTGAAAAATGATCTGATGAAAAAAAAAGAAAATGCATTGTCAATTCGGTCTACACTCGACACTCGACACTCAATCCTTCCCACAAAAAAGGGTCGAGTTGTCACATAAAGGGTCGAGTTGTCACATAAAGGGTCGAGTTGTCACATAAAGGGTCGAGTTGTCACAAGATCGAGTTGTCTCGTGGGTCGAGTTGTCTCGTGGGTCGAGTTGTCACAAGGTCGAGTTGTCTCATGGGTCAAGTTGTCACAAGGGTCGAATTGTCTCAAGGGTCGAGTTGTCTCAAGGGTCGAGTTGTCTCAAGGGTCGAGTTGTCTCAAGGGTCGAGTTGTCTCAAGGGTCAAGTTGTCACAAGGTCGAGTTGTCTCGTGGGTCGAGTTGTCCGTGTTGAGTTGTCACATGGGTCGAGTTGTCTTATGACTGCATTAAACAACCAACCAGTGACAGTTATTTTGTCAAACTGGAAATTATTTCACTTTACTTTAACCACTTCGCGTCGGAGGCTGTGTATACACGCAATTTTTTTTTGCACCGCGGATCGGAGAGTGTCTGAACACACCATAGGAAACTCGGGAATATTTGTATGCATGCTCGGTTGACGTGACAACGAGCCACGCACGTAAAGTGACATGCTCGGAAGATGTGGCCACACGCTGTGGAAGCTTCCATTGTCCTTTCGGGTGACGTAAAACACGCCAGTTTGGCAGTGCTCGTGCTTCGGTCGACGTGTTATTGCACAACAATTGTTCGGCACGATAGCGGGGGCCGTGTAAACACGCTCACATGGGTTGTTGGGGCAGGGGGGCACTCGTAAACCTGTTCCACATTTTTGTCTTTGTCTCCATTGAAATCTGTAAAGCTGTGGTATACTAAGATTTCTATAGACCAATTACCTGGCAGACCGCTGGCGAATCAAGATTTCTATAGACCAATTTCCGTGCACCATTGTCCCATTGTTACTCGGTACCACTCGGATCGTGGAGGCCATGTTCGGATGACGTGTAAATACGATGAAGAATTCTTTAGAGGGCTCGGTGGACTTCTGAAGACGCAACACAAAATACGCCCTCCTGGCTATAATTCCCAAGGGAAACTCGCCAATTTATCTGCTAATAAGCTAAATGGGGGTGTCTCGTCTTAGTTTCATTGACGTAACCAAAAAAAATTCATGCAAACAAAAACGTGTTTGTGTGGGAAAAAGAAACCCGCACAGGGGCCCAGAAAAACTTTTTTATTCCCGACGCGAACTGGTTAAAGTGAAAACAACTCAGACAAAATGACTTCAAGAGAAGGTTAAATAGCATCATCTGCTGGACACCAAGTAAGATTTAAGTTCTTGTAAGTAAGATTTAAATTCTTGTCAAGGATTGCTGAAATTTGTACTCTGAAAATGTTTCAAATCTGTACAATATGGGTAACCTAGCCAGTATTAATAAAACCAAAACATAGTTGAATGTTTCAGATGTATGGATTAAAAAGGTATAGCTGGTTAGAACAGTCTTTGGAAAAAATCTTGGAAACGTCATTGATATGATGTCATTCTCAGCGTCCAAATTTACTTGGATTCTTTTGGGAGAATGAAACTGCGAGAGGTATTACATACATATGTATACTAGTATTTGATGGTACATGTATGTGATGCTTCACAGCATCTAGGTCATGCCGATGTCAATGAATAATCACTGCTCTTTTTTTCGGGTGGTGAAGTACAGCAAAATACAAATAATTTTTTTTCTCCAATACCGATATAGCAATGTGAATATGACAGTCATTATGGAAAGGCGTATACATGTTACTATACTGGTCAGTCCATGTTGTTTGATGGATAGACCGGAACATTCTAAGTGTATAATTTTGTGAACCTTCTTACTTCAATTCCCCTGATCATTCCCAAGTTAAGAGTAATCAGGTGCACCTCTGTTTCAGGTTCCCAAAATAATTAAGAAAAGGATTTAAGCAGGCACACTGAGGAACCTCACTGTTCCTTTATTGAGACGGTATCCTAGATACGCACTTTTAGGAGGAAGCTTGTTATAGCTACATGTATGGTCATATGTAGATATCCCGTTATTGATCAGGCATTAGGAGAAAACATCGGTTTTCCAGGCGTTGTTGGGGTACCAGTCTTCAGTTGGGTACCAGTCTTTACCTGCTTCCACGCCACTGGTTGCCGGTTTACAATTTGACCAGCGAGGTCCTGATAGGAACTTGCCATGGCCGTTTTGTTTTTAATCAGAAAGGTTGTCTGTATTTCAACAGGTTGACCTCTTGGCTACTTGTAACATGATAAATACAGGATAAGTGGTGTTTATGAAACAGGTTGGGCTCGCAAATGGAGCATGTAATTTTGCATCCAGGTCATATGAAGTCTACTTCAAAGGTCATCTTTTTTTGGGACAGCTTGGTCATATAATTTCTTGAAGGCAATCGTGGTTGGCCCTTAGTGAGGATTTCACCATCCATGGTGCAGTTGTTTTTGATGTTCAGCTTACTCACAAAATTTCATTTTCTTTGTACTCAGATTTGCTGTCAACAAGCTATAACTTAAATTTGTTCACAGATACTCGAAAAGCACTGAGTATACAGTGCTTTATACATACGTCGGTGTAAGGGCAAAAATCAAATCAATTTGCTTATCACCAAATGCAAGAATTTCATCAATTTATATTGCGGAAATTTTGATTTTTCCCATTTCACAATCAAGGAATAATGGTGTAACTTCATTCAGTCTACCACGTTTGGCTTAAAGCAGTGCCTTCAAGACGACGGCTGTTTGTGAGGAGCAGCGAATCGCTGCCCCAACCCAGCATGCCCTGTTCTACAACAGCATGTTGAAGAGTGGCCGAGCGATGCGCTTTAATTGGAGGGAGTTGCTGATCGTTGCCAACCAACCCTCCAAATATTTCACCAAGGAGGGGCCGCTCTACATGAAGGTCACACCTAGTGGCTGGAGAAAGAAGGGGGAATGTAAGTTACGTTCTGAAAAAAACCCATAATTTCTCAATTTGTTTTTTTGATGTGCTTTTTAGGCTTAAAATTATACATGAGGATGTAAGAATGAGGAGAAATTGTGTGTGTGTTTTTTAGTGGCATCATATAGTTCTTAAAGGGAATATTATTTTATGTCCATTTCAACCCTTTTGTTTTCAATATATCGCTCATGTTTTTGAGAAAACAACAAAATAAAACTGTTACTGGTTTTTTATATTTTTATTTTATTTCTTAAATGTAATCCAACTTTGGCCCAAACACGGGTGATAGGTCTTTAAGTTTTTTAATCCAAACCCATGGTAAAATATTTTGAAAAGTAAATTTCTCCTAACCCCATTTGTCTCGATTTTCAGAAAATCCTGAGGTGTATTGTATGTATACACGCACATGTAAATGGGGTAAAACAAATGACCCTCTTTGCAACATCACCCCCTCAGTGGATAAGATCACCCTAGTATTGGCAAACAGTTATAAATAACACAGAAAACATCGCTGCTGCTGTACATAAGCATAAGAGAGGCCATTTGTTTTCTCCCAGTGTACATTAGGTCTTTATTGAATTTGTGACAAAATGTACATACATGTATTTTGTTACAATCTTTTTACCATGGGTTTAAATAAAACGGATGTTGTTTAGTTTCCTTTATGACATAACATCTTTATAACTGGGGAATGGTTGGTTTTTGCTTAGAGCTTCTCTTTAAAAAGAGTTATAGCTACTCTTAAAAGCTTCATTCTAACCAATCGATGTCTCTTACAGTGTTAGCATTTCTGACATTACTGTTCACAATTACATGTAGTATGATACCAAAACAAAAAATACATACACAGTAATGCAGGTTATTCAATGATACAGGACGTTGAACTTTAACTATCACTAGCAATTTGTTTGAGAATAGCAATCTATACATATCGCCCCCCATGGTACATGTACATGTTATTCATCAGACTTTGACTATTCCTATAGGATTCACTTTATAAATCATAAGACAAAAATATTCCTTTATTATTTCAGATATTTGCACATAATAGTGATGACATATAGTGTGCTGATAAACAATGAAATATACATTGAAATTATGATTTTTCTTTTTGAAACCCTTATACACTATTGTATTCCCCTAAAAAGCCTTAAATTACCACAGATTCACATGAAACCTACTTTTGTGTAATAAAATTTGATAAATGGTACCAAACATCCCTTGAAATATTTCTGTCTGATACATTTTAGAACAATTAATCAAATTATGTCGAAAATGAAGTTTTGCCTGCCTGAGATTCAAATTCCACATTATAATGAATACAAAAATCTAATGCATTTGTCATGATTTTTATGTTAATAGCACAATGAAATATCCTGAAACTCTTGACTCTCGTAAAGTGTGGATGAAATTACAGACCTTTACCAACTGCCTTCATATTTTTAGGCAGAAATCCAACCTTTGACAAAATGCACAATTTCAAACCTGGGTGTGCACTTCCTATGAACTTGCTCAAACTGGGTGTGAATTGTTTTGGAAAATGGCCGTGAAAAATTATGCTTAAGGCACCTAATACTAGCTAATACATGTACATGGTCAATTTCAATAATGTAGTTAACCCTCTTATAAGAAGCAAACTTTGGCTATTTTACCACCAGTTTCTTTTTATTTTGTTTTTTATTTTTTGTCAATTCACTTTTATTTTCCTTGTAGAAAGAAAAACACTTTCAAATGAGATATTTCACTAAAAGAATAATGGCTTGTCATGCCAGTAGTGCGGGCAATGGCCTCAGATAACCAAGGACCAAGCTAAAGGCTAGGTCCTTTATCACCCATGGTCCCAACCCTGAAGTCTTTATCCTGCGATAAAGACCAAATGACAGTCTTTTATTCCCATTATTAAATGTCCATCTTGATTTCAATATATTCATTTTTCAATATTAAGTCATTTGTATTGAAAATGAGCCATAACAAAACTGACAGATCCATTTGGGATGTATGAAATGCCAACTAATAGACATCGGGACACAAATACATTCTTCTACACTTGATTGGTTCAATCCCGCAATGCACGCCTAATAACAGCTGACGCTTGATGCACATACTTTCTGGTCAGACTTTAACATTGTCTCTGCCGGCAGTTAATGCATCATCACGTGATCACATTTCATCCAATCATAACTGTCTTGGGTATTTAGTAAAAATATATTGTAAACAGCCTACAGGGGTCATTATTTGACCAACAATGAATTCATCTTTGTGAAATTTATTCACTTTCTTGATTGAATCCAAATAAATGAGTGAAAAATAAGACTTCACACATTTTAAGTAAAATAGTTTAACACACAATAGGCAGATTTATATCTACAGATTTATATATTTACAAAGCAAACTCAGTGACAAAATTGTTCTGTTTCCATCCATTCTTTTCCCTCTTTAGATCATCTAGGTTAACCTAAAATGGGTGTTTCCCTTGAAAGGATGTTTAATTTACTCGCTTAATCTTTTGAGATAGAACAGAGAGGACTGATGCAAATGTGTACTAAGGACAAACAGGTGTGGATTACCATGGCAACAGCCACACACTTTTGCACTAGCATTTTGTGTTCCACACATTGTCTGCATTGTCACTGGGGATGTAATTGCAGAATTTTGCTATTGCACAGTGTCCTAGAGTCAAAACGAGTTTGAGACTGGAATATTTTAGAGGACTTTGACTTAAATCAAATTGAGTTGAATCTTTAGTGCTGAGTCGTGTTGAGTCATTTTGCAGCATTGATTTGAGTATAGTCATTGACTTGAGTCATTACAAACTCGGGTTCTTCTATATACTGTAAACTGTTTTTTCACTAGCCCACTAGTAAGCTTAACTTTTAACTAGTCCACAAGCATTTTCACTGGTCCACATCTTCTGAGTATTTTCCCTAGATTTATACATATTCTGGTAAAAAAAAACTTTAATAAGCATTGTCCATTAATTAAAGGTATCATACAAAATTCCAACATCTTTCTGAGTAGAGTTTTATTCTTACATTTTAATGTAAATTTGATCTAACTCTGTACAATCTAATAGCGACAGTCTAGCACATCATCGGGTTCTGCCAAACTACTTGGAGAGGATATTGACTAGTCCACCACCATTTTAATTAGCATTTGGTCAGTGGACCAGTGTTAAGGTCAAATCCTATGTAGCAAACTTCTGCAATAACACACTGCAAACTTGCTACCATCACTTCTGAATTTGTAACTTACTACATTTCATGCATTTCATGCATTAATCCATGACACAATCTGTCATGTGTACCTACATGTATCAGGTAAACTTGACAGTATCCAGTGTGTGCTTCACACATTACTTGGCAAAAAGCCACATACCTACCTTCATTTCTTGCGGAAATTCTCAACAAGTGTTTTTAATACTTGTTTCCCTTTGGCTTCCTACCAGTGAACATTGCAACCCTCACTGTGACCTTGTTTTAAAACGCTGCAGCTACGCAATGTCTGTCTTTGCTTTGACATCATGTGTTGTTCAGTGTTTTATTTGTTGAGCCTTGCAGCTTCTTGCTGTCAGATGGGGTGGTTGGCTGAGCGCAGAAAATATTTAATGATCATCGAAATTTAAAAACAAAATCATTCTCGCTGTACTAGAAATCACAAGGGTTTATAATCTCAAAGTTAATCATGTTGCATGGATTCCATCTTGCTGTGTAACAAATGCAGATT
Source organism: Zoroaster sp. YZ-2022 (assembly GCA_029582265.1). Classification (NCBI taxonomy): domain Eukaryota; kingdom Metazoa; phylum Echinodermata; class Asteroidea; order Forcipulatida; family Zoroasteridae; genus Zoroaster; species Zoroaster sp. YZ-2022. The sequence goes on along the minus strand of CM055833.1, from coordinate 30,252,379 downwards.
TTTGTATGACCTATGACCTGTTTGATATCTCCCCTCCATGGCTATGCCTGTATGTAGGCTGATATGAAAACTGGGCAGTGCTTTTAAGGTCAATGCTCCATGTAGGTCCTTGTTTATTGAAGAGAAAATGGACCTCAAACTCGGCAGAATGACATTTCATGAAAAAAGTATGGCATGGGATGATATGTGCATCACCACATGCTTATTCAGCATTCGCATATCATGAGTTTTCTGCAATGTACATGTATCACTTGTTTCCAGCAATGCATGCCATCAGAAGTCTATTACCTACATAAAGTGTGCCAGTCTGCTATAATCCATATTGAAGAACCTTTTTACAGTGTTCGTGCAACAGCGCGAACACCTCTTTGAAATTCTTTTTTTCTTTTTCTCTTCTACTTCTTTTTCTCAAAAACATAAGTTCCAAAGTTCACAGAGCCTTCAAACTTGACACATACTTATATGTAGACCATAATATGTAGTTGACAATAAAGTTATGAAATATAGTTTCAGGTAAAGTTGTGATGTCATGGTGATGTCATCAGATATTAAAATACACTAAAATACACTTTTATAGGGTCTGCAGCCAACATGATATGGTATTTGGGCATGCCTTCCGTGGATGAAATTACTATTGACAAGTGATCTTTTCAAAAATGTGACTGATGTCATCGCCTTTCACAGCGCCCACTGGCAGCAGGTTTAGAAAAATAATTTTCTATCTCAAAAACGATAGGAAATTTGAATATGACTTTTGTGAATAATGTGATTAGTAACATCTTATCTTTAAAAAAAATGTTTGATGATGTCATCAAAGTTCAGAGCGTCCCCTAGCAGCATTTTTAAAAAGGGAATCATTTCCAATCTCAGATATTGAACCAAAGCACGTACTAATGTTATTTTTTCATAATCATGAGGAAGTTTTATTGTGTCATGACCTTCAAATCACCTGATCTGACCTTTACTTCCGGTCTAAACAGGAAGTTCAAATTCATCACATTCTAATGCAAAATTGATAGGTCTTTTGAATATGAAATTGATATTGTTATAATAAAAGATGATACACCTTTGAAAAATATGATTGACATCATATGCCAATTTCTAAGCCATTGCCAAAGTGTACTGCAGAAAAAATAGGCTTGAATGTAACACTAGCCCATCTATATTAGACTGGTGCCCAATGTCATGTGTTGAAATATGAATGGCCATGGAGGCTTCCGGGTAGTAATTCAATGGGTGCAAAAGGTCAAGTATCCCAGCTTATCGACCCTGGCAATGGATACAGATGCTGGGTGTGGCCACACTGTTTCATACTATGTATCCATGTTTGACATGATTACATAAGATTATGATGCATATTCTCAATCATCCAGTAATTTGTAATGAAATAGACTATATAATTAAATTATAATTTTTTGTAACTCTGCTACATTGCGTCCTTGGGCAGCTGGTGACCTGCTGTGATGGTCATGTGATAGACAGCTTGGTATATTCTTGATAGAACGGGTTACCAGTTGCCTGAAAAAGTATGATGGTTTGAGACACAGCATATATGTAGCATAGAAGTAGCAAAATTGTAAGTTCCAGTAATTTAGTTTATTTCATTGTAAAATATTCTTAAGAAGTAGGGATTTATGTAACTTTAAAACTGAATCAGAGTTCATAAAATCATGGCCTGACGTAAAGTCTTTATAGTATACTCAGATTCAAGATTCACACTTTACTGGGGAGGTGGTAGAGGTGGTTATGTAGGTCTTTGAAAGTGTTATTTTTATACCTTCAGTTCTGATGTAGAGATGAAATACACTTTATAGAGAGGGAAAATTATTGATTTATTTTGTTTGTTTGTTTTTTGGGGTGTTTGTTAGTTGAATATTTTAATTCAATTTTTTTTAAATTTAATTTAATTTAATTTAATTTAATTTATTTTTGGAGGGGTGGTTGGTCTTGAAAAGTGGAAGTATCTGTATTGCCTTAATTTCTATTTTACAATTTTGGATTTAACCCTTAAATAGAACTTGTTTTCTGTATCAGTACCGACCCCCCATAACCGGTGTATACGTACCTGCATCCCAGCAGATTCTAACCCATGCATACCCTGGTCCAACTTGAGCCTTTCCTTCCCCCATTACAATCCCTAATCCTTACAAGCTGATGGGGAAACAAGTGACAGTCAAGAGGAACACTGTCTTAATTGACCCTTCCCCAGCACTGCTTCCCTAGGAAAACACAACACAAAACACAAAACAGCAGCATTTCCCAGAGTCCGGCATTCTCCTGAGGACGATCAGAGCATACTGATCGAAATGTCGAGTTGTACCTCCAGTTCTTTTCAGAACTAATTACTACTCAATTGAGAATTTCACATGGTGTCACCGCAATTAGTCTTACTTACAACACAAAACAGCCGGGGGAAAATGGGGGTGGGGGGTGGGGAGTGGGGAGTGGGGAGAACAGGGATTCAGTGACTTGTAGGACATATGTAGTGGCACCTTCAAGAAAGAAAAATGAAAAAGAAATATTTAAAGAAAGTTTAGATTGATGAAATTCTTGTGACAGGTACATGTAATAAACAATTGATTTGCCCTTATCCAGATGTATGTATGAAGCACTAGATACTAAAAAACAAATCCACATTTTTTTCACACACTCAGAAAGCACTGCTTCATACATACAATGTACATGTATGTCGATGTTCGGACAAAAACCAAATCAATTATTTAAGAAAAATTATGCTTGACGTACATGTGATGTAGTAGTAATAATATAAGCATATATATTTGCCATGCATAAAATAAATGTTTAAATGCCAACAAATATGTCAAAAATTAATTTATTTTGAAAAAAACATTCAAAATGTCATACATTATTCTCTGAGTTGTATTTCTACAGAGTGTATCCTACATGTATATAAATGTATGGACAGCATCCTCATGTTGTGTCCTGTCTCTCCACTTTACGTCTAAAAATAAGTTTTAAGAAAAACTTGAGTCGCTGTGAAATCATCTATGATTTTGCAATATACCTTTACTTGTATGTCATACAAGTACACAATAATAGCCATATATTGAACACTTAATAATAAGAATACATGAAACATAAAATATAAGTAACATAAAATATAAATAACAAGAATGTTTGAAGGAATGCATCAAACCAGATAACTGTGTTAGTGCCCTCTAGTGGGCATTGACAGTAATAATAATAATAATAATAATGTGTGGATTTATATAGCGCACGTATCCACCAACTAAGTGGTGCTCAAGGCGCATTATATTATTATCCCTGCTCATAAGGCTCATAAATCATTCCTGAAACCATCTCAGCTCCCTGGGGAGTATACAGCTCAATTGCTGCCATTTCTAGCGCATATAGAGCAAACCAACTCTGCCTTCACAGGTACCCATTTAACCCCTGGGTGGAGAGAAGCAATTATGATTAAGTGTCTTGCTCAAGGACACAAGTGTCACGGCCGTGATTCGAACCCACATTATGTTGCTAACACCAGAACTTGAATCCGGTAAGCTAGACCGCTCGGCCACGACACCCCAGTAGATGATTTTCTTCACTGAATGACAAACTACAAGGGTTCTTCAGAATTTGAATTATAATGAATTACATTAAGGCCCCCCCCCAAAAAAAAAGTCTCCAGTTTCTGGTCATGTAGTTGACCAGATATGAAAAATCGCTGCAGCAACACATGTATTTTTTTTATTTTAATTTTTTTTTGGGGGGGGGGTTTGGTAATCTTTTTTTTTTCCCAACCAGTGAAATATATGATACATGTATACATGGTTTTTGGAACCAGACCAAATTTCTCATACACAAAGTATGGTGGCTAAGAGAGGCCTCACAAATTGGACAAACATTCATACCCTTATGTGAACAAGTCATTTTAAAACACAGAATGGCAGAATTGTAATTGATCCAACAATTTTGGCTGCAATTGGACATCATTTCAAATGCCGATGCGCAGTTGATGTGCACAGCGACCAGAAACAGAGACTTTTTTTGGCCTAATACCTGGATATTTCAACAATCCCTCCCCCCCCCCCAAAAAAAAGAGCTGAAAATAAATCAACCGATTTTAAAGTAAACACAACCATCATGACACAACCTAGTATTTTTTCGTGACAACTTCCTTGTCATGAGTGTTCTTTTCATAGAATGGTACGGTAATTTATTTTAAGTGAATCTAAGAATTGTACATGGCAGACATACATGTAAACGTGTATCCTTCCGTTGTGTTATTGGATAATTTACTTAATCCTAAACATACACATAGTGTAAATGTAGCAAAGAATGTGAGCAGATATATTTTGTGTGTGATGATTGTCACCTTGTCTGGATAGACTTTATTACAAATTATCATTTCCTGTTGATAGCAAAAGCCGTTGCCAAGAGCCACATTAAGTTTTTGCACTGGTATCAGCAATTTAATTATTATTTTTTGTGTGGGGGGAAGTGGGGGGCCAGGGTAGAACAGTGGTGTCAATCAGTATCATTTCTTCTAAGAAAAATTGCTAAGCAAAAATATGGTAAGTAAATAAGTTACACAGGGACATAGCAAAGGGGCAGGTCAAACCTCCCAATAAGTTTCTCAGTCAGCAAATAAACCACCAAATCAAACCATCAAGTTAGAAATAAAAGCAAAACAGAAACACATGTTCTTAAGGGACTTGCTGACTTAAAGTTAATCTTAATATTTTCAAGCACCCTCTACATGTTATGCCCTCTGATAATAAGACCTAAGTACATATAATATGATTAATTCTTTTCATTACTGAAAGGGGTAGGCCTACCACACACCAGGCCTACACCTAAACCCCAATCACTTAGTTATTTATAAACTTGATTTCATTATCGTATAATCTTTTATGTTAAATTGACAATTTTGAAGCATTTTATTCCCTTAAAGACAGTAATGTCTGAAAGTATGATGCTTTGTAAGAATCAAGATAACTGTATGATCAGAAACCAACCTATGAGAAGTTATGCCAATATTACCAATGTTGTACCTACATGTATCCTAAGATGAAAAGCTCAGTGGTTGAGATGTAAGACACCTACAGTGTACACTAGTAACCAAGAAGTTGTAGGTTCGAATCCTGCACGAGTCACCTATGAAACATTGTGTATACAAGCTTATTATATGTAAAAAGTAATCACTCATTGTGATGGGGTATGTCAGAAATTCAACCCCTCCTGGTTTTTTTTCTAATTCCCCAATGCAGCGTACAGTGAGAGATGGTGCCGTCTTCGTGGCAATCTCCTCTTCTACTTCAAAGGTCGTGACCTCTTATCAGAGCCGCAGGGTGTTGTTGTCCTGGAGCAATGCTTTATTAAGGAGGAGTATGGCGAGATCCAGCCCTTTGCATTTTGCATTGGTGAGTTTCTTGAATTTGTTTCAAATCTTTTAGGATAGGGGTTAATATTAATTTCAACAGATGTTGGTCGAGATACATGTACATGTATGACTTGTAAATTAACATTTTAGAGACATATGTTGTATTATGCCATATAAAATCACATATCTGCATGAATGATTATTTCATGGCATGTTACATGTATATAAAGGGAATAAAAGTGTTCAACAGGCGGGATCAAAAAACGACAGGGTCATAGCCATGGACAAAAGGACCAATCCGAAGGTTGTAATGTATTGCAATGTGCACAAGAAATTAATTTTGTGTAAATAACCTATTCAGCTCTGAATACCATCTCCAGCAGGTAGATGTGTCAGGTTTTAGCTTTTGGATGCATTCATATCTAAATGTTAACAGTTACCAGGGAAAAGTTTTCTCCCATAAAATATTTGAACAAAATGCCAGAAGGAAATGTTCAGGTAAAAAATACACCTCATACTGGATAATAAGTCAAGCAAGGTATTCCAGAAAATAGAATAATTAATGATATTTGGAAGGATGTGGGTGAGAGGAAAGAGATGCAGCAGGTAGTATAACCGATTTGTATGTAAAATAATTTTATTTAATAATTCAACCTAAATAACTGTAGCGATATCATTGCATATCTTTGTACAATAAAATTGTGACATGAAACATCTCAAACTTTTACCACTGGAGGGCTATTCGCACCGTGCATGAGCTGTTGAGGGCACATGTTGTTAGACCACTGTGGGCGAAAGGGCAGCGATAGTGCGTCGCATTTGGCGTATTTTGCAGTTGATGTGCGTACGCATGGAATATCTCCAGCGATCATTGGCTGGCAGAAGTACACGCGTGTTTAGTACCATAACATACGCGCATTAGATCATATACATATGTATTTTGCGCTTTATAAGTAATAAAGTTATTATTATTATTACATAAAGTGTACGCACAACGCTCACATCAAGACACTGAGTGCAAATTCACAGCTAGAGGGCTACGATGTGCACTGAGCAGATAGTGTGCACAAAGCCAATGCAAGACCCCACGTTAGACCAGTGTTGAAAAAAGTTTTGATTGACTGAACTGTAACTTTCATTGGAATTCATCCGTTATGACAGTAAGTCTGTTGGTGCCGCAATGTAATTGAGTGTCTATGCTTATTCATGTTGCAAGCTAACTGGGTAAAGCCATGTTTAATATTAATGTCAAAAATCACCTACTGACAAGGCCATTCTAGTGATTCATATCTGGCCAACGGAGACCAAACTGAGCTTGGGGCTTTGCTACCCTCCCAATGCAACAAACTCACCATGACTGTAATAAAACAAACTCTGTGATTGTAAAAAAAACAAAAAACAATCAAACAAAAACATTTAGATGCATGTTTCTTTGAAATTAAGATCACGGCGCATTACACCTGGTCAGTGTCTGCCAGTGAGATGCAGACAGTGGCTCATCGGCTAAGAACATGAACTTTTCTGGATAAAGTTTCTGGATTCACATGAAACAAATTACATTAAAAAAGTGTTTCTTTCTTTCCTTTTCTTCTTCTTTAATTTTATTTATTATTATTTTTTTTTTTTTGTTCAACATGTAATAGCCTACAATGTTGTAATTATAAACATGGTTGATCTCAAAGCAGGATAACAGTTGGGCCATATGCATTGGAGTCAAACTGGGATGTGGTTGCATTCAAGACAAACATGAAAAAATATTTTTTAGTACACAAGACACCACTTTAATTTAGGATCTGTTTTATTTCAATGTCACTTAATCCCTGTCTGTGCTTGATGTATGGGTTTCCTCACTTCAGTGCCAGTAAAATGTTTCTTGCCAAGTCATCAACAAATCCCCTGGCAACATTTGTTTGTTACCATGGTGCATACAGGGAGGATGAAGGAGCTCAGGTTTCCATTTGTGACCTACATTTACATTATGTTATGAATGTAGGGTTTTAAAGTGATTGTACATTGGTAAAATGTCTGTATTCATACTTTATAAGAACCAAGAGATATGTAAAGAAACCAACCTGTGAAAGTTTCAGCTTATTCTGTTAAATGTCATTGACGGGATAATAGTAAAAATGCATTCAGATTTGTTTGTATGCATTCTAATGTGAGAATGGATCATGGCTGGAATCCATTCATTTTCTAAAAAATGAAAACCTGTTAAACATAATAATTCCTCAGAATTTGTGGTACCATCATGAACTTCAACAAAGTTTTAAATAATAATTCATTTATTTTGTTATCAGGTAATTACCAATGATGTACAGTCCCTTTATAACAACAGATCCTTTTTTTTTAATATTTAAAAAGAGGCTTGTGATTTCTCAGGATTTATTACAAATTTTCTATTGCCCCAAAAAAATTTTTGAAAGAAGAGAAGTAGCCACCGTTAGGAAAGAAAGAAGTAGCCTGTATTGTGTCCAAAACTGTGGGGATGTGGAGAGTCTGTAAATCCTCCAAAATTAATCATCCCAGAGGTTCATCAGGCTTTGTCCTCTAGACCAAAGGGAGACCCATTTTTGTCAAATCACACCCTTGTTAAAAATATACTGACCTTGTACTTGCCTTTACATATTTCTATGAGCTAAGTTTATATGATCATCTTTTAAAGTGGATAAAACTGTATAAATGTAACTGGTGGATAACCAATGTACTTATAGTAGCCAATGTGGAAAGTTGTAATAAAGTTTGTATTTAGTTTATCCATAGAGCAAGAACTAATGGTTTATATTAGCAATGAACTTTTCAGATTCATACATGTAGAATCTGTTACTAAGGGTTTTCTTCTTATAAATGCCCTGCCCCTCCCAGAATAGGAATAATACTCATTATACTCAATTTAGCCTTTGGTCAAACGCATCAAGCCAAGCTGCCCACACACACAGATAAACTCTGTCTCCTTCAGCCTATAAAAAAATCCCACATGTCTTAGTCATAACTCCATTTATGTCTTATTTTATACCCTGTGGTTCAAGGAGGAGCTAGGCCATACGCAAGGCTGGACACGTCCTGTGGATTAACTGGAATCAATCTGTGATGATGATGTTGAATGCAAAATAATATTTTTCTCCAGTTGTTGTTCCATATGTAATTAAAGCAGTGTTAATCTTTTGAATTATCAAAAAGCATAAATGTTCACTGTATTACTTACAACTTAGTGTAAAGTTGATAATGGTATCAAAAATCTATTGAAATCTTTCTATCTGAGGTGCTTTCATTTTTCAGGAAATTTCAGATGTTATTCCTCAGTTATTAATGTCTGAATTTTTGTCACAAAACAGTACTTTTTTTTTCCATGTTATACTGAATATAATGACCAATTGCATTCACTGATCAATAATTCTGAATGCATTTTCGCTGTTTTCCTAACAACACAACACAATTGTACAGTAGAAAGGTAGTTTATCAATGGTATGTTTATTTTCTCTCAATACATGGAATATATTTGATATCTTTTGCTGTATAGTTTCAAAACAAATTATTTACACAAACACTGGATTTTATTTCCAAACAATTTGGAAAACACAAATCAAGTTTATCCTAACTTTGAAAGCTTGGTGACATAAACATTGCAGCATATTATTTAAATTCAATTTTAAAAATCGATTTGTAAAAATTAAAACAATTGATAAAATAACTTTTTGGTAACAACTTTTTACCAAAATTCAAAGAAATCGTATACATCCTCTCAGAGGAATGATCATCATAAATATTAAAGTAGGTTTTTTCTTTAAATGTTTGTTTTGCATTGTTACTTTCCGTGTTACATGAAGCCATTTATATCACTGAATTGGTCACCAAAATCACACTGTAATGATGCTGTTTAGTTCCTGGAAAGTGATTTATGTACATTATGTGTGGCACGTTCTGCTGAAAAAGTGGAAGAAATCAATTAGGTCTAACAGGATTTGTTTTTCATCAGTCCTGATACATATTAGGTCTTCGCGTCTAACTAATTTATATGAACTAAGAACTAAGTGTTTGAATTAGGTCCATCCTTGAATTTCTTCCGTGGGGATTGGTCCAATGTAGACTTGAGATCAAATCTGGATATTAGCCATATCTGTCTGTGAACTGCGTGCAGTCTGTCATAGCGCCCCCAACGTGTGGCCAGTGGCGTAGCGTAGTTACGACGGGCCCAAGTGCACGCTGTTATGAACGGGCCCTAGTGCATGCTAGTTACTAGTTATGAAGCACACACGCACACAGTCACGCACCGTAATTGTGGGGACATTTACATGTTGTGAGACACAGTTATGGGGACAAAAAATTACCGAAAATGTTGTGGGGACATGAAAATGTCCCCACAGATACGGCAGTCTTGCCGTCCCTTTTGTTATAGGTCCCCACAACCTTGCCAGTGCCTACCCACGCACGCACACACATTCACACACACACACACACACACCCACACAGTCTTGTGTATGGTGTAAACCGAGGACACCGTTTGACACCCTATTGTTCCCCTCTTTTGTTCCCTTTGTTGTTGGACTTTAACTTTTTGAGGCTTCTCCCATTAGATTTGTACACGTTTACATACCGAGGACACTTGCGCAAACCGAGGACATATTGTTCCCTTTTGTTATATGTCCTCGGTTTACACCATAAACACGTACACACACACACACACACACACACACACACACACACAGTCACGCACCGTAGTTGTGGGGACATTTACACGTTATTCTACAAGGAATCGGGGACCTAAAACGTTGTGGGGACATGAAAATGTCCCCACAGACACTCGTTCTTGCCTTCCCTTTTGTTGTAAGTTCCCACAACCTTGCCAGTGCTCGTACACAGTCACGCACCGTAGTTGTGGGGACATTTACGTGCTGTGAGACACAGTTGTGGGGACAAAAAATGACCGAAAATGTTATGGGGACATGAAAATGTCCCCACAGATACGGCGATCTTGCCGTCCCTTTTGTTATCTGTCCCCACAACCTTGCCAGTGCCTACCCACACTCACACACACACACACACACACACAAACTTACATATGCTGACAAGTGGGGTATTCCTTTGTTCGTTCTATTATCCCTTTTCTATAGAATTCTCCAGTGGGGTACCAGATTTTCTATAGATTCTTTGTGGGGTACCATTGTTCCATTGTGTTTGGTACCCCACAACGAATGGCATGTAAGAACACACACACACACCCTCACGCACATTGATTTGTGGGGTATTCCTTTGTTCGTTCTATCATCCCTTTTCCTTATAATTCTCCTGTGGGGTACAAGATTTTCTATAGTTACCTTGTGGGGTCCAATTGTTCTATTGTGTTTTGGACCCCACAACGAATGGTGTGTACATTCACACACACTCTCACATATGCCCACTTGTGGGGTACTCCTTTGTTTCGTTCTATTATCCCTGTTTTCATTCTATTATCCCTTTTCTATTGAATTCCCCTGTGGGGTACCAGCATTTCTAAAGATTCTCTGTGGGGTACCATTGTTCCATTGTGTTTGGTACCCCACAACGAATGGCGTGTAAGTACACACACTCACACACACACACACACACACACACACACATTCCCGCACGGGGCGTTGTGGGGACAAAATACAAAGGATTTTGGGGATTAAAAACGTTGTGGGGACACACAAAATGTCCCCACAGCTAAGTAATTCCGGATCCCTCTTTTGTTCTCTGTCCCCATAACGCGGCCAGTGCTCGAACACACACACACACACACACACACACATCAAAGCGTAGGCCTATATATTTTACCAACAATGTGTTGGATTTTTATGGAATCTGCGCAATATAAATTAATAATTATTATTATTATTACTTAGGCTATTGCGCTATCAGAACCATGGATAGCGCTCTGACACGCTAACGTAAACAGACGGTCAATCAAGTCAACAAGTCAACTAATCAACCAACTATATGAAAGGCATGGTTTGGTTTGCACCCGCAGCGGCTTTACCCACATCTGAAAAACACATCTAGGCTACACAATGAAACGGGCGCTCGGCGACGACCTAACTCCGAAATGAACACAGACGTACTTCCAAGGTGGCGATTCAAAGTGCGTGCAGGGGCCCGTTCTCTGCAACACAATGTCGAATGGCCTGCTCTCTCTACGGGCCCTACCACCCCACGGGCCCCAGTGCAGCCGCACTGCCTGCACTGTCTATATTTACGCCCCTGCGTGTGGCGTTGATAATATACAGACTTGAATATGTCGTAACACATCGATTATTCAATATCCTTCATACTAAAGTACTATTGTCTAATAAGTTTACAGTTACATAAAATGCTTTTTAAATTACTGGTTGGTTAAGAATGTCCTTTCCAAACAAACAGGCAACCGAGAATATTTATTTGGGCAAAAAAGGTCAAGGGTCAGAAGTCATGAATGAAAACAAACAGGAAAGGGAAGCATTCAAATTCACTGACTTGTGTTTAAAATGCTGGGAATTCAATCAACTTTCTTTGGCAGAAACATCCTGTGCTGATCTAATGATGGGTGCATTCAAATGTTCCTTGTAAATCAGTTTCAACAAAAACTGACTGCTAGAAAGTAAATTGCTTTTGTCTGCCAATGAATAGAAAACTTAACCGTGAGTACTAATGTAAGATGAGCAAGCTATTTCTTGCTTTTATGGTAAGATGTGATCTACACACTATAAGTAGTCACTGTTTACTTTAGGTTTTGAAAAGTTGCCTTGGATATGACGTCATATCAAAATACAGATTCCTGTGAGTTTGCTGAAAGTGTTTTCGATTGTGTAATGCCATGGAATATTTGAAGGGAAAGTATATATCATTGGTAATTTCAGAAAAAAATTCAGAAAAATTATTTCTAGGGAAGATTGGTATCATTGTTAGGTTAGTTTCACATTACAATTCAATTTTTTTTCTTATTTCTGAATTACCAACCTAATACCTTTTAAATTTTTCATGTACCGAAAATATTATAAAATATTCTTGTTCATACATAAAGTATTTAACTGTTTTATATTTTAAACGTAATTAAAAAATTTAAAAAGTGCACAATGATTGTACTTATTCAGTCCTATTTGCATCTATCAATGTAAATGGTATATTTCAGTGTTGCAATAATAATAATATGCAATGTTATCACTTTCATTATCACAGGAAGGAGGGTTTACAACAACAACAAGTAATACTTGCCAAATTAGGAAATGATTCTAACAAATATCATTTGAACATACGATCCTAACTATTTGATGATGACATTTAAAAAAAAAAAAGCAAAAAAAAAAAACTTTTGTGAGGAGAATTCTTTGTTCTTTACATGTACATGTATATGTACCCATTTGTGAATCCAAGCAGTGGGCAAAGAGAGGCATGTGTATCATGGGGGGGGGGGGGTGATGTTTATTGTTTATAGTGTAAGCTTAACCAGAAGTTGAGCTCAGTGGTGCACCCAGGATTTGAAAACCACAACCACTGGCACGGCTATAGCCATGTCCCTAATCGTGCTCGTCATTGAACCTATGGCACATATTAAATGTTTCCTGGTGGTTTCCAGTCATAAAAAAGAAGACATTACGGAATGATTCAGACTCGTAGGGTCTTACCTTCCATATAATTTCAAGTGGGAACTTAGGCCTATACATATAGTTTTTGATTTGATTAATTGATTGCCCACGCAACACCGTAAAATATAATAGTGTGTGGAATAAATGGAAGACTTTTGGAGGGGAGCTTGCTTGTAAGTCTCCTGAGCCCCATCCCTTGTACCACTGCCCTACTCCCTGCAGAACTCCTCTGTAGACAGGACTTTGCGTCAGATTTTACTCTCTTTCCCGGCCCCTTCTTGGTGGAGGAGGGCTCAAGCCCCCCCCCCCTTGGGTGCTCCACTGCTTGAGCTCGCTGTTGTATTGGTGATTCTTTCAAATTCCTTAAGCCAAATAGTCGACAAACTTTTGTGAGATAATATTTCTTCAAACTTAAAAGGACAATATCGTCACGATCAACAGGGCATGGAATCGGAGTACTAGTTTTAGATTAACTCAGTGACTGAAAATAATACCCCGCATGATAAGATCATATTACTGTTACTGCTGCATAAATGAGCCAATAATTTTCAGTCACTGTGTTCATGCCCTGTTGAAAGTCTGCTCTGATTGTGAAGATATTGCCCCTTTAAGTTTTTGCCAAGCAAAGGAAATTAAAATGAAATATTAACCCATATTTTCTTACGAACAGAGGTTCAGCAGCCATCTCTTTTTAGTTATACTTGAAGAGTTATGTTATTGGTCAATGGTCATAGAAAACCTTAAGTTGCATTCACGGTGGGTTGATGTCAACTACATGTTATCCCGATACTTCTATCCTGATTGAAACCTTATTCTCTTAACCAATAGTCTCCTATCGGCCGGTCAACCCTTGAGCTACACTGCATTGTTACAGACGATAGGCAACACCTGGGACTTAAACTTAATTTTGATTGATTTTCCCCCATCCCCCGATGCAGAGTACATTGGAGAGGAACACAACCAGTTCTTTGCCGCACATTCCGCAGAGCTACGGGATGAGTGGGTGGCCCTGTTGCAGTCGGCAAGCTACGAGAACCTCCGCTCCCAACTACAGAGTCTTCGTATGCAACTGATGGCACGGACAGGACAAGATCCAATTGACGAGGAGAGACATGGAGTTATTGGAAAGATGGATCCATATGAAACGGCAGCAGCAGCTGAGCCAATTCTAGAAATGTCCATAGGTGAGTGACAAATATCTCGGTTTTAAAACCAGTATACACTTTTGGTTGAAGGGATAATATCGTCATGATCAGAGCAGACTTTCAACAGGACATGGAATCGATGTCCTAGTTTAAGATGAACACAGTGACTGGAAATTACTGGCTCATTTATGCAGCAGCAACGGTAATATGACCTTATCATGTGGGGTATTATTTTCAGTCACTGAGTTAATCTAAAACTAGCACTCTGATTCCATGCCCTGTTGATCGTGAAGATATTGTCCCTTTAAATGTCTGTAAATGCATCCATTCGTTATAAGAATCAAGAGATATGTATAAAAACCAACCTGTGAAAGTTTTGGCTTATTTCATTGTGTCATTGACAAGAAAAAAGTGAAAATGTATACAGAAAAACAATAATTTGCGAAATGAATTGATTAATTGTACTAAAATGATAGCACCTCAGACAGAAATATTTCAAGGGATGTCTGATACCATCAACTTTTTAAACCAAGTAAACTTCATGTAAATTTGTGATAGATTTATCTTAAAAAAACCAGTAGTATACAGAGGATACCACACAGTAATGCATACTATGTGCCACCAATTACACTCAGGAAAAACTTCCATCAACATAGTTTTGTTACAAACATTTGTTTTTGATCGGTTCATAGTTTGAGTAGGTCTTTGTGCAGGGGATGGATGGGTGGGGTTAATGTTCAAGAACGTGATTGACACTTAATGCAAGAACAGGATGTTGTTTTAGCTTAATCTAATTTCCGTTTGATTGGTAATCCATGTAATGGGATATCTGTGACGAAAGATGAGCCGTTGCTAGTACAGAGAGAGTTGATGGTACATTTTCATTTAACAATCGATACAATTTTGAATTGATTTGACTTTGCCCTACACCAATATCTATGAAGCACTGTGTACTCAGTGCCTTCCGAGTGTCTGCAGGGGGAAAAAAATCCACAGACGGTACCCATGGTTTCCTGCTACTAGTGCAGACGTTATTTATTAATTTTTTATTTCAACTGGATGACTTGTTCAGTGGCATCCACTGGTCTCCCATCAATCAAGGATACAATCAGTGATACAAACAAGTTACACATTTACAATTAAAAGTGTAAAGCAAAACTTAACCTCTTGACCACTGAGACTGCCCAAATCCTTCAGAGCAACAATTACTGTAATTTGCATTTGTTGGTGAAATTCTTGCATTGCGACATTGAATGGCTCGATATGATTTTTGCCTTAGATCCTAGATATCTCAGCACTTTTTACGTGGTTTTTCAAGTATGCAGAATATTTTTATAACATATTTTGGGGGTTTTACCCCGATTCTGTTTGGAGAACAAAATGCACTGATCATCACATGTGCTGACAGGTGTGTTATAACAAGTTTTAGAGCATATGAATATCATGTTAGTTCTGAGGACCTCCTCATGTTTACACAATGCTGGGCAATAAGCACCGTCGATATCAAAATTTTCAATAATCGATATATCGGAAATCCAATATCGAGTATATTCGATATATCGAGTATCCCATGTAAAAGTTAAAGACCATAAATTAAAAAAAAAATTTTTTTAAAAACCTCTTATTTAACGGAAATGGAAACTGCATCCAATATGACAAACTATGCCATCACAATTTACCGAAAGTGGCAGCATTTTTGAGCTACTAGTTTCCTGCAGGCTGTGAGAAAATAGTCACAAGCTCTCTCTCCCATACAAGATTTCTGGCTACGCAACCGGCAGTCCCGGACATCACAGGGGAGCCTCCCTAGCGTTACCGGCGAGAACATGTGGGAAAATATCAGACAACGGAACTTTTTCAAACCACAAAAAATAAACAAATCAATTTTCACGCCTTTCTCCAGAACAAATTGCTCATCATCTTTATTTTAATCAATTACAGCACTGGGCATTACCGGCGAGAGAATGTAGGAAAATATATAAGGGACAACGGAACTTTATCCAAGCCAAAAAAGGGCAGCTTCTTTTGAGGTTCTGCATTATACGGGAGACTGCGAATTCCAGCGAACGCAGAGCACAAAGCATCGCCGCTCGGCATTTGCGCGATGTTTTTATTCTCACTCACAAACACAATTTGCCGCCGATTTTTATTCCATTATGCAGCAAACGTTAAACACCAAGTAAAAGCACAAACGGGAGATTTATTTTGACGATAATCTGACGCATTTTGATATTTTCGATATCATTCCTCAATATCGAAATATTCGATATTTCGATATGATTAAAAAATTGCTATCGCCGATATCGATATAAAAACAATATCGAATAATCGAGTAATATCGATATATCGACGGTGCTTACTGGGCAATGACATGTGATGCAAGCTTACTTCAAATATATAGCATCAACTTCACCATTTTTCTAAAGTTTTTTACAGTCAAGTGAGACCAGTGTAACAGCCACGATTTTAAAAATAGGGCGTCAAAATATTTGTTTTCCTAAGATGAACTGGTCATGATTAACTTACAATACACATTGCAAATACAATAATGCTTTCATTTACAGAAGAGCACTTCTAAAAAGCACCCTAAAGATTTGCTGGTTAATACTGTAAGACCTAACGTCAAGGACAGTTCACCTAATGAGATATTTTGACAAACAATCATTGAAATCAAATCCATATTTGGCGTTTTCAGAACAGCACAATATTATCATTTGGTACCCTGTTTTGTAGAAGGAAGTTCACTGCAGAATCATTAATCATTATAATGTCAACATGTGCATATCGGAAATGGGGGCGTGTCTCTGGCTACATGCCAGTTCATGATTTTTGAATCTTATGGAGTAATGATTATCACAATAGTGCAGTCTATAACGGGATGATCAGTACAGTCGGTAGGACAGTGGAATAGCAATTATTGACTCAAAATCAGATAGCAGTCATTCATTTTCTAATGTTATTTCAAATGCAGTATATGCCTTTGGTATGTATAAATGTTCACAGTTTTACATAAATTTTATTTGGTGTAAAGTTGATGATGGTATCAAACATACTTTGATATCTTTCCGTCTCAGGTGCTTTTGTTTTTTAAGAAACGTTAATTATGCATGTTTGAATTTTGGTGACGAGCTGTACATTCCATAAATAAAAAGTTTGTGTTTCCTGATCAAAATTTAGGAATCTATTTTTCATTTTTAAGAAAAGTGAAATTATAACCAATAATTGCCAGTTGAATTTAGGAAATAGTACTTTCCTGAATTCCACATTGGAATGGATACAACATGTGAAAACATTTTTACTATGGTCTTGTCACAACACATTATAATGCAACTTTCACATGTTAGTTTTTTACAATGTACATGCAGTGTACATGATTTTAAAAGTTCATTGCCAGAAGGAATATCATCATGCATTAAATTATGATTTTTTTTAAAAGAAAAGTTGCATCATTTAGATATATTCTCTATATTTGTGTGTTATCCGATGTTTCAGCCTGCACAGACCTACCAAAGAACAATTTCAGTGACAGCCCTAGTACCTTTGTATCGGTCAGCTGCGTGACACCACCGGACACACGATGGTCTAAGAGTGGTCAAACAGAGATCATTGGCCAGAGCTGCAATCCTTTCTTTCTGACCACTGTCTCCTTTGAGACAAGCCGTAATATTTCTGTCATCACAAGATTAAGAGCGAATGTCTATGAAGTCCAGGATCGAAACATGCATAAGGTAAGGTTTTAGGTGTGGAAATTGCATTTATTTTTGTTCAAAAATTGATATGTGTTGATAGAATTTGTTAATAAGAACCCATTTTGCATTTCTTTAACAAAGGAAGGTTTCAACATTGGTAATGTTTACTCTCTGTGAATCAAAATATGCATAAAACAACCAACCTGTGAAAGTTTAAGCTTTTTATGTTGTGTTTTACTTTGCATTGTAAACGAGAAAAAATGCGAAACTGCATCCAGATTGTTTGTATTCATTCTTACAGGGGTATATGTAAATTCCTAAATTCAATCTGGAAATTATTACACTTTTCTTAAAATTGACAGCACCTCAGAAAAATTTGTTTCTCAGGAAGAATTATACCAACATACATGTAAGCTTTACATTAAATAGGTTTTAGATATAAAAATGGACTTATTGGTTATTTATACCATATCTTTATTTATGGAGTCTTATATAGCGTGAAATCTATCACGATGTGATTGCTCTAAGCACTTTACATTATTACCTCTGGTCATTGGGCCAATATCAATCCTTAAGGATTCTCAGCTCCCTGGGGAGTGTACAGCTGTGTGCTGCTGTATTCAGCACTGGCTAGCAAACACCTCCGTATTAATAGGTTTTAATCTGCATTCATTTTAAATGAAAAACACAAAACTGAAAAATCTTAAAAATCTACATCCAATATGATTATCTTTTGTTTAGTACAGACAACCACAGATTTATTAAAAAAGATTCGTTTCATTCTGTGATTTCTCAATGCAGGACCGACCAAAATTCAAGGTAAACTTACATGTAACTTAAGTTTTGCAAAGTGATTGCAAATTTCATAACTTTATTTTCATACTGAGCATTTACAAATCATAATAGCTTGCACATCATAATAGCTTGCTGATGAAAAGCTTTCCCAAACCTGTTGATATATATATTGTTTTTTAGTTCTAAGGCCAATTCATATTTCACGGAAATGCAAATGTGAACCTTATTGTGACATCAACAAATTGAGATTCAAAGAAGTTGAACACAAATATAGTAGTGAATTTTTGTATCATCATATAAACAAGGTAAACTGACTTGCATAAAAAACAGATTTACTGTTCAGCATACAGTTACTATACTGGTACTCTTCCAACTGTGCTATATCCAGCCCTTTAGTCAGCATTCTCCTAATTGTCAATATCTTTGTTGTTCTTTGGGGTCAAGAGTACATGTAGATCCAGGGTCTCAAAATGAGGGGACACACAACAAAAATGGGGAATAACATGCAAAAAAGGTGGGGTGGTCTTACATGCAAAAACTTATGTATACAAAAAAAAAACATGGAAGTTACAGATTATTTCATTTTGCCATTAACAAGAAAATGCATTCAGATTGTTCATTTTCATTCCAATTGGAATTTCTGTCTTTGGATGGCAGAAATTCATTTTCTGAAACCATTTCAATACTTTGACTAAAATGCTAGCCATAAAATATTTCAAGGGATTGTTTTTGATACCAACATCAACTTTTACACCAAGTTAGTTTTATGTAACACTGTAATCATATATATTTCTTTGTTTCATTCCAAACAATGTATTTATGAACCTAGTCTGTTTCCGTTGTGATTTTTTGATTATTTATATTTTTCAATATAACCAATAGTGTATAGTGGCCTTAAACACAATACCTACAGATATTTCTTGAGTGATAACATAAACAGCATTTCTCATGCTCCACTACAGTCATCATCTAATCACTAATCATAATGAATTTCCAGGCCTGATACTATCTATTGGTAGGGGCAAGGTAATTTAAGCTAGGTTAAGGGCACCTCTATGAGGAAAATGTAAATTTCTATTAGAACACTTCAAGGGGCACCAAAGCAATGACCAGGGTGCACCAAGGCAATTGCTTCCGTTGCCTCCTCCGTATAGTATCAGGCCTGAATTTCTAGTGTCATCAACAGATTTATCCTTCATTTATCCTTCATCAACTCAATCAATCATTTATCTTGACAGCGTGTTCTCCTTGAGTGTCTCTAGGACATGTTTTAGGTTGCACTTATTACTTCAAACACTGACCACTTCTTCATTTCTGTCTTTTATATAAACATCCATTAGTATATCCATACTTGATAAGAATCAAGATATACGTATAGAAACCAACCTGCGAAAGTTTCAGCTTATATGGAAAGTTTGTCACTGGAAGTCAAAAATTCATTTGGGAAATAATTTTATAAATGTTCACTTAAATGACAGCAGCTCAGAGAGCGAATTATTTCAAGGAATGTTTGATACCATCATTAACTTTACACACTGTGGAAAATGTTTTTTTTTCTTTGTTTGTTTGTTTGTTTTTTTGAGAATGGTATAGTTTATAATGGGATTTAATGCAGATACACATCCAGCATTAACCTTTATTCAAACTAACTCTGATGCTCTGGGAAATAAGACATCTAACATGTACTTATAACTGCAGACATATTATCACACTGTGGCCATCTTTGTCAGATGCCCTGTATACGTGATTTAACAATTTTAGCACTGAAAGGGCCAGACTATTTTTACTTCCAGCTTTGGTTTGGTCAAATCCCACCGTGATCAAAACATGAATTGGTCACTACCTGATCGTGTAGGTGTTTTCTCTAGGTACTTTCTTTGTTTCAGGAACCCACAAAATGTGCTTAATTTTCTTTGTCTCAAAATTCCTTCTTTATACTAGGACATGTGGAAGCCCAACATCATTACATAATTTTTTCTTTTCTTTTGTAAAATGTGTCAGGAATGCCATCCATTTCTTCTAATGCTTCAGTAAAAACATTCCACAAAGACTTGTATGGTTCGTGACTCAGACTCCTTGTGACACGGAGGCAAAATGTCCTGTCATATTTTAACCGATTTTCAAACACATCAAAGTTTAATGAATTTGAAGAAAAGTAAAGTCTGAATGATTGATAATGATAAAATAGTCACCCTTTACATCTAAAGATGATAAAATATCAGCCAGTCATATCCAATGTTTTGTATTCTTGCTTACGTTTTATTGTGTAAAGGACTTGTGACTCGGTCTGTGACTCGACCTTTGTGACTCATGATATGGACTTTAATACAAGTCTGCCATTTACATGTATATCTCATATAAAAGAAAATCCATTCATTTTCATTTTTCATCTGCACTATCCTTCAGGTGTCTCCCATTGGCCAAGTCATCTGCTCATTTCGTGATATTGTGACATCGCCAGATAATAAGTTGGTTCGTGACATTATTGGTGCTGACGGCACGCCAGTCGGAGGCAAACTAACTCTGATGCTGTGGGAAGTAAGACTACATCAAGTTATATTGGGGATGTTATTTGTCAGGGAAAATTAGAACA
Organism: Zoroaster sp. YZ-2022; assembly: GCA_029582265.1. Lineage (NCBI taxonomy): Eukaryota > Metazoa > Echinodermata > Asteroidea > Forcipulatida > Zoroasteridae > Zoroaster > Zoroaster sp. YZ-2022. The sequence goes on along the minus strand of CM055833.1, from coordinate 30,231,236 downwards.
TTGGAATATTGTGGGGTTTTTGGCTTGGAGAATGGAAACTTGGAAATTACATGTGTCACAATATATTTTTCAGTAGCATGGATTTAAAAGCATTTAAGTCCTGAAATGAATGTATTAATGTGCTTTATAACTGCTTTTTTGTTTGGAAATATTTTATTTTAAACCTTTTTTGTTTTCTTCAATTAAATTAGCAGAAAATGTGGGTGATACATCTTCAAACACATCATGCAAAAACAACAAAAATGTTTTTCTTTCTGGTTTTAAATACATACATTATTTGTTGCATCATACTCATATTCTTATTCATGTTTTCCTTTGCAGCCAACCAAAGCTAAATATAAATGCTACATTTGCAAACTTTTGTTAATATTATCCTGAATAGGGAAGTGAATAGGGGAATTGTCACAATACTACCATCCTTTATGTCATCAGTTTGATGTTTGATTCTAAAAGGAAAGACCTATTATTATTAAGTTGGAATTAACTGTCATCTCACTTGAAAGCGGTTTACACAATTTAGTCTTTGAAGTAACATGATTAAGAGAAGGTGTAGCATTGGTAATGTTGACAAAGCTGCTTCTGTGAGTATACCTACTCTCTTTGAATCAGGATAAACATTTAAAAACCAACATGTAAAAGTTTTAGCGTATTCTTATTTTTTTAGATTGGTATCCGTGTTAAAATAAGAAACAAAAAATATAAAAAAGTACAAAAAGTGCACTATAATTAAAAGCATGTAATTACTATTATCAGAAGTCTGTTACCTACATGAAGTATGCCAGCCTGCTATAATCCATACCACGGCATTGTACTCCAAATGCACGCACACACAATGAGCTTGGTTATGGGTTTTGCTCCCCCTGCCCGGCCTGCCGTGGGGCATCATGGGATACATGTAGGTGTTTCCACACGAAACTAGTTCCTAGCGAACTAGACACAATCTTAAATTATACACAGGTGAGCCATCTTTGGGGTGAGCAATGGCGAACACACTAAACGCTAATGTGTGTGCACAAGATAAAGTTCTCTCACACGCTGGGTTAGTCTCCCAAACTACACTGCTTCTTTATGAGACCTTGCATGTCAGTCTGTGGAACAATAAATGTACGTCATGAATGTCCCAAATCCATTGTTCCTGGAGTACTATGCCATGGACTAGGTAGTACACAAGTGGCACACTTCATGTAGGTAATAGACATCTGCCATTATTTAACATTAAGTCCAATGAACATGCTTATTTAGATAGGTAAAACTTGTAGCTTTGCATGGTGAGGAGGATAAGTAAGACTAATTGCGGTGACACCATGTGAAATTCTCAATTGAGTAGTAATTAGTTCTGAAAAGAACTGGAGGTACAACTCGACGTTTCGATCAGTATGCACTGAGGACGATCGGAGCATACTGATCGAAACGTCGAGTTGTACCTCCAGTTCTTTTCAGAACTAATTACTACTCAATTGAGAATTTCATATGGTGTCACCGCAATTACTCTTACTTATGCTTATTTAATTAGTTACTTTACTTAAAAACATTAAAAAGCCTTCTTTAAAAGATGGGTCTGTATAGCCAGTCTAGTTCCGTTTACAGTGAAAACAAAAATGGACTTCTATTTTAAATTAGTCATGAACTGTTTTATCTTATTACTCACTGATTCAGATCATTTGGTGTTTTTAAAATTTAAAAATAAATTCTGCGTTATCTGCTCGGAAGTGGGAGTGGTTGGGTCGTAGGATTATGGCAAGTTTTTCTTATCAGTCAAAGGCAACATGTGTTCAACTCTAAATGGGTCACTTTTCAGTGAGGATCATGTTGTTTGAACTTGTTCTGTGTTTATGGGTGCCTGTGTAGTTTCCTGTTAGTTCTATGTAATTGATGCAGTGAAATATTTTTTATGGGGATGAAGTGGGAGGGTGGATTGTTATATCAGTGTTACTTTGAAGATGGAAGCTGCTTGCTACATGTATTTGATTAATTACAGACACTGTAAACACTAACCATACCTCAAACAACAAATAATTCATTTTCACATTGTGTCATTACAAACAGTCTTTACTTATTCTTTTCACCATGCAAAGCTACAAATCTTAACAAATTATCCACAAAAGTCAATTCCCTTGAAAATGTTCTTGAAAAAAAAATGAAAAAAAAAATTTACATGAATTTTTTTCATATGTTGTGTATTTGTAAATATTGCTATAATATTACATAAAGAGTAATTCCCAGTCCATTGAATGCCACCATTACTATAGTTGTACTACATTGCCCATGCATGTCACACACCCACACACATTTTTATATGGGGTACACTGGTGTTTCATCTAAATTCTTAAGCATCATTGGTCAAAAAAGAACCAAATATTCTTTTAAAAAAATACATTATTGACGCAGAAAACAATACAACCGCAGTGTAAAACATTGCAAACAATGAAATGGTAGGCTGATATAAGTCTATACACACATCACAAGAGACGTCTACCTTCAGCTGTAAATTAGACTTGCCCCAAGTCTGGTATTAGTTGCAAGCATCGATTCATGAATGCATACTTATTATTTCATAGTCCCAATGAAACACCCCATTGGTCAACCTGATACAAGTTCATATATATGAAGATATTAAAAGAAATATGTCATTATCAATTAATTGTCAGTGTATGACCTTTTCTTACAGTTGGAAGATTCTGAAGACAAGAAACCAGCAGCCGTCATGAAAACTGACCGTCCAGTCACCAACCATGTATGTTGAAAAAAAAAGTTATTCTTGAATTACATGTAGAATTGTCATTTCCTGTTTCAGATTCAGTCTGTCAGAGTCAATCAAATGCGAAAAAGTCCACTCAGTTTAATTACTAATTTAATATCTTGAATATCAGTTGTCGGTAGTTCTCCAGTAAAAGTAGTACATTGTATATATCCAAACAGATACAAAGTAAAATTATCAAATTGTGAACATATATATCTGGCTTGTCTATGTACCTAGACAAAGTATCCCCTATCTAGTTTTGCTATTCCCTCCCCACTTACAAACAATTTGAAGAGGTTATTAAAAATATTTAGATTTGATTTTTTTCATCATGCTGTGAAGATTCACATTGAATTCTTCCTCACTTAATACTGAAGGCTTCCTTGTTTGTGATCAGAGTAAACTACTTCAGATCAGTCTTATTTTCCTTTTTTCCATCTCAACCCTGCCTCATCTTTCTCTCCCCTATCGTCTTCTTCCTCCTGCTCATCTTCTTACTCCTTGACAATCTTGTCATTTGACACCCATTTGTAGGTGTACTCACAGTGCCTTCCAGCGTCCTCATCTAAGACATCCAATGGTGCGATATCGCGGGTGCGCTCCTTCTCTCTGAATCGTAGCACCTACTTAAAGACGCTGTGCTGCAATCCCTGCAGTAAGTCTTACCGCTTCCCAAACAGCGACGGAACATCCATGGTTCAGGTGCAGGAGATCATGATGGAGAGCAAGCTGAACTTCAACATCCCCCAACAAATCATGTGAGTGATGGGTCTAGATAGGGCGCTCCTCTATGGTTCCCTAGAATGCCATATTCTTTGGTCACTGTCTTTTAATTTTTATGGACGCAGAGCTGGGATTTGCGATGAAGAGAAAAAGTGTTGTTTTGTGAAAGGATGTCACAAAAAGGAAAACAAGTGTGTGCACCCGACACCTGTGCAAACTTAGTGCTTTTTCAATCAACCTATAAGTTTACTTAGATGTTGGAAGGAAAACTCAATTCACATGTGGGCATGTGTCTGATTGGGATTCAAACCTGGTCCACAGAGGTCAAAGGTGAGGAAAGTACCACTTCCACAAACCTGATCCCTATTGTATGAAAAAATATATATCCATGGATAAATGTAAAACAAAAATATGTGAAAGTGAAATTAAATTTAGCATCAAAGGCATAATTTGTATTGTATTTTATTTCACCTTTAAACGATTAAGAGACGTGTTGGAAACATCTCTGGTCATCATGGCTGTCTTCCACTGTTAGTAATCATCTCATTGATTTCATTTTCATTTGTCTCTTAACAGCAAGATTTATTTACAAGAAGAGAAACGGAAACTGGAAGAACTAAACATGTTTGAGGAAGTAAGTGCCATAAATTTTACAGCAGTTTGTTATTACTAATGTTTTTTGTTCAATATGCTATTAAGCTTGGATGTCACTTTTCAAAATCTGGTTTAACATTGGGCTATAAATATGTCATGCCAATCAGTAAATTATTTTCTTTCTTAATTAAGCGAGTAACTTCCTAGAAAATCTTTCTGGTAATAAAAACCAGGGATTTTTTTCAAAAGTGCCTATAGCACTTGAAATCATAAGCCATAAGAAACCTGTGAAGAAAAGAATGTTCAGTTTTAGATTTGGGAGGAAAACCCCAGCTAAATAATCTTGGGGAAAACCCACATAATCATGTAGGGACTGAAAACCCAATCCACATACATGTATCGGCTTAGGTCCAGGTGGGATTGGACCCTGTGTCCTCAGAGGTGAAAGGCAAGGAAAGTATCACTATACCAACATTGAGTGCACTCGAGATATAAACTGCACCCAAACACTTACATTGCGTGCCTAAGGTGAAGCAGATACAGTCATGTACCCAATTATCATTTAAACTTTCTTTGTTTCTGTGTCTTATAATCCTGTACGGGGTAAGTCGGTATGCAATACGCGTGCGCATTGGTAGTACGCAAATGTTTTTCACTACTTCTGAATCCAAAGCTGGCATACCGTTTAACCTAAATTCCTTGATTTTAATGTTCAAAAGCGATTCTTCAGTCAGAAATATACGTTCAAGACAAGTCCCAAGCTTTCTAATTTCTTGTATAAATCCTTCAAGAAAAGGGTGATCAATGAATTTCCAATGGGCTTATGATGATCGTTGTAGCCATCATGTGTGAAGCAGGCGTGGTTTATGTTGGAATTACATCACACTTACCAACAGGATATTAATGATTTCTATGAAAACCCTTTGTTGTATATCCTCACCAGCTGTCACATGAATGGGAACGGGTACGATCAGCCGTCATGACAGAACATGTCAACATGATCGCAAGATACAACGAGTCTCTAGAATACCTCAGTAAACAACACAAAGGTATGCAATGGATTAAGCCTCTTCATATAATAGAAATTATTTTGAAGAACTCCATGCTTTCTCCTACCCATAGAATCATTAAAAACTGTAGACTATTTCATACACAATTTTTTTCCAAAATTCACCAAGCTGTCAAGGAAACCACCCGGAGTCATCATCATCATCATCATTCGCTGCTGTGCAGGTGACCACAAGTTTTTTCCATGTTGCTGTCTTGAGCTGTTTCTGATATCATAGCTGGGGTCAGCATCCCTTCTTAATCTCCAAGCAGTTTTTGGATGTAGCTCAGGAATGTTGTTGGTTGGCAACCTCAATGTTTTTTGCCATGAGATGGTGTGAATAGGCAGTATGCTCTGCCTGGTTCCTCTGTGTTCATTTGGAGGACATGACCGATGATCTGTAATTGATGTTGTTGGATTAGATGAATTAGAGGCTTGGTGTCTGTTGTTTCATAGATTGTTGTGTTTGGGATGTGGTCTATGCACTTGATGCCCAACATGATGCAGTAGTATGAGATAGCAATTTGTGACATACAGTTGAAGTCACTGACGGTACAGTGTAATGAGCTTGTTCAAGTAATCTTGTGTTAAATAAAATGTAGATGTGTTGATAACAATTTGTATGAATTGTAGCAATTATGAAATGCCCAATGAATATGTATGATTTGTAATAAAACAAATACCACATGATTTGTTTCTGGAAAGTAGTGCAAATTAGGGGTTGATTTTGACTTCCTCCCCCCTCTCCTTCAAGTAGTCTGGAGGTAGTCAAAATTAGCCAACACCTCGGGACCATTAATTTGCACTACTTTTCCCGGAACCATGTGGTATTTGTAAAATGACCAGGATAGATGCTAAAAGCAGATGGAAGAATTAAAATGTAACCAGTTATTCTGTATAAACCCAACCAATAATGGATGATAGTCTCCACTATCCATCCGTTGCACATGGGAAATCTCACTATTTTCTGGAGTGGTCTCCTCGGGGACTGTATTATAGATAGCCATTGGCTGTTGTGGGGGCAGGAAGGCTAAAGTGGGTCACCATTTTCTCAGGGAATTCCCACTGGCTGAAGGGAGTGTTATTCATTTAGATTAAATCACAACCCTGGAAACTGAGCCACTACCATGATTGTATTCCATTCAATGACAATCCGCTCTGTGCACATCACAGTCCTCAGGCTCTGAGTTTGGGGCATTTTGTGGTAACATTTTGTTGTATGAACATGTACTACTGTTCACAGTGATATCACTGTAGTATGTCAATTGAATGATAAAATAAAGTGATTTTACATACAAAACGGTTATGCTTCCTAGCCCCCTGCTACATCTCACCCAGCTCCAAATATCATGAACTTTTTGTATGTTTTGGAACATCTTGCTGGACTTATCATTGAATATACACAGGTTTTCTACCTGAAAAAAATGGAGGTTTCTATCAGCCATCTTGTAAGTTTTGTTTACAGTGGAGAAACATCTTCTCTGGTAACCATTAACACTTGAATGTAAGTGGAGGGCCAATAGTGCACACACTTACCTTTGATATGCTTTCAATAGATAGACGCTTGGGTCAGTTGGTGCTAAAACCCATGCCAACTACCTTAACCTCAAATCAAATGCTTGACTTCCTTTTAATATGATGAATCTGCCTCTGTAAATTACAGGCATGACCAAGCTGTTCGTTCTTGGGGTTTTATTGAAATCCCCCAAGAAACATTAATTTCTATTCAGGGCCTTGTGTTAGTTGAAGGGGGAAAACAAAGAATATGAACGAAATTGCCAAATCATTCCATACAGACCTAGTGCTTATGAACCATGTACTAATTCACCTGTGCTTCTGAGACACTTTAAATCAACGGTGAATAACATGCCGAGGCTCCCAGAGGCGAAATCACTCATGCCTGAACCAAATTTCATGTGGCGTGGAAATGAGTAGCCAATATTTTAACGGCTCATGGAAGTGATTTGCAAATATTGTCTACCCCAAGTCTCCATTGATATGATGAGAAGGAGCGATCTGGAAAGCATCCGTTCTACCAGATCCACACCACCGGCAAAAAAGAAAATACCCAGATGAATACCCAGAATGAAGCGCATACTCTCATGCCCCAGTTCTCCAAGCATTTCAGTCTAGATGGGAACACATCATTATCCACGAGGGGAAGTTCCAGTTTGTTAAAACAAGGACCTGTATCGCCCTTCCTGCATCTGAAGCTAATAAGTCGTCTCCCTGGACATACCCCGTGGAGAAATCACCCAGACTGCTCAGGAGACAAAGTTGTTTAAATACCTCCAGGTGGAACATTTGGAACAAAAAAAACATGTCTGGGTGAGCGAGAATGGGCTTGGCAGCCTGTAGTGAATTAATTCTTAGAGGATATTTTGAACATACTTGCCGTTTAGAGGGCATGGAAAAAATATGTCTCTCTTGAGGGTCCTGACTCATTGACTTATAATATTTTCATCTTCGTTTTTAAAGCAACAAAATTGTTAAACATTAAGCGTATAATTTGTGAAATGCCTCAATTTTATTTACAGTAAACATTGTTCTAAGGAAATTTACTAAAGCAACAATGATGATACTTATTTTCAGGAAATTCAAAATCACCCTTCTCATCAAAACTCAAAAGATCTATTGTCAAAAAAAACGAAGTGATATGAAAAGTCGGAAATCCTCAAAAATCGACTTCAAAAACATCTCTGACCAAACAAAATCAGATTTTCTCACGCTTCTAGATGAAAATCTTGAAATCAATCAAAATCCAACCGACATCGAAATTATTTCTCTCATAAAAGAAGCCTCAAAGGTGCTCCCAACAAGACCAAAACCATCCCAAAAATCGTTTCCATGGGATAATGATATGGAGCTGAAAGATCTTCTTGCTCAACGTCGCAATTATCATATTCGTCGTGACCGATCAGACTACCGCCGCGCTTGGCGAAGATGGTGAAAAACGAGTCAAACAGTTGAAAACGAACATTTCAAATCCGAAGCTGACAAAATCAACTTTGCAGTTTTGACAAGAGAAATGGAAAAAGCATATGCTGTTGCAAAACAGCAAGCTTCAGCACATGTGAAAAACCGAAACAAACAAAATGTGATGGACTATCTCAATTCTTCAAATCTCATTTCAACCCGGATCATTCAAATATTCCAACGATCACTCTTCAAAAACCCCACCCATACCGTGAACCAACCAATGTTGATGAATCTACACCAAAATGGGAAGAAATTATCGAAGCAATTTCTAAATTGCGAAATCAAAAATCAAGTATCGACATACCTGGTGAACTTGTGAAACTAGCGATATCTAGTGAACAGTTTGTCGAAACTATCCACAATTTTTATTCTGAAATCTGGGAAAAAGGTGAAGTACCGGATTAAATGACGGAAAAGGGGAAATTTCAGCACTCTTCAAGAACAAAGGATCAATGAAAGACCCCTCAAAATACCGTGGAATCACGCTGTCAACAATTTTGTCCAAAATTCTAGTGAATATTTTACTGGTAAGGCTGAACAAAACCTACGACGGGGTGCTTTATGAAGGTCAGATGGGCTTCCGCCCAATCGCTGCTGCAACGGCATTTATTGCCTGAAACGCCTACACCAGTGGGCTCATAAAAATCAAATTGAGATATATGTGGGTATGGTCGACTTATCAGCAGCATTCGATCACATCTCACGTCCATTTTTGATGACCATCTTAAGGATGGTTTTCGGAGAAAATTCTACAATAATTAAATTACTCGAAAATATGTATTCCAAAACTGTGTGCAATCTGAAAGGCGATAAAACATCATTTCAAACAACCTCAGGAGTCAGACAAGGTGGTACAGAGTCGCGGTTGCTACAATCTGTATGCTGACCATGTGATGGAAGTTTTCTGTCAACGTTGTGAAGAAGCAGGCATCAGATTTGTTAAGATACCTTTCAAAGTTCCGGGTGAATGTTCAGATACAGGCAAAATTGCCGCCGGTCTCGCCATTTTGAAATGGTTAGGTTACGCTGATGACCTTGGATTACCAACTCTATCAAAAACAGAATTGAATACCATGTTGAATATTCTCAATGAAGTTTTCAAAAATTACTGCCTGAAAATGAACTCTGATAAAACTGAAACTTTGATATTAAATTGGAAACTGGGGAAAGGAGACCCTGATGAATACCCCAAATCAATTGTAACAATAGGAGAGGAAAAAATCAAAAATTCCAAAAGCTTTAAATATCTGGGAGCAAAACTCGAATTCGATAATTCCAGCACCGGAACTATGGAAATTGAGAATCGAATTACAGCAGCAACTTGCAAGTTTTTCGAGTTGAAAAACTTTTTTCGAAATTATGGAATAGAACTCCAAACTCGGTGCAAATTTTTGGAAGCTTTAGTTCGGTCAAAGCTCACTTACGGGTGCCAAAGTTGGTGCCTTACCAAAATACAATCCCAAAAAATTGATTCAAGTTATATCGGTTTTCAACGACATATCGTTCGAGGAGGTACCCAAAAACTCAATGAAGTTCTCTCCCACACAAATGCGAAAGGTGAGACAAAAACTTTCAAAAAATATAGACTGAAAAACGAAAAAATAGTTGAAATCTGCAACCGAGGTCTTGTTTCAGAATTTATTGGTAAAATGCAGAAGAATTGGATCAGTCATTGTGTCAGAGCCCCCGATCAAAGATTTATAAAGCAGTTGACGTTCGCGGATAAACTACCCGACACCAAACTCAAATCTGGGCTACTTGACTCAACCTACAGACAAGTGATGATAAAACAAAAATCAACAAATAATCTATCCGAAAAAGAGGTGCTATGAAAAATCGTGAAATCTGAGTGTTTACGGCACTCAACCACAATATCAGCCAGAATGTTGATGTGGAAACAAATTGATTGATTGAAACAATACACTAATATTTATTGTTAATAAAGCCAATAGACACTTGTGGTAAAATGTTTGTACATGCATCCATACTTTATAAGAATCAAGAGATATGTACAGAAACCAACCAATGTCTGTAAATGCATCCATACTTTATAAGAATCAAGAGATATGTACAGAAACCAACCAATGTCTGTAAATGCATCCATACTTTATAAGAATCAAGAGATATGTACAGAAACCAACCAATGTCTGTAAATGCATCCATACTTTATAAGAATCAAGATATATGTACAGAAACCAACTAACGTCTGTAAATGCATCCATACTTTATAAGAATCAAGAGATATGTACAGAAACCAACCAATGTCTGTAAATGCATCAATACTTTATAAGAATCAAGAGATATGTACAGAAACCAACCAATGTCTAGAAATGCATCAATACTTTATAAGAATCAAGAGATATGTACAGAAACCAACCAATGTCTAGAAATGCATCAATACTTTATAAGAATCAAGAGATATGTACAGAAACCAACCAATGTCTAGAAATGCATCAATACTTTATAAGAATCAAGAGATATGTACAGAAACCAACCAATGTCTGTAAATGCATCAATACTTTATAAGAATCAAGAGATATGTACAGAAACCAACCAATGTCTGTAAATGCATCAATACTTTATAAGAATCAAGAGATATGTACAGAAACCAACCAATGTCTGTAAATGCATCCATACTTTATAAGAATCAAGAGATATGTACAGAAACCAACCAATGTCTGTAAATGCATCAATACTTTATAAGAATCAAGAGATATGTACAGAAACCAACCAATGTCTGTAAATGCATCCATACTTTATAAGAATCAAGAGATATCTATAAAAACCAATCTGTTCCAGCTTATTTTTTTATTGGGCCAATAAACTAGAAAATAGTTAAAATGCATTGAACTTGTACGTATTCATTCTAACTTATGTCTCTGAAGGACACAAAATCATTTGCAAAATAGTTTGTTTGATTGTTCTAAAATGATAGTACCTTGGACAGAAATATTTCAAGGCATGTTTTGATACCGTCATCAACTTTTTACAAGTAAGTTTAATGTTACAAATATGTAGTTATGTAATGTGTTTGTTTTTTTCCTCGAGAATACCGTTAGTGTATAGGGTTCACCTATTTCAAATCTTTTATTTTGTTGTAATGTTTCAAGGTCCACAGTTCAAGAAGAGTACAGCCAAAGCTGATAAGCTTCTAGAGTTTGTTCCAATTAATCTTCATCTTCAGAGACTGAGAGTAGAAGAGCCTGGCAGAAGAGGTAAACACAATTCTGTCTTTTCTGTCTTTCATTGTTTCTCTTTTTAAAATGTTAATATGTTTGTTTTATTACGTTTACATGTACTTCACAAGGATTTTGTTTCAGAGTGTTTGATTTTGTACATTAAGCAAGTACCTATATGTGCTAATATTTTGACATGGTGTCCAGAGGCCAGTGTAAGGCCCCTGGATCCAGGGACGTTGTTGGGGGAGGGTGGGGGAGTTCCAGGGGATAAAGCCCCATAATTTTTTTTTATATGTAATAATGGAACATAATTAGCTGAAACATTCACAGGTTGCTTGTTTAATGGTCATCTTGATTCAGAGACAGTAAACACACTCAGTTTTGCCAACATTATCAATTCTGTGCCATCCCTTTACAATTATTTGTAGTTTTATTCCTTCTTTTTTCCTCCATTGTTTAATACATGTTTATGTTGATTGTTTACAGAGTCCCTGTATGATATTATCACGGTCGGTGCACTGGCAGCTCACTCATTAAAATTTAGACATGGGGGGCTGAAGAGAATGCTCCATCATTATACAGAAGAACAAACACGAAGGTATCAGAGTAGATGTAGTTATGTTTATTTGCCATAAGGCACTCCATAGAGAAGACTGTGATTTTTACACTAGACGTCACAGTGAACGATTTCCCTTGTTTTGCATAGCTAAATGCTACACAAAATTCACAGTTCACTTCAAAAAATTGATATCAAAAATTAATATTAATTACACCCTAAAAATATATCTGCCAAAAAAATGGCTATGCAAAAGTTATGAAAGAAATGAATGCCAAATAAGGGTAGGTTTTTGTCTTTCTGGAAAGCTGTGATACTTGCTAACCCCATCCCTAGTGTGTGGTACAGTTGGGTATCACCCACTAGGGATGGGACTAGGTGATAAAAACCCTTCAAACACCAAAAAACCTCAAAAACCATGAAGTATTTCTGCCGACTTTGTCCTGGTTTTGTGGAAGCAGGTCTCATATAATTTGCAGATCAACAAAGTGCCTTATTAGTCTTACACACTGTCTCTATTTGCAGTAGTTTTATAGGAACAAGGAACTTGACCCTCCAAGCAGCCAAGACGCTCAGCCAAATCTCAACTCTAAAGACCAACATAGACTGGTTAGCTACAGATGTATTGGCTGCAGCAAGGCATGTCGGTGTTGAAAGCATGAAGAACGTGTCTACAGCACTCAATGATAAGGTTTGGTTTTTAAAAAGTAAAATTTGAACTAGGATTGGAATCCACATTCTGACTTGGAGAATTAAACGTACGTGTTAAGTACTTCATTCGGTTGCACTAAACTGCCCAGCTACAACATAATGAAGTGTGATTTTTGTCAGCCTTGACCCCAAAGCCCCTTTTCCTACTGTTCCCAAAACAGGTAACTGAATTACTGAACATTATCAATGAGACCTTCATGGAAGAAGCATTCAACTCGTACCGCAGTGCCTCCTTCCGGAGCTCCTCAGTCAAGACGCCCAGCGACAAGTCCACGACCAAATCCTCCTCACCCAGCGACAGTGGCAACAGCAGCAGCCGCACCAGCGGCACCAGCGACGCTGAGTCCCAGCAGAGTCTACCGACGTCACATTCCAACCGCTGCAGTTCGGCCAGCAGCATCAGCAGCAGCCATCAACAGGTCAGCCGCAGTCCCTACGAGGATTGGGAGTGGAACGGGGTCTGTTTTGTCAAAGCCCCCTGTTCTACTGTTGGTGTTAGTTATTCTCGTAGTGGAACAGAGAGTCGTGGTGTTGGTAAACTAATATCTACCTGGGTATGTGTTGCTGTCTTTCACCCTGCATTAATTTTCTGTGCTTGCATTGTTAAAAACCATTGTACACTTTTGGTTTTTGATTTAAGGGAAGATATAACATTGGTAATGTTGGCAAAACTGCTTTGATGAGTATGCTTAATTACCAAGATATACATTTAACAAACAACCTGTGAAAGTTACAGCTTAATATTACGTTATGTTATTCCAAGAAAATTTTGTAGTCTAATGTGGAGTTCTAATGTGGAATTTAGGAAAGATTACTCTTTCCTAAATTCAAACCAAATCGGACCAAAGTCATGTCCAGGCGAGATTGATTTGGTTATAAATAAGTTACCAATTCAGTACCTTATCTTTAAAAATTCTGTTATAAATCAAAATATGAAATGGCAATATTTTGGGTGAAATGATTGTTATGACACAAGATATTCTTCAAAGTTTGTAATTTTTTCTCTTTTTTCAATTAATTGAAGAATAAATTGTTATCAAACCCTTCTGATCAAGAAGCACTGGCCTCTTGACCATGTCCGATGTTGTTTATGAACTTTCACCAAATTTCTTGGAATCAGTTTATTCTTAGATTTTAAAGAAATCCCCATAGGTTGTGAATGTACAGTATTTATACCAAAAGTGTGCAAAGGAATAAGATTTTACTACCTGTTTTGGTTTTTTAGATTGTACTAATAATTTTCAGATGTGCAAAAATGCTGATGCATGCTTTTCTTTATGTATGTTGCACTATTTGCTGTGCGCTCATAACAGTGTGATTGGTATTTCTAACTTATGTGAATTTGTGTTTTTTACAAAGGGTCGTTTGATGTTTACTGATGTCTTAAGTATAAGGGTAAAATACACAGTTGTACTGGGGAGTCAATGGGTTCAAACAGTGTTTGGGGGTGGGGGAATACCCCTACCTGGGAATGCATGCAAGAATTGGGCTCATTAATGTAATTGGCACATCTACCCCCTCCCCAATTACTAATGCTTGACTTAACCTTTAAATATTTTATCATTATCAATTTACCTATAAAGATGAATGTTTACATTCAGTTGTTCAAATTTATAATATATGAAAAATACATGTAAAAGCAATTAGAAAAAACAGCTTGAACAATGTTATACTATTACCATTCATGATAATTATGATGATCTAAAAAAAAATACTATATTATATATGCATGCTCATAAATAGGTTAAGTTTCCTTGTGGGATTGAACCAAGGTGCCTTGATTTGAATGTTTTAACATTTATTATTTGCTGTGGTCATACTGTGAGGAGAATTATGCGTGTGCATGAGATGATATGAGGAATGAATGGGCTTAGTGTCTGGAGCAATGTGTTTCTGGAATCTTGAGAAGAAGACAATTTAAACCATGTAAACATTGAGAAACATTGAAATGTGCCCTCCATGCATGTAAATTTACCATAAATTGTGTGCTCCTATTTTTGTGCCAACACCTTTTTTAAGGCCGTGGATCCATGCTTGAGTAGAAAGACTTGTGGTGTGGTAAACCCACAAACCTACTGAATATTTATTCAGGGTAATTTATCAGGATGGTTGGTACCTTTACCAACTTCACATCAATTATATGGATAATAATTTTGGTAATTTGTTCTCCTGAAGACGATCAGAGCATACTCATCGAAACATCGAGTTCTAACCTCCAGTTCTTTTCAGAACTAATTACTCAATAGAGAATTTCACATGGTGTCACCACAATTAGTCTTACTTCTCCTCTTCACCATGCAAAGCTACAAGTTTTACCTATCCGGTAATTACCAATGTTGTACTACATCTGTAAGGTGTTAACAAAATTGTGGTAACTGTTCATGTTATTGTTTTTGACTATTTATGTTATGCAGAGAGGGATGATCAAGAATTTGTCAGAATACATGAATGTCGTCAAGCAAGTTATAGAGATTCTGCCGAACACAGCACCACCCAAAGAGCGTCTAGGTTCGGTAGAATCTAGTGTCAAGCACCTCAAGGAATCTGTAGCCATTATACAAGAACAAGCCAAGTTTAGTATAGCCTTCCTTAGAATGCAGGTAAGCAGGACATTGTACGAGCAGTCAAATTTGCTTAGCGGAAATCTTTGCTTAAACCATTTTATGGGTTACCAGCTTAAGCAGTTTATACAGTTTATGTATATAGTTTTTGGCTGGTTGTCAGCTTTACTCTGCTTACTGAATGTATTTGCTAAGCAGGATTTTCTGTTTAGCTTAGTTGTAACTGCTGCTGTACATCATAGCCCACTAGTGGTACAAATCCACCCAGTCAGCAAGGTCGATTTAGTAGAAATAACCTATATAATCTTCAAAAGTTACTTTTATTTCAGTTATAGAATAATTTCTTGTTGATATGTTGTCCACAGGAGGAGCATAGTAACCTGACATTCCTTCAGTCTCTGCAGTGTAGACGAGACATCGTATTTTCCCAGGCTGTAAGTTGAATAAGATTTCTCTTTATTTCTGTTGGCCCATGCAATCAGTCTTATCATGCAATGTCATTGAGAGCCATGCTGATAACCTACTTGGCAAATATATGTGCGCATTGCATCTTGGTCTAGCTAGTGATCACATTTCACAGTACGTTGCTTTGTGGTTTATAATCAAACCATCTCTGTAGTTGCGTTATATCAACTTTGCAGTATTTTGATCATTAGCTAGACCATTATGCATTATGAGACTCATGTGAGCGCAATATGGTGTTGTTTATAACAAAATAGTTTAGCTGTGTTAAAGTTGGTGTACCAGAAAGGGAACTGCTGTTACAGCTCCCTCTTTGGGTCATGACGGTGCATGAGGGCTATCCAGTGGTTATCTTAGAACCCAAACTAACAACGTTAGCTGCCACAAACCCACTAAAAAATGTGGTCCAAATAAACGTAAACCCTCAAGTTTAAATGTGGAATTGTACATTCTCTTTATCAACAGTTGACGGCGTTGGTGACTGGTGTGATGATCAAATTCAGGGAGAATATTTTCAACAAGGTTTTCATGCGACAAATGAGCTCACTGGGTATTCTGGCCCATTTTGAGAGTTTGATCAGTACATATGGTAAATACCTCTCTGTGTAGATGTCTGGGGGTGATACTGGTAACCAATAGACCATTTCATAAACAGCATTTTTTTAAACAAACAGTTCAAGTCAATGACAGTACAATGCAATGCAATTGCTACACATGCAATTTCCACTGTAAGTAACATTAAACTCACAGAAACATGAACTGATTGCATAATTTTGGGTTGCAAAAGCCACCAAACCTGTGAAAGTAGCATCAGATATTGACCCACTTTGTGCCTACAGTTTCTCATACAAGTTGGACATTCAAATGATCTCAAAATGTGGCATTTAACAGCGGAGAAAACCAACATTGTGCCCCTATTTTGCCTATCACTTTTGATAAATTTATGAGATGTTGTCAACATTTGTAAAAATTAGGCTTAGATAAAGATCACCGAGTGCTGTGTTTAATGCTCTGTCAAGTCAGTGTGTCTATTTCTCTGTCTGTCTGGTTAAACAATTGAATTTAATGACTTGTGTAACAGATGCCACATAAAGTTTGTTGAATATCTTTCTCTCTGATATTGATATCACAAACTCTCTTTCCCATCGTTACAGGTGATGAGATGGGTATGTTAGAAGACTTTGCAGTAGGCATCCACGACCTCCACGGTGTCACCTTCAAAATTGTAGAGAACAGTACAGAAGATGCTAGCATGATGCCAGTACTCACTGGTACCCGGTAAGATGCTTTGTGGTGATCTGAAGTAGGTTTGCCTTAGCACCAGAACCTCAATTTCATAGAGCTGCTAATAAGCGGGAAATATTACTCAGCAGGTATTTGGGGGTTACCAGGGGTCAGTTTCATCGAGCTGCTCAGCAGAGAATTTTGCTAAGCAAATATTTTCGCTAAGCATTAAAAAACAGACTACCAGCTAAAGTACACTCATTGCATCGGCTTAACAAATATATCTGGTAAGCATTTTTTCTGCACAGTAGCTCTATGAATTTGGCCTCGGAGTGTCGTGGCCGAGCGGTCTAGCTTACCGGACTCAAGTTCTGGTGTTAGCAGCAAAATGTGGGTTCGAATCCCGGCCGTGACACTTGTGTCCTTGAGCAAGACACTTAACCATAATTGCTTCTCTCCACCCAGGGGTTAAATGGGTACCTGTGAGGGCAGAGTTGGTTGATTAGCCCTATATGCGCTGTAATGGCAGCAATTGAGCTGTATACTCCCCAGGGAGCTGAGATGGTTTCAGGAATGATTTATGAGCCTTATGAGCAGGGGTAATAATATAATGCGCCTTGAGCACCACTCAGTTGGTGGATACGTGCGCTATATAAGTCCACACATTATTATTATTAAAGTGTGTACTTAAATTTGACTGGTAGTCTGTTTTAAAATGCATAGGAGAAATCTCTGCTTAATTATAGCAGCTCTGTGAAATTTGCCCCCCTGTTTATACACATTTCAAATCTTGTTGATGTACCAGTACTGCTCACTCGTAAAGTAAACCATACTATTACAAGCTCCTGAATGGTGCACTATCAACTTAGTGAAGTAGATTGCCTCAATCACATGAACTCTAACCTTGCTTTGTCTGTTTACACGTCAGTGTACATACCAGTACTGTTCTCTTTTTAAATTGTTTTAATATTTTTTATTTATTTATTTATTTAAAAAAAAAAAAAAATCCTGAATGGGATTGAAGTATTAAATTACCTTGCAGACCCAAGCCTAAAATTACCATTGTATATTCACAGTTCAAATGTTGTCGTCAATGTACCAGTACTGCCCTCTCTTAAAGAAAGTATCCCAGAGGAGCTCCTGAACGGACAGCCTATTAAGGTTTATCCTGTACTCTTTAACGTTGGTATGAACGAAGAACAGACGATGGCAGAATTGTGAGTATGATTGTGCTGATAACGTTTTTGCTTTTGAGTCTGTTCATATTTGCCCATATGTTCGTATTTGATTGCACAAAGTGCTATGATTTGTCAGACGACATGTACTGTCTGAATTTCTTTGCAAATGGTAAAAACATACAAATCCCCCAAGGTGATTGCGCAAACACTAAGGCACCTTCTCAAAACTATTCCGGGATAACTTGCGCAGAGATTTACGTGCAGTTGATTTTTCAATGCTCAAAGTATCCCCAAGCAGTCCAAATATATTGTGAATATGTTTGCGGAGAAGTATTGAAGCTAGACCAGGCAATTTGTTTACATGAAGACTAAACTGCAGACATTGAGATCGTTATCTACTGGAAGCCAGCGGGTGGTCCCTGCTGGGTGGATTTGCGGTTTGGTCACTCGCCCAGTGAGCAACAGTGAACACGTGTGCTGATTTATCTATGTGCATCCGTACATGCAACTTTATTTCCCAGCAATCCGTAAGGATTTTATCCGCAATGCCTTAAATTCTATGTGCATGCAATATTTTTCTGCTGATGAATTAACTACAGGTGAAATTTCCAAAATGAAAAACGCGCAACAACCACCCAGTTTGTTTTAGCTTCGCACGTGTTTATTTTTTCTTCTGCCGAGTTTGGGGGTTGGAACATTGAGCAATTGAGCCACCCCCTATACACAATAGTACCGTGTCCAGTTCACACGTACGCTTTCATACAATCACTACGGCCGTATTCAAAGGAACTCTAGAAACGTTTATTACTAACTTCGTTTTATAATAAAAGTTTTTGAAAATTAACAAAATGAGCATTCATTTGTATATGTAGTGGTGAGATTTAGAATAATTTCGGCACACAATATGATTACACTTTCAACCACAGTGAGCTACTCATTTTCATGACGAATTTTTAATAATCAAAATCAAGCTTGATCATACCGTAGAGATCATACCACAAAGTACTGTTACACTCGGCAAAATTCACTTTGAAAATCACCCAAAAATTGCCTCTGTTTTAGCGATCGATATAACAATGTAAACAAAAAAGAAAATAGACGGAGGACTAACTTTCATGAATGACTACAATTTGGCGAAAATAATGAAGAAAATTGGCCTAGAAGAAAAAAAAAAAACATGAATTTTTTTACCACCTGTGGTAATTTCTGGACACTAAAGATTATTATTTCTGGTAAAATTTGGACATTCATATTATGAACCAAACGACAGTAAAGCCTTAAAAAACAATACCTTTACCTATGCACACTACATACAGTAATTTTAAGCATTTTTAAATTTGCAATACAAAATTCACAGATTGCTATACAAAAAATGATTTTTTGCATCGCAGTTTTGCTATGCAAAACGAAATCGTTCCCTGGGCCCCTTAGTTGAAAACGAGGTTTAAATACAATTACAGTTAAATCTCACTGACTGTAACCATTGTGCTGTTACTATATTGCCGAAGAACATTTCATTCTTAAAATCTTCATGGTATTGAAGAATTTCGGATCTGAATAACTTTTTATTTAAAAGTAAACCTATGTGTTCTGTTGCTAAAGATCGAGCTCTTTCATTGACATCAAGTAAGCCTAGATTGTCCTTGATCAATACTCTCACAAAATAAATAACGCATGTCACATTTCGTAAACATTGCCTGGATTCTCCAAACCACAAAGGGCTGTGAGATCTTATCAGTTGGCCAAACCAGACTGCTCGGTGAAGAGTCTATAAACATATAGAGGATAAATGTGTGCTTTGTATAGAGGAAAAATCTATCTCACAAAAGAATCTGACCTCAACGTTTTCGCAATTATATACCCTTTGCGGAAAAACTTTTCTGCAACTTATCCTGGAATAGTTTTGAAAAGGTGCCTAAGCAGCTAAGATAAGTTTTGTGAAATTGGACCCTGCATCTGAAGTGTTGGAATGGGAACTTTCCAATTCAATATTTTAAAAAGAACTGTGTTCCCACATGAACATTGAGTGTTATCAGAAGTCTATTACCTACATGAAGTGTTCCATGTGGACTACCTAGTCCACGGCACAGTACTCCAAAAACAATGGATTTGGCCCATTTGTGACATTTGTTTCATAAACTGACATGCACGGTCTCAAACAGAAGCAGTGCAGTCAGGGAGACTTAACCAGCGTGTGAGAGAACTGTATCTCGCACGCGCACCTTAGTGTTTAGGGCATTCTCCCCACAGCTGATGGTTCACCTGCATCTTGTTTTAAGATTGTGTCTAGTTCTCTAGGAACTAGTTTCATGTGGAAACACCTATCCTATGATGCCCCACAGCAGGCTGGGCAGGGGGAGCAAAACCCGTAACCAAGCTCATTGTGTGTGCGCGCATTTGGAGTACAATGCTGTGGTGTGGGTTACAGGAGGCTGGCATACTTCATGTAGGTAATAGACTTCTGGTGTTATACTCTGAATGCTAGCTGTTCCCTGCAGCCTTTTCTATTAGTTGTGTCAATTTGATATTGTTGTACATTTCAGATTTGGTGATACCTCACTACAAGAAGTCATCAACCAAGATAACCTCCAGAAGCTAGACAACTACTATAGTCGGCTTGTTCATATGATACCTCACAAAGGTCAGGGAAGTTTGTCATATATGAAAGGGGCAGATCAAGGGTCTCAAAATGGGGGTAGGGAGCACATGGCAAAAAGGGGGAACTCTGCCAAAAAAGGGGCACTCACAGAAAAGTATGGTAAATTTACATGCATGGGGAAAAAAGAGATGCCCACCCTCCCTGGATCCAAAGAAATGAACACTGCCCTCTGTTGAACATAATGAGAAATTGTTGATAGACTTTACCATTCTAAAAGGTAACATTAACCCTAATTACCAAACTGATTATCCTCTTGATACAGATTGGAGGGAATCGAGTAGTTCTGTCTCCCTCGATGTTTTAATGAGTAGTCTAAGACATCATGTTAACTCCAAGAAGAACAAAAACGTAGAAATTCTACACATCAGCTCACAGGTATTTGAATTTATTTGTTTGTTCTATGAGGTATCAGTTGGTTGTTTTGTTTGTTTACTAATGTTTTAATCATTTTTTCTTCATGTTAAATTTAAAGATGTATCAAACATGTTTTGTTTTCTACCAGCAATCTTTGTTGTAATAAAACAATTCTAATTTTCTTTTGGAAAGGAAAACAAAAACTTTAAAATAACACATTCTCACAAAATAAGTGAGAAATTATTTTTATAAATTATTTGACTAATTTTACTAAAGCACCTGAGACTGAATTATTTCAATGTATAACATTATCAAGTATTAGTTGTATGTAAAACTGTGATCATTTATGTTTTACAAGATTACCAATTAGGGTACAGGGGTATTAATATAGTAATCAATAATAAATGAAAGAATAAACTCCAATAAATGCACCCATCCTTCACTCCCATCTCCCCTACCATCTCCCTTACCCCTTCCTTGCAGTTGGCACGTCGGCTGGACGGCATCCGCTTCACGTCCTGCAAGAGTGCCAAGGATCGAACAGCAATGTCCGTCACATTAGAAGAATGTATGATTCTGCAGGATGAGCACCAGCTGCACTCACATATGTTTACTCACCTCTTGGACACCATGAGAAGGTATCTGTTATTACACAAGGGTCTTCTCTCAAATGGAGTGTACACCATTGGTCAAATGTCTGTAAATTCATCCATACTTTTATAAGAATGAAGAGATAATATGTATAGAAACCAACATGTGAAAATTTCAGCTTATTTCATTAACAAAAAATAGTTAAAATCAAAACTGAAACTCATTGAAAATGTTCACTATGGGATAAATTTTGTTATATTTCAGTGAAGGTACCCGTCGTGACAACACAAGAAAAAACGTTGGCGTCAACAAGTACGCCTTTAACAAAATGCAGCTGAGAGCATTCCCCAAGCTGTACCGTCCCCCAGAAGGAACGTATGGCAAAACAGTCATCACATAGCAGGAGGCTAGCTACCCTTTCAAGTTTAGATTCAGCTGAATGCTGTCAGGGAATTAGTGGACCATTAATAATGTACCCTTTGAACTCATCACCTTTAACCTTTGCACTGTTACCTGAGGTCAAGTTAAGATCAGTCAGGGATTGAGTGGACCAATAATACCCTAATGGATATTGTGAGATGACATTCCACTGTGCAAAAATCGCGAACTGAATCCGCCTGATGTTGTATGTAACCAGGAATTTCAAGTATTAATAAACAAGATTATATGCATTCATGTTAAAGATTTGACTTTTTTAATGATGAATTTGTATGGTTAGGTTCTGAAATGTTTAAATGATGAATTTCTTATCTTGTTAATCAGGGCCTCCCTTTGATTATGATGTAGCAGTCTTTATATTGTTGCCTTCCACCTTTTTGTTTATCCTTAAATTTAGTTTGCCACATAATCTGTATTCCCCAACATTCCCCTTCTTTTTGTCAGTATCAATTCAAGTTAAAAGAGGAAATATTCATTAATGATACTTTCCTTTCTGTATTTGGAGATGCATTCCAATTTTTTCAAAAATTCACTGATATTTTTTTAGTTTTTAACAATTTTACCAGATTTAATTCAGTACTTTGTTACT
Source organism: Zoroaster sp. YZ-2022 (assembly GCA_029582265.1). Taxonomy (NCBI): domain Eukaryota; kingdom Metazoa; phylum Echinodermata; class Asteroidea; order Forcipulatida; family Zoroasteridae; genus Zoroaster; species Zoroaster sp. YZ-2022. The sequence continues at coordinate 30,208,650 of CM055833.1, read as the reverse complement.
TAGGAAAATACATTTTTTACACTGTGTAACAAAACAAATGAAATTGCAAACAAGACCCCCCTGAGAATTTTTGATTTCTATATTTCAGATATTTTCCCACATTTTGGAACAATATTCAATTAAACTGTACTGTTACCCAGGAATTAAAGGCATCTTTCAATTGTATATACCTGTTGTCTAAATTAAAAGTATTTTAATGTACATTAACCTAATGTAAAAATTGTGTAAACAGTTTGTAATATAGAAAAAAACAGAATTGAAAAGTTATATTAATTAGTGGAGTTATTTATATTCTAATTGTAAAAATACTCCGCAGAAAAGGGTACTAGTTTATATAGATTGAAGTAAAGAGTCACATGTCAATTGCACATCTTTTTGTGGGAAAAGGAAAATTGAAGGGAATGTACAACATTTGGTATGATGGCAAAGCTGCATCTTCATTCTGTTCACATCATAGCCCACTAACAATGAAATTACACCCAGTGTCTTGATGATAGCCACTTTGGCATTGTGCGTACACTTTATATGTGTGTGTTATGTATGGTACTATTGGTACTTCTGCCAGCCAATGATCACTTGAGATATTGCGCGCATACGCACATCAACTGCAAAATACGCCTAATGCAATTACACACTATTGTTGGCCTTTTGATCAGTGATCTAATGACATATACCCTCAACAGTTTCAAATACAAGTCATGCTGACTCTCTTTGAATAAAGATTTCAGCTTAGGACGTTGTTGTCGATAACGAGAAAATAGTGCAAGTGCATTCAGGTTTCTTTGTTTTCAGTCTCACTTGGAATTCAGGAAGGAGTATTCTTTCCTCAATTATAGCTGGAAGTTATTTCACTTTTCTCAACAGTACCTCAGACCAAATTATAGTAATAAGTTGCACATCATGATTTGCTAGTTTTGTTATTTTTGAATTACCAATTTCTGTACCTTACATTTAAGAGCATTATACCTTTATCACATGGTGGCCATCTCGTTTTTCTTCCACACAATTCTTTGATAATCAGAACGAGGCTCATGTCCAGAATAGTCTGGTGCCAGTGATGTGGTAGTCTGAGTGGTCTTCCTCGTGCTTTTTGGAAACCAGCAAATGGTTGCTAAAGCTTTTTCCAGACTCTGGTTCTGTTAGATGAACTTCAGAAATATCTTTTGATATTTTTTAAGAGATTTATATTTTTTAGGGTACCGACTTATGAAAAGAAAAGGAAAATAACTGACAATTTTTGTTTTTATTTTATAATAGCCGTAATGCTTATTTATAACTCCATCAAGTGAAGTACAATAGTTTCCTTTTAATTGTCGCCCTCTATTGAGCCATAGGGGAGAGTTTGTACGTTGAAATCGCTGCACAAAGTGACTGGAATTCCCTTTTTGGACTATTTGTTGTTTATAGTTTTTGAAGTGGTTTTTATTTATTAGAGTTTCTGCAATTAATTGAGCACAAATCTATGTAACTTTGTAAAAGTTTGATGTTTTCTTGACCATGTGCTGACTCAAGTACTCTGCAGAAACATTTCTGCCATGTACATACATGCATAGTGCTACATACTCTTTCCCCAAGTATCGCATAAGGCTATAAATGCATCCATAATCTACAAAAGTGAAGATAAATGTATAGAAACCAACTGGTGACTGTTTCAGATTATTTCATTGTGTGGTCTTCAAGAAAATAACAAAAACGTTTAAAGCTTGGTTTGTGGACGTACATTTTCACATTTGCTCAAGAAAAAAATAATACAGCTTTTTAGATGGAATAAGTTCACATGATAATTGGTACCAATATAATAATAATAATATATTTACATAATATCTTGGAACTTTTGTTTGCCATTACCAAGAATGTACTCTGCCTTTAAAAGTTCATTGGTTCGATTTTCGGTAATGACATCACCACAAACAATGCACCAATCATTACTAATTCCACATTATTTATTTTCAGCACATTTAGGCCAATAGTGATTTAATGCTTTCTACATGTCCATATATAAATATAATTATATTATGTAATTAAAAATATTTGTATATTTTTTAAGCTTTAAAACTCTTCTTTAATCCTAACCACCCCCAAATCCTTCAAAATCCTCCAAAATCCTCCAAGGGGCACTTTTTGGGGAAAATTCAGCACTGTTACTAGTACTTTCACCTCTTCCAATTGGGCAAAATTACTACCTGGCAAGAAGTACAGGCCATAAGTGCTGAATATGAAAGATCAACGAAAACGCATGGTGCATTTTGAAGATAAGGGCATGTTTCCAAAAGTGCACCTTGATGGATTTTTGAGGATTCCTAGCCAGAGTGCCTAGGGGGTTGGGGTTAATCCATTGTGGATACTTGTGAAGAATGTGATAGAAATCTTGAATTCATTGAAGTGCGAATATGTTGCAATTATTGCTTATTTACATTCCTTATAGTCATGTGACACACTTAAAATTTGTTATTACTTATTAATTTGCTTATAATTATAAGCTTTTTTCATTTTGAAGACTAATCATACATTAATATATGGTGATGTGTTTAATTTTAAGTCAACTCAAAATTTAAAAGAGGGTAACAGTCTTACAAAATTAGTCTAAAGTAGTCGCAGTTACTTTTGTGTTAACAGGCCCTCAATAATGACTTTACACAATGCAAATCAGTCGAAATTGTCACTTTATTTCACCCCATAAAAGTATAACTTCACAAGATGTTGACATATGTTTCATAATAAATTGAAGATGATAATGTGCTTGTTTTACTGATCTGGGGAAAAAAATAATAGTGAAAATAACGAGAAGATGCAACTCATTTTGAACATAATTATGATTTTAAATCAGTGTAATGTTTATTTATTTTATTTACAAAAGTATGTTCTTTTTAATCCAAGAAGTGTATGTGTTTGTTAGTTTGAATTAAATTTGTGTGTTCAATTAAAAGTTGAAACTACACTAAGGGAATAACAGTTTGTCGCGTGGTCTTTGCCATGCCGCAGGTTAATGACTGGTTTTGGGTGTGGTCACGGGCGATAAGAACCGAGCCGAAGGCCGTATCGATTTCGTTTTTAAAATGTTAAAACAAAACAAATTAAATGTAATTTTTGTTGAGTAAAGCCAAATAGATATGGGCAAATTCACGTTTTGGGGAAGTAAATGAATAAACTGTCAGTCAATTTAAAGATTTGTTATCAATATGGCGAATTTGGCACCCCGTCTGTCTCAATAGTACGTACAATTCGTAGTTAGGGTGAGTGAAATTTTAACATTTTGGGAGATAAAATGCTAAATTTCTTTACAGTATTTCTCTGTTCCGGAGGTTTTGGTGATAATTAAATATAAGGGAAACAACAGCTTAAATTCTTAATTTTAATTTCCATAAAACAATGTTCAAGCTACCTATAATATGTTTCTTTTATAATTTATAGGATGATTAAGACTCGACTAATGGGACAAAATCAGGCTATTCTGCAGGAATCACATTGCTCTTGAAGGAAGAGCCCATTAGCTGGTCGTATGGCCGTTCATTACAGAGGTACCTACTGTACGTGTACATGTACGTTTATGGGGTTAGAATGTTGTTGTGAGATAATTTGGCCTATTTAGCTATGACAAGCAAAAATGTGTGGGTGAAGGGGGGGGGGTCCGAGCTACCTTAACAATCATATACCAATATTCATTGCAATATTAAATTTAAAACAATGATCTATACGGTTTAATAATATCATTCACGAAGGACGCAGACACCCGACGGTGATAGTAGATCTATAGAGCCTTCATCGTGCCTTCATCTCTTACAACCACGCGACGGCTAACAATATGATTCATGGATCTGGTCTCCCATCCAAGTACATGAACTGACCGCGATTAAGTTTGGCAATCATGCCACCGTCTCTTCCATTGAGTTATACTGTCTTGCTTGAAGACGATCAAGCAGAATCTGGTTCTTCAAATTTTCTTAACAGATAATTCGAATAATATCCTGTAAGTCCTTGATTGGTAATATACTAGTACCACAGTACACACCACAAAGTGTCAATGTAAGTCCTTGATTGGTAATATTTACTAGAACTACAGTACACACCATAAATTGTCAATGTAAGTCCTTGATTGGTAATATACTAGTACCACAGTACACACCACAAAGTGTCAATGTAAGTCCTTGATTGGTAATATACTAGTACCACAGTACACACCACAAAGTGTCGATGTAAGTCCTTGATTGGTAATATACTAGTACCACAGTACACACCACAAAGTGTCGATGTAAGTCCTTGATTGGTAATATACTAGTACCACAGTACACACCACACACCACGAGTATTCTCGATCCTGTACTTTTCCTTATGTTTATTGATGACCTGGCTTCGCATCTAGAGAATGATATCCACATATTTGCCGATGATTCTACCCTCCATGTCATTATTAAAAATCCTGATGCTAGAATCATATGCGCAGATAACCACCAACGAGATTTGCTCTCAATCGAAGCGTGGGCGAAAAGCTGGTGTGTCACATTCAATGCCAGCAAAACAGACGAGATGATCATCAGCAGGAAAAGAAGGCAGAATCATCCTCCACTCCACTTCATGAACAAAGAGCTACAGCCTACTGATAATATTACTCTGCTGGGTGTCACCATTACCAAAACACTGTCTTGGTCTCAACACATCACAGGAATTGCAAAAAAAAACAGCAAAGCGACTCTACATCTTGGGCCGTTCTAGAAACATTCTTCCTCACCTTGCACGTATCTCCATCTACAAGGCTTACATTCGTCCTCTTATGGAATATGCTTCTCCAATTTGGAATGGAGCAGGAACTTCATCTTTGAAGCTGCTGGATAGGTTGCAGAATAAAGCACTTCGCTTACTCAGGATTGACGAGCCTCTTAAGTATGGCATTGTTCCACTGAGTCACAGGAGAAATGTTGCATCACTCTGCGTCTTCTACCGTCATATCTTCCTGAAACCATCCAATGAGCTGGCTGGTATTTTACCCCCTTGGGCACTGAGTGTAAGAACTACCAGATCTTCACTGACTGGACATCCATACTGCGTATATATACCTTTGTCAAAAACAGAACTTCATCTCAACTCATATATACCAAGGACAAGTCGACTGTGGAACTCCCTTCCAGCGTCTGCTTTCCCTACCTCTCCAGATGTGTCTGTTTTTAAGACAAATGTGAACACCTTCCTCATGGATCAGATGTCCTAAATCATTTCAATCTCAATCTTTTTACTGTTTCAACCGGTGGTTATGGAGTAGTGTAGGCTAGGTTAATGCCTGACTAGGAGATGGTGACCTGCGAATTGACAGCCTACGGGGCCCGCAGGGCCGGATCTACCATATGGGCACTTTGGGCACGTGCCCAGGGGCCCCTGGGCATCAGGGGGCCCTCCATGGTGGTCGAAAAAAAAAATTGAAAAAAAAAAAATTCCCAAATAAATTTTTCCAACATTTTTTTTCCCCAAAAATGTTTTTATCTAATTTATTTTATTTATCTAATAGATAAAAAAAGTTATCTAATCCGAATCCGTCCACCCCCCCCCCCGAAATAAATTAGTCAAAATGAGTGTTTTATTGTTGGTGAGAATGCTGCTGGAAAGTGCCGATTGTGTGTTAAACCAGTAACAATGGGCTAGATTGGCTGTTTGATGTTCAAGGACCTTGAACATCAAACCTCAAAATTGTACTTAAGTACAGTACTTGAGTACATGTACTTAGTTACTTTCCACCACTGAATAATAGTGAATGAAAATTAATAAATCCTTTGAAATAGTAGCCTTGTGTTGTTATTTTGCCTTTATTGATTAAATCAACTTTATTTCATGAAAGTCAAGTCAACTGATTGAAACTCATTTTCTAATGAATGCCAGCTTAGCATGTAGGCCTTTGTGCGTCTGTCTGACAGACTACAATGACTGTATAGTTGAGGACTTATTTGTCAGTTGGACAAATAAGGTATCTAAATATTGACAATCACCAAATTGTGAATATTTAGAGGAAAATGAAAAAAAAAACTCAAAATTTTGCGCACGCGCGCGAAGCGCGCGTGCACATATTTGCGCACGGCCGCTTCGCGGCCGCACGCGAACGACCCGTGCCCGTGGGGGGGCCCTTGGAGTTTCAGGTGCCCAGGGGCCCTCAGAGGTGTTAATCCTGCCCTGGGGGCCCGGGCCCATAAAGTGTGGGTGAACGGCACGCCTAGTCAGGTGGTAGGGCTCTGGTAGGGTAGTTTTTTAGGTTTCCTGGACACCATGACCACCAGTCACATGATAACCAAGTTTTTATGTTGTTGTTACTTATGATCCATTTTTTATTTTTGTCTTATTGCAACTTATTTGCTATCCACTCTTCATCTTTATTGATGTTTTCATCAGGTCCCTGAATTCAAGTTTAAAAAAAAAAAAAAAAAAGTGTCAATGTAAGTCTTTGATTGGTAATATACTAGTACCACAGTACACACCACAAAGTGTCAATGTAAGTCCTTGATTGGTAATATACTAGCTAGTACCACAGTACACACCACAATGTGTCGATGTAAGTCCTTGATTGGTAATATACTAGTACCACAGTACACACCACAAAGAGTGTCGATGTAAGTCCTTGATTGGTAATATACTAGCTAGTACCACAGTACACACCATAAAGTGTCGATGTAAGTCCTTGATTGGTAATATACTAGTACCACAGTACACACCACAAAGTGTCAATTAAAGGTAGGCCTACAATATCGTCACGATCAGAGCAGACTTTAAACAGGGCATGCATGGAATCGCGGTGTCCTAGTTTAAGATGAATACAGTGACTGACAATTACTGGCTCATTTATACAGCAGCAACATTAATATAGCCTCATCATGTATTTTCAGTTACTGAGTTAATCTAAACAACACTCCGATGCCGTTGATCGTGACGATATAGTCCTTAATCAAGCATTTTTTAGATAACGCCGATATCCAGGCAATCACGCCACCGCTGTATACGCTTTAAAAAGAAATGAAACAAATTGTTGTATCCGTACTTGTATTTGTACAAATTGACACTTTTACACTTCTACGAGTGTAAAAGTGATTATGTTTCACTGAAATATTGACCGATAATAGAAATCCGTCCTATTTGAATAATGTTATTTTCCTCCTTAAATCGTTATTTTTTTGTTATTTTGAGGATACAGGGTAAATATACATCTTATTATATCTAACTTTCTCTTAACAACTGTATGAAAGTTTTGCCTTTCTCCTGCATGGGCTATTTTAATTATGGAGGCATCCTATTAAAAGCCTGTCTGCACTGAAAAAGCAGATTAACGTTTTGTATTATGAAAGCCCGTTGGGAAACGAGTATGTAGTTATCAAGTGCTCCATATTATATTGACACTACGGGTGTTATTTTAACACCGCAATTTTTTGCAGGGTAGTGTCGATATTTAAAATATGAATAACAATCACTGTGGACCATTAATTTATCGAATCACGTGTCTGTATCCTCCAAGAAGTTTCAATATTTAAAATCTTATGTTGGCTTATAGGATATGAACAAGAATTATTGCCGATAAGTGTCGCAACTTTATGATTGTACTCACTACCAATTAGACCTAAATTTATACTCTCAATCAACTAAATATGAAGCAATGTTTTTTTAGGGCCTATGTCAGTGTATCTAACAAAATACTAAAAGTTGGAAGCCAAGGACCCTGGGTCATAATATTGGACCATTTTTTACACAATCGCTCAAATTATGTTTTTCAGAAGAAAACAAATTAAGGCATACAAATTATGATAAATATCTTACAACATGAATTTGTCAGTATTTAAGTACAGTAGGCCTGGGGTACGGGTGCACCCCCTCTAGCTAGCTCGGTCAGTGTGATTAAAGCACGCCCCCTATCTGTATGATTTCATAATCACATTCAACATGGCGACCTCCATGGGCGAAAATGGACAAGAATTACTGCAACAAAATGAAGGCGTAAAACAGGTGCATTCTTTACATCATGGCGATCGAACATTCTACAAATTACCGCAGCAAGATAAGACGCAAAGTAATGATAAAAAGAATCGGATCAGAAATGAGTATGTGGTTGAATTTATGTCTTATATCAACGATAATGTGATCGGTCGAGACTCAACTTTCTATGGACCATTTGGCCAACGAAAAGGTAACGTTAACTGTTGAGTGTTGTGTAACGTTAGTTATAATGCCCAATGATGTGTACCACATGTTTGTTGTTTTGGTTTGGAAAGGGAAAGAATGTCGAACTCAACTGCCACTTGTGCATAATATCTAAGCAACATCTCACTGAATGTGGAGTGCCATGATGGACATGGTCGAGCGGTTGTGCATCGGATTTGTGTTCTGATGGCTGAGTCGTCAGAATGTGGGTTCGAATCCCAGCCGCGACTGGGGTGCTTGTGTCCTTGAGCAAGACACTTTACCATAATTGCTTCTCTCCACCCAGGGGTAAATGGGTACCTGTGAGGGCAGAGTTGGTTGTTGTGTTTGATTAGCCCATATGCGCTGAAATGGCAGCAATTGAGCTGTATACTCCCCAAGGAGCTGAGATGGTTTCAGGAATGATTTATGCGCCTAATGAGCAGGGGTAATAACATGGAAAGAATATCGTATCCAACCGCCACTTTTTAAGGGCTTTTTTGGAATTTTTTTGCAACCACTAACCAGTTAAAAAATGATTCTATCGATTTTTGGTGGTACAGAAAGCGAAAACTATCTTTAAAATCCACTTTTATGATGGTTTTTGGACTTTATTTCCATTCTAAAAAAATCCTCCCCTTCAGAAAATAGAAGTGTTGGTCACTAATTGTGGAGTTTACAAGATCAGACTGACATGACTGAGGAAGTCATTGTATACCAAAAATGCCTGATTTTTCATGAAATAAATATCCTGGAATAATTTGAAGTATATGTCCATCATCATCCATATGTTCTCCACCTTACTAGGTAGGTAAGATTACTTTATTGGTTATATTGAATGAGAAAAAGTGGCGGTCGGATACGACATTCTACCCAAACCACCTTAATTAAGTGTGTCCTCTTTTAAAGGAAAATAAATTTGTGATGTTTGTCATATTTGGATAGAAAAGTGGCTGTTGTATTATACATTCTTTCCTTGGAAAGAATGCAGTATATGGCTGCCACTTTACAGCCGCCACCAGTGTGATGTTTTACTTTTAGCAGATTACATGCAGAGTGGACCATGGTCCTCTTTCCACTCTCCACCAGACCAGCTCTTGGATGTGCACAGTTCCATTTATCAAAATCTCCCTAAGATATATTTTTTTCAAACCTCATTTTATATAATTTTGGCCTTCCTTTATCATATTTGACTAGAAAGTACGTGATATTGTTATTTTTATTTAGAGAGAGGCAGCCATTTTAGTGCATTTCCCCCTTTTTTTCCCAGATGTAAAATTAATAATATCTATAGTAGTAGTATGGTAGATGGGGCTCCTAGGACATTTACTTAAAAATGGGCGTGGTTGAAGAAAAAAAGAGGGAGGGTGAGAGAGATGATGTTGATGACGTCATAAAAAAAAGTAGTTGATGAAATCATGATGGTGCTCCTAGGACATTTACTTAAAAATGGGCGTGGTTGAAGAAAAAAAAGAGGGAGGGTGAGAGAGATGATGTTGATGACGTCATAAAAGAAAAAGTAATTGATGAAATCATGATGGGGCTCCTAGGACATTTACTTAAAAATGGGCGTGGTTGAAGAAAAAAAGAGGGAGGGTGAGAGAGATGATGTTGATGACGTCATAAAAAAAAAGTAGTTGATGAAATCATGATGGGGCTCCTAGGACGTTTACTTAAAAATGGGCGTGGTTGAAGAAAAAAAAGAGGGAGGGTGAGAGAGATGATGTTGATGACATCATCAAAAAAAAAGTAGTTGATGAAATCATGATGGGGTCTTAGGACATTTACTTAAAAATGGGCGTGGTTGAAGAAAAAAAAGAGGGAGGGTGAGAGAGATGATGTTGATGACGTCATAAAAAAAAAAGTAGTTGATGAAATCATGATGGGGCTCCTAGGACGTTTACTTAAAAATGGGCGTGGTTGAAGAAAAAAAAGAGGGAGGGTGAGAGAGATGATGTTGATGACGTCATCAAAAAAAAAGTAGTTGATGAAATCATGATGGGGGTCTTAGGACATTTACTTAAAAATGGGCGTGTTTGAAGAAAAAAAAGAGGGAGGGTGAGAGAGATGATGTTGATGACGTCATCAAAAAAAAGTAGTTGATGAAATCATAATAATAATAATAATAATAATAAAGATTTTTAGCGCGCACATATCCACCCTGCTGGGCGCTCAAGGCGCGGAAACAAAGAAAAAACATGAATACAAACAATAAACAATGATAGCATAGGGAAAAAAAATTATGTACCGAGATACATGTACCTACAATGCAATTACAAATATACATCATCTTTGAAGAGTTGTGACATAAGATGAGTTTTAAGCATCGACTTGAATCTGGTTATACTATGACAAGATTTGAGTTTGGTTGGAAGATGATTCCAGAGTCTCGGAGCTGCGACAGAAAACGACCTATCACCCCAGTTCCATTTTGAAGTTGGTTCCTTTAGGAGTGACATGTTGCTGGAGCGCAAATTGCGTGATGGAGTGTAGACTTTAAGCAGTTCAGAAATATAAATTGGAGCAACGTTATTAAACGATTTGTGAACAATTAGCATAAGTTTAAAAACAATTCTCTGTGAAACAGGAAGCCAGTGCAGTTCTTTCAAGATTGGCGTGATATGGCATGACTTTCTGGACAAAGTCACAACACGAGCTGCTGCGTTTTGTATGTGCTGAAGACGAGATATTTGATTCTGCGGGAGACCGTAAAGGAGAGCATTCCCGTTATCGAGCCGTGATGTGACAAACGCATGTATAATTTGTTCAGCAGCACTTTTATTCAAGTATTTCCTAATTCGGCTTATATTTCTGATATGAAATGATGATATGCGAACAATGTTGGAGATATGTGGTTTTAAAGTCATTGTCGAGTCAAATGTAACACCCAAATTACGTGCATGTAATGAGGGGGTTATCTGCGAGTCACCAATTGTAATAAATGGAAGAGAAACTTTAGACAATTGCTGACGTGATCCAAATAGAACAAATTCTGTTTTTTCATCGTTCAATTTCAGGAAGTTTTGTCTCATCCAGCTCCGAATATCTTGAATACATTTCTCCAGTGTTTTAATGCAGGAATCGGCAGGTTCTTGAGAAGATTTAAAAGTAATGTAAAGCTGCGTGTCATCAGCGTAAACATGGTAATTTAAATTATACTTCAAAATGATATCACAAACTGGAAAGGTATAAACAGTAAACCACTGTGGGCCGAGCACAGAGCCTTGGGGTACAGAATAGTCAAGAATAACAGGCTCGGAGATAGCGTTACCAATACAAACATGCTGAGGCCTATTTAAAAGGTAGGACTTACACCAATCCAGGGCTGTGTCATTTATTCCAAGATGATATTGAAGGCGGGAGAGAAGGATTTTATGATCGACCGTGTCAAAAGCGGCGCTTAAGTCTAACAAAACTAATGCAGTGATTTTCCCCTCATCCATGGCAGATAAAATGTCATTGTTGACGCGAAGAAGAGCAGTTTCCGTTCCTTGAAATGGTTTGTAGGCTGACTGAAATGTGTCCGACAGGTTATTAGCACGAACATGGTCAGAGATCCGTGATGAAACAACTCGCTCGATTGTTTTTCCAAGTTACTTTAAATTCGCTACTGGTCGGTAATTTTTGAAAACTTCCTTGTCCAAATTGGGTTTCTTTAGGAGTGGTTTAACATGAGCAACCTTCTGGCTATTAGGGAAACAACCGGAAGAAAGAGATCTGTTTACAATAATTGTGTTATACTTAGCAAACACATCAATATTTTGTTTTATTAGCGAAGTTGGCACTGGATCAATTTCACATGATTTTGATGGCGATTTCATGATGAGTTTCTTGATCTCCGTAACACTAGTAGGCTCAAACATGGACAGTCTACATTGTGGATCCTTGCGTGATGGTGTTTGTGATAGAATGGCAGGTACTGAGGGAAAAGAACGACGGATATTCTCAATTTTTGTGACAAAAAAGTTTGAAAAAGCATTTGCGAGGTCCTGATCGGAGTGTGTAGATGGGGCTCCTAGGACATTTACTTAAAAATGGGCGTGGTTGAAGAAAAAAAAGAGGGAGGGTGAGAGAGATGATGTTGATGACGTCATCAAAAAAAAAGTAGTTGATGAAATCATGATGGGGCTCCTAGGACATTTACTTAAAAATGGGCGTGGTTGAAGAAAAAAAAGAGGGAGGGTGAGAGAGATGATGTTGATGACGTCATAAAAAAAGTAGTTGATGAAATCATGATGAAAGAGCTCGTGGGTAGAAGTAGGGGGTGTAAACATTAATATAAAATTAAAAAAATTAAATCTCACCTAAAAAATTGAAAAAAGTAAAAAATCTTACTTATAAAATTGAGATAATATTTTAAAATCTCACTTATAAAATTGAAAAAAGTAAAAAATATTATCTTGTTTAATAGTAAAGAGAGTATGGAAGAAATAAGAAGACAATATTTATCAAAATGGACATTGCAAAAATTGAAAGAGTTTGCGCGACTACACAGACTCATAATTCTTGCGCAAAACAGCAAGGGTAAAATTTATAAACGGGTTTATTACGAAGCGGTAAAAAGTTATATAAAACGGCATAAACAGCAGCCATTGTATAAATTAAATTTAATCGAGCTAAAAGAGCGTATAGCGTCTGAAAATATCGAGCTACCTCAACGCGGCGCGGGGAAAAGTGGGCGGTTGTTAAAAAAAGACTACATCACCGCTATTAAAAGGTTTCACGGACAAGAAGAAGAGTTAAGATTTAAACCACCGATTGACGGAGGAAGATATTTACGCGAACGAAGAATGCTCGTTCCGCTTAATCACAGCAAAGAAAAAGATTTAAACATGTTTTGGGAAGCGGTAAAACCAAAGATAATCGCCAAGTTGACTTTAGACTCGCGAGAATTTACGTCATTTAAGTTTATGATATTTATACGCGTTAAACTTTGTAAAGAAAGACTAGACGGCACGATCGCCGATGCCGAAGCAAATTTTCATAATAATAGGCAAATTGTTTTATTGAATTTAAATAGTATCGAAAATGTACTCGTTACCGTTTTTTCACAAATTCAAGAGTCTTTAGAAAAATGGACTCAAGAGGGTAGTGGATGGGAGGTAGATCGTATCGTAGATATGAATATTGCTATCGCGAGATATCAACCTTTAAGAGGCGGTTCTTATATCGAGCTACATGTATGCGACTATATAAAAAATAAAAAAGCGTGCGTCAATGTAAAAAACAAAGACGACGATTGTTTGAGGTGGTCGCTTCGTACTCATCGTTTTTCCGTGAAAATTCACCCGGAAAGAACCTCCGTGTATCCAAAGGAAGACGGTTTTAATTTTGATGACGTGGATGCGCCTACACCGATTAATCAAATTAAGCGAGTAGAGAAACAAAATGATTTGGCGATAAACGTTTTTGGTTGTGAATCAAAATCAATACTAGTTTATCACCTCAGCGATCAACCCGCGGAACTAGATCGTATTAATTTATTATTAATTCATAAAGAAGAAGAAGGAACTAGATCTCACTACGTTTGGATTAAAGATGTGAATAAATTACTTTACGATCAAACGAAACATAAAGAACGTCAACATTTTTGTTTGAGATGTTTACAGGGTTTTTCGACGGAAGCGTATCTCGAAAATCACGTAAAAATGTGTAAGGGAATTAACGACAGACCAACGACGGTCGTTATGCCGGAAAAGGGTAAAAACGATACGGTAAAATTTATAAATTTTCATAAAAAGATGAAAGTTCCTTTCGTTATATACGCCGATTTTGAAAGTATTATTAAAAAGATTGATGATGTGAATGCGACTAATACTAAAAAACTACAAGAACACGTCGTTTGCGGTTATTCGTACGTAGTCGTTCGTTGCGACGGTGAAACTAGTTCTCCCGTTACGTATAGGGGAGAAGATGCCGCTAAACATTTTTAAAATAAATTAGAAAAAGAAGAAGAAAACATCAACGAGAAATTTAAAAACTCTCTTAAAATAATAATGACTAAAGAAGATGTAGAAGATTACAACTCTACTAGCAAGTGTTGGATATGTGAAAAGGGATTTTTTGAAAACGATGATGCCAAGTTTAGAAAAGTATGCGATCATTGTCACAGTACCGGTAAATATCGAGGCGCGGCGCACAATTGTTGTAATTTAAAACTGAGTTTAAAACCTAATGTAACTTTTATTCCGGTCGTATTTCATAATTTGCGAGGCTACGACTCACACCTCATTATGCAAGCCGCGGGTCAAACGTGAGGAAATTTAACGTGTATTCCAAACAATATCGAAAAATATATTTCTTTTTCAATCGGGCAACTACGATTTATCGACAGCGCTCAATTTTTACTAGCGTCGTTGGATAAACTCGTAAAATCAAACGATTCTTTTCCAATTACTAAATTACACGAATCAGATTTAGAAAAATTTAATCTTGCTAAAAGCAAGGGTATTTATCCTTGCGAATACATGGATAGTTTTGAAAGATTTGAAGAAACGCGTCTTCCCTCGATAGAATCTTTTTATAGTAGTTTAAACAACCAACGCATTACTAAAGAACAATACGATCACGCGAAAAACGTTTATAACGTGTTTAAATGTAAAAATTTAGGTGATTATCACGATTTATACGTGCGTACGGATACTTGCTTATTGGCGGATGTATTTGAAAATTTTCGCGCTACTTGTTTACGAGAGTACGGTTTAGACCCGGCTAATTATTATACGAGTCCAGGATTAAGTTGGGACGCTTTATTAAAACATTCGAAAGTTTGTTTAGATTTGTTTACGGACGTCGACATGCATTTATTTATAGAAAAAGGTACGAGAGGAGGAACGTGTATGGTAAGTAAACGATACGCTAAAGCAAACAATAAATACTTGCTCGATTACGATAAAACGATTCCATCGAGTTACATTATGTATTTAGACGCGAATAATTTGTACGGGTACGCGATGAGTCAACCTTTACCAACGGGTAAGTTTAAATGGATGACGAGAAAACAAATTGACAGACTCGAGAGCGAGGGATTAACGCGTAAGAAAGGATGCATTTTAGAAGTTGATTTAGAATACCCTAAAGAATTACACGATTCTCACGACGCATTTCCACTCCCGCCAGAGTCGTTAACGGTGCCAAAAGAATGGATGTCGCCGTATCAGCTCGAGCTATTAAACAACAAACCCGCTCCAAACGTTACAAAATTAGTTTTAAATTTATACGATAAACGCAACTACGTGCTTCATTATCGTAATTTACAATTATATTTACAACTCGGTATGAAACTGACTAAAATTCATCGCGTTTTAGAATTTGATGAATCGTGTTGGATGAAATCATACATCGATTTAAACACGCAACTCAGAAAAGACGCAACGAGTGATTTTGAAAAAGATTTATACAAACTCATGAACAATTCAGTTTTTGGAAAAACGATGGAAAATGTACGAAAACGCGTTAACGTGAATTTAAAACGGTTAAACGATGAAAAAGCAGAAAATCAAATTCGTTCGCTCATCGCGAAACCAAATTTTGCCGAGGCTAGGATTTTTGATAATGATTTAGTAGCGATTCACACGCACAAAATAAAACTTGCTCTCAACCGCCCAGTCTACGTAGGAATGAGCATACTGGATTTATCTAAACATTTAATGTACGATTTTTATTACAATCATTTAAAAACAAAGTACGGTAACGAGTGCGAGTTACTTTACACGGATACGGATAGCTTATTACTCGAGATTAAAACGCAAGATGTGTATAAAGATTTATATAAAAACAAATCTTTATACGATTTTAGTAATTATAAACGAGATCATTTTTTACATTCTAAAGTTAATGTAAAAGTAATCGGTAAAATGAAAGACGAGACCGCGGGAACTTTAATCTCCGAAATTGTGTGTTTAAGACCAAAAATGTATTCGATACTTTTACCGGGTGAAAAAGAAATAAAAAAAGCTAAAGGCGTTAAAAAACAAGTTTTAGAACAGGATATTAAACACTCGCGATATAAACAAGTTTTATCTAAAAATAATACGCTTTATCACCCTATGAATTTTATTAGGCATGAAAAACATAGATTATATACAACGCGAGTAAATAAAATATCGTTGTCTCCTTTAGACACAAAGAAATATATTTTAGAGGATGGAATACATACTCGCGCTTACGGTCACTATAAAACGCTACGAGCGTAGCTTTACGCCGACGCAGAGTGTAATCGTTTAATCGGAGGATTTTCCGTATCTCGATGAATAATTTGTAATTCTTCTCTTACAAAACTACGAGCGGGACCCGCGTCTAAATAATACAAGATGGGTTGATTCGCGGCTTTCATCGTTTTAGCTAATCTATAAATTTTTATACTCCATATAGGATCGGTGGCGCGACGTCTCGTATCTTTTTCAGCTTGACCGGGTGCGTATAAATATCTAACTAACGAGTTTAATGGAATTCTTTTTTCATTCTTTTTAATCGTTGGTGAGGCTGGATTTTGCTCGACTACGGGTAATTTAATCGCGTCTTTAGGTTTTAAGTTGATGAGTCGCGTCGTCTCGTAGTTTAATGCTTTTACAACCGCGGGTAATCTTTTAACTCATTCTCTATTTCTCGTATCAGTCGCTATTTCTTTAGCGTATTGATGTGAAAATGTTCTTTCGCTCAAAGTTTTATTGAATCGCTCTACTATACCTTGAGCTCTATGATTACCGGCCTCGCTTCTTTGAATTTTTACATTATGTTTACTCATTAATACGTTTACGCTACTCATAAATTCTTTTCCGGGATCAACTTTAAAAAAAATTTGCCAAACGTGTTGTCGACTTGAACCGCGGTTTTATCGGTTAATGGTTCAGCTTCTTTATATCTACTGGCTTCATCCACAACGGTTAACGCGTACTTGTACGTCTTTTTACCGATCGTATCGTGCGGAAGAAACAATAAATCAGTTTGATGAACCTCATTTGGTTTTTCTAACGTACTATTTGAACTAGTCGGTCTTGGAATGTATTTAGGATAAGGTAAATAAATTTCCCACAACGCTTGCTTTTTTATCCACTGAGAAACTAATTTTTTATTCACCTTTGTTTCTTTAGCTAATTTATTGATAGCGTCGAGACCTTTGTAGTATCCTTTCGGACTATAATATACATTTTGTAGCGCTTGCGCGGCGGAGCGCTTTAGTTTAGTTCGTTCATCCATTTTTAATATTTATAAATATATTTTATTCCGTAGAATTTTTAGGCACGATAGAGGATGGTAAAATTCCTTGTTGAACTAACCACATTTGCGTCATTGAAGATAATCCAAGCGTCGCGGTTAGTTTTAACGAGTCTTTTATATCCAATTTATTTAAATTGGCTGGTTCTACGCTTAATATTTTTTTACCGAGCATGCTGTATAAAACGGTAAAAAGTGTCAAAACGGCGCTGTGATATAGGCTGAATCGGCGATTGTTTTCATATCCATCATATTTTATACTCGTCAATATAATTATTTTTAATTTTTTTTTATTATTCCATTTCAAAAACATGTTGTTCTCTCGTTGGCGTGGGTTTTGACAAAGGTGGCGCTTGCGCGGTGGAGCTTAATGGTTTTATCGGCTCATTTACTACCGCTGGCTCTTTTTCACTAAAAAGGAAATAAGCGAGACCTCCAACGGCTAAACCAATAGCGATATAGTAGTAGTAGCTCGTTGAGTTGTTTTCTTCTTTTTGAATAAAACTCGTCGACGCTTGCGGCGTTGCATAACTAGTTTTACTCGCGTCTTTAGCGAGTTGTAGTTTCTTCTTTTTATTAAGTTCAGCGAGTTTTTTTCCAGCCGCGACTCTTTTTTTATTTTTTTATTTTTTTATTTTTTATTGGTCGGTTTCGTTACAGTCGACGGTGTTTTTACAGTTTGCGGTTGCTCCGGTTGCGCATTCTCCAACTCGTTCGTCTCCATCGCTTTTATTATCTATACAAGATTCTTCTTTTCTTTTTAAATGTTTTGCCGTAATTAGCGTTGCACTGAGCGGAGCAATCAACATTCCGTACTTGTAGTATATTTCACACGCTACGGTAGAAAGCATGCTCGAAATGAATGGATCTTTTTCTAAATCTGAAATTAATTTACCTTCGTCGTCAATTTGAAATTGATGGCCGTATAAATCAATGCGATTTAAACTAAATCCTAAAAGTTTAGCGTATAGCGTTAGAATGGCGCTACCTAAAGACTGCGTTATATCACGGCCTACATGTAATTTAGTTTCGTATTGCGTGTGTAATACATCTCGCTCTTCCGTATTCAAAGCTTCAATGTCGCCGATGGAATACTCTTTACCGAAATTGTTTTTCGAATCTCCTCCCGATACAACTGCCAAGAGTCGTTTATCTCGTAGTTTTTGCTTTAATAGTAGCGCATCGTCGTTTATATCAACATTGGTGGACGGTGAACTTGGCACAGATAGATTTTCTGTTAATATATTAGCAACTTCTTCCATTTATTATTAAACAGCTTTTATTATATTTTTTATTTTTTCAAAAAAAGCCAACAACTTGTACATTTTATTATCATTTAAAAATAAAACGAGTTCTTCTATAACTCGTTTTATTTTAACATCATTTAAAAATAAAACGAGTTCTTTTAT
Organism: Zoroaster sp. YZ-2022; assembly: GCA_029582265.1. Lineage (NCBI taxonomy): Eukaryota > Metazoa > Echinodermata > Asteroidea > Forcipulatida > Zoroasteridae > Zoroaster > Zoroaster sp. YZ-2022. Next base: position 30,189,883 of record CM055833.1, on the reverse strand, counting down.
AAATTGTTCATTATCAATATAGAACAAAAGATGAACTAGTACAAATTTTCCTTTTTCAGTAGTTAAAAGTTGCGCAAGATTATATACTAAATTGTTTATTTTTTCAGTATCCATATTTATATATATCCTATGATATTTAAAAAAATTAAAAACACTAACCTATAGATAACCTACGAGTAAACTACGAGTAACCTATAGATAACTTACAAGTAATTACTAACAACCTATAGGGAATTACTAACAACCTATAGGTAATTACTAACAACCTACAAGTAATTACCAACAACCTACAAGATAACCTACGAGTAACCTATAGATAACCTATAGATAACCTATAGGTAATTACTAACAACCTACAAGTAATTACTAACAACCTATAGGTAATTACTAACAACCTATAGGTAATTACTACCAACCTACAAGTAATTACTAACAACCTATAGGTAATTACTAACAAACCTACAACCTATAGGTTACCTATAGGTAACCTATAGGTAACCTACGAGTAACCTACGAGTAACTTAGTCACGTATCTCATAACCGGTAGGTTGATCCGTTTTTAAAATCAATTTTCGATGTTTAACTCGTTTTAATTTTTCGCGCGCCTGCTCTCGTAACTCGGCCGTCGGTATAACATCATTTTCTCGAAGACAATTCTCGAACGAGTCTCTATCTTTACAATAAAATAAACACACCCATTTGAGTTGCTCTCTAAAATCTTTCAACACGCTGTTATATTTTTGAGAAAGAATCCAACAGCTATGTTTAACGTGTCTACCGCTAAAGGCTAATTGGGTAATCATACATTTATTTTTTATAACGCAATCCTTTATTCGCGCTACAATCATCGATAATAAACAACGTTTCCTCTTTTTTGAATATATCGCTATAAATTTGTATAGCTCGGTTTAACAAAATATTGTTTAAATCGTTAACGTGTACATTACCATCGTTTTGAATCCATTTTCTATTTTTATAAGTATCGTTGTCAAAGATGGTTGGACATAATATAACGATATTTTCAAAATGTTTAAAATATTCTTTTTCTAATAAATTTAAAACAAATTCAGTTTTTCCGCATCCGGTTCGACCGCAAATTAACGCGGCGTGTGGATATTTAGGTAACATCTTTTCAATATTAGGCGTTAATTTTAATAATCGACGGATTCAAAATGCCCGTTTCTTATATTAAGTTGCGCGTCCATAATAATAAAAGTATACATGTTTAGTTCACCCGCGGCTTCCGCTTCTTTATCGATTTGAATGGTAATTCCTTCGGATAAGTTTTGTACTCGTCTTCCGCTTCCGTGTATTTTATTATCGTCGCTCGTTCTTAAATCTAACAATAAGCCGTATCGATCGAGTAAATAATCGGCTTGTTTGACGTTGGATAAATTTAGAGCTTTTACGACTCGTATAGCGTGTTGTTGTTTCGAATCGCCGAAATATTTTTGAATCTCTTCCCAATGTTGATACCTTCTCATTCCGTGCGCGTAGAGTTGATTGGGAACGCCTTCGATGGTAATTGAAACTTTATCAATTTTTGGATTATAAAATTTGTTGCTTTCTTTTACGTCGGGTTCTTTGAATAAAAACAATATTCCTTTCATACTTTTTGCGGGGGTATTTAAATTTATATTCCACGTTGTGTCTTTTTTGTTTAACGGGGTCACGCTCTGTCTTAGTACGTGATCAAACAATATAGACAACCGGTTACTATATTGATTTTTAATCATTCGAGCGAGTTCCGGCATATGAACGACTTGAAATTCTAAAGAAATCCCGCTTATGGTATATTTTGCATTATCGTCGGTGCTTTTAATAACGCTCGAAAATTTATTAAACACGAGTTCGTAAGTCAATCGATCTCCGATCCCCGATTGGTAGTAGGGTTGATGATCGGTCAACAATTCAAAATCAAGCGGAATGTAATATCTATTTTTATACGTATCCGCGATGGCTTTATCTTTTCCTCCGTTACCCGCGGGAACCTTATCGCTAGCGTTTATTCTTAATTTAGTCACGTTTGTAGTTTCGATTCCTTGATACGCTAAATTATCGCGTTGATCTTTGGTTAACCATTCGTCTTTATAACAATTGAATACATCCGCATCGTCTAATGAAAATATTTCATTTCCTTCCATTTTAATGATTATATGTTTTACGATAGCTCTGCCAATGTTTTGTACCAACGTTCTCGCATCATCATCCGATGAAATGAGATCAATGTTGAAAGCAAATCGAACCGTATTCGGAACGATAACGTCGTTCATTACTAAATTTGGAAAACGAACCGTCAACAATTGATTTTCGGTAATGGTACTCGGATTGTTTGTAATGACGACTTTTTGATGCAATCCTTTTATACCTCGAGGTTCTCTTATTCTTCTGTATGGATCGAGCACATCTCCGTACGTATTATTAGCCATAGTTTATAATTGTTAAATATAAAATATTTTTATCTTTAAAAAAAAAAAAAAAAGGTATCTATAGCGATGACGATTGGAGGCGCGGTAGTTAACGCGTTGGCATTTACCGGATCAAATTTTTTATTTTCTGGAGGTGGCCGACAAGAACAAAAAAGACACGATTTAGCGATAGAACAACTTTCGAAAGCCAGAGACGAATTTAGTAAAAAGCGTTTAAAATATCTAGATTATTTAAACGAAAAAATACAAAAAGAATCGAGCGCCGTAAGAACGTTTAATAACATTGACGAAGCGATGAATGAATATTCGTGAGTTACGGGTGAACGAATAAATTTACCTCGAGATTTATATGACGAACCGCAACTAGAAGATTTTTACGTTTCTAGCGAAGATCAAAAAACGCGAGAAATTTTATTTATCGTACTAGGAATGAGCGTTGTAGGTTACGTGAGTTATAAATTGTTAAAAAAAGATAAAAAGTAATTATAAAATGGCGCACGGAGGACGTGATCTTATGGAGGCAGACCCAGCGTTTAATCGCCCCGAAGATGAAAATGAAGAAGAAGATTTCCAAGAGTATGATGATATTCAAAAAGAAATATCAAAAATAAACGAGCCTTTTAGTGTACCACTTTTATCTTTAAAATCTAAAGCACTTAGAGAAACAGTCGATAATTTTTATGCAAGTACAGGGTATGAACCTGAATTTAAAGACTATAAATAAGTTTGAAGAGAAATTAGATGAAAAAAAAAGAAGTATACTGTATTTTATTAAAGGTGATAAAGAAATACGACTAACGAATCTAGGACGAGGAAAAGAGGGTACCTTTCTAAAGGTAAGCGGTATAACAGGTTTAAATTTAAACGATCTACAGTGTAGGTATATTCGAAAAAAGTAAAAAAGCTATAATAAATGTTATAAAAGAAGCGGAAAAACCGGTGGTAGAGCCACCCGCTCAAACGAGTGGCGGTAGAAGGTTACCACCTATACCGATGCAACGCGTAGAAAAATCAGTACAAGTACAAGAAGCTATCGAAATGGCGGTAATGACTCTCTCGAGAGAGCAAGAAACTCAAACGGAATTAAACGTTCCGTGGTGAGAAGTTTTTGCGCTCAACGACATTATGACTACAAATCGAGGTGAACAATTAAATCTTTTAACTAAATTAAAAGTAGTCAATCAAAAAATATCTGATGTTCAAGAATTAATTTCTGACGCTGAAGAAAGAGGGTTCGATGTTGATGAAAAATATCGACGCGAGTTGCGAAAACTAAAAGATGACAGAGAAATTTTGTCTAAACAAATTGATGCGCAGGATTACGTTCTTCGTAGACAAATTAATAGAATTAAAGAAACGTTTCACAAAATGTTAGAAAGAGACGTTACGTTGGGTGAAAGAATAAAAACTTTATTTAGAGAACAAGGTATAACGATCGTTAGTATATTAACGGCTTTTAGTACGACCATCGCTTTTATCATCGAATCGATCGTTGGTACCGTAAATTCAGTTTTACCAAAACCTACACCCAAACCTATACCTCCAAAACCCGCTCCGCCAACACCTCCAAAACCCGCTCCGCCAACACCTCCAAAACCCGCACCACCAAAACCTATACCGCCAGAACCGAGCGGAGGTGTAAAAGAGTGGATACAAAAAAACATTAAAAAATCTAGCGAATGTATTAGCTAAACTAGGAACGAAAGCTTTAGCCGCTTTACCGGCTATTATCGGATCGATAGTAAGTTGGTTATTTAAAACAGCTTCAAACGTGGTCGCGTGGACGGCGGAACATTTGTGGCTAGCTTTGACGGGGGTTGGGGTTTTAATTTTAACTTATGCGCAGAAAACGCTAAAATAACAATTCATAAATCACAACGCCGAGTCCGGTTAAAACAACAAAACCAATAATTAAAGCATTTTTTTCTTCTTTGTGACTGGCATCGATAGGAAGAGTATCTTTTAAAGGGTCTTCTTTTATTGTATCTTTTAAAGGGTCTTCTTTTATTGTATCTTTTAAAGGGTCTTCTTTTATTGTATCTTTCAAAGGGTCTTGGGTTAGCGCGTCAGCGTGTTTAGCGGTTAACGTTAATGTCGATTGTAAAGGTAAAATAGGAGGAGGAACGGGTGTTGAATTTGTATCTAAATTTGAACCCAACGAGAATTCACTCGTCGCGATCAATATATTATTATTGTATCCCGCGTAGGTGCCTATTCGTAAATTCATATCGCTCGGCATCATGTATAAATTTTCTCCGATACAAAAGTTTAATTGTGAACGAGCGTATTGTAAAACATCTTGATATCGTTGAATAGAAGATTGTAAATCGACCGGAGAATCAATCTCGGCATCTACTATGTTTATAAATTCACGCTGCGCGTCTAAACCGACGCCGGGCGCGAAATATCCACTTTTGACTCACGCTTGAGCTCCCAATAACGCGTAAACGTAGGTTCTTATAGAGTCGTTTATGCGTTGTGTGCCGACATCCGTAAAACCTTTAGCTAATCCCAAAGACAATATAAATTTAGTCCACGCCGTTTCAACGCTTTCAGATTGAGAAATGTATTTAACATGGAGTAGAAGATATATAAACTTGATAGAGGGAGAGAGACACCACCAGGGACGAGTATCGACAGCAGAGGGTCCATCCCAGAAAAACCTGCCAATCATCGTAACTACATACCCTTGGTGTTAACTATTCCAAAGTGTAAACTCTTCCTGGAATGCTTTGTCATCTAATATAAAAAATACATCTAATTTTCTCTTATATAAAAAACTAGTTAAGTCCCATCTTTCAACAAAAGCCAAATTTAAGGAAATAAATTAAGTTTACTTTAATATATTTGCTTCGGTGTATTTGTAAAGGTGTGGGGGTGGGGGTATTCTTAGTGTTGTGGGTTTTCCTCAATTAGCTGTGACCATAGTTTTAAATCAATCTTAGCCCTCAATATACAATTTGTAATCTGGGGTATTCCCCCCCCCAAATTTTTAAATGTGTATAGTGCAATTCTTATTTTTTTATTTTTAATTTAGGTGTGGGCCAATGGTATATGCAGTCTGGGTGGTTTCTAATGTCTTTGATGCCTTTAAATGTTGTAATTTGTGCAATATTTTAAAGTATTTTTGTAAATTGTCCAATTCTTGTATTGTTTTGTTCCTCAGTAAGGGACCCCAATGGAAATAAGCCTGTGTAATTGGCTTTTTGGGCTATCCCAGATGAAATCAACTGTAATTTTGTTTTCTGTTTGTTTTTCTGTATTTTTGTATTTTTGTATTATTAGTATGTTATCCATTGTCCTTGTTGATTTTTATCTGAATAAAATAATAATAATAATAACGACGTACGAACCCCCAATATCATTATCGCTATTTGGTTTTTGAAGATTAACATTTTCTACATCAAAATCCATCCTTTTCTTGTTTTGATGACGTAAATTTGAATTGTCATAGTTTTTTCCTGGCACCGGAATGTAACCGTAAATGTTTCGATAATAAGCCGTTCCCAACCCGTTTGAATTTAAATCTACTCGTTGTTTCCAATTGTTCGATATTGCGAGGTGAAATTCATTACAAAGTCTATTGTACGTCTATATTGTGGGCAAACGCGTCATAAAAATTTGAAAAAGATGTACATGTAGGGCAGCTCATTTCTTTGAGCATTCGTCTAATTTGATAATGTACGTGAAATCTAAAAAAACTACGAATCATCGAGTTTGAATGATTTAAATGTTGATAACCCACGCCGCATCTCGTTGTAGCGCAATACGTCGTAAAATTTATTTGATTTTGATAAAATTTTAGCGGGTTTGAATGCCAATCATTTACAACGTCGTTGCTATCGACGCGAGGCAACGTATATTTTTGAAATACGTTAACGAATGTTACGCTAAATGACTCGTTCTCGTTGACGTAAATTTTTAGACTCGTCAAATCGCTAGCGTTAAAATTTAGAGGCGCGTTAAAATTTCCAGATTGCTTATATGGAAAAGAAAAATTACTCTTGAACGCTAATGGAAACGTCATTTTAATATATTAAATTTATAAATTTTAATAATAAAATGTATCATACCTTTGAAATCGCGATTGAAAAAAATGGTGGGTCGATTCAATTAAATGACGTTATCGATAATCGCGAGGGTAATCTCGCGATTATATTACATAGCGTAAACATTTGGGTAGGGTATTACAACGTGCGTAAAAAAGAAAGAATAATCTATCGTACGACGGGTGAGCCGGATGATATAAAGTTTATCGAAGCGGGGCTTTACAACATTAACGAAATTACCGATATTATTGTAAAAGATACGCCTTGGATAACGTTTACCATCGATAAAACAACGGGTGTCTTTTTGCTAAATTTAACTCAAGAAAACAAATCCGTTAAATTTACATCGGGGCTAGCTAATTTACTCGGGCTTCACAACGAATTTCTAACTACGGGAGAATATAGTAAAAAGATTGACGTACAACTTTTTAAAAATTCTATACATTCATTGCGATCAAATTTCTACGACGAAAACCTTGTACCATTTTAAACGCTTTTCCCTTGCAAGGTAAATCGTTCGGATCAAGTATGTGGATGGAATATAAAAATCCGTTAATGAAAAAATTAAAAGTCGGTACTTTTAACGCGTTGAGCTTTCAAATTAAAGATTCAAAAGGTAGAGACATAAATAATCACGGTTTCCCCGTTATTTTAAATCTAGAAATTATATAAATATGGCGAGCATTTACGGACCTAGTCGAACGAGCGGCGGTGATGTTGTTGCTAGCGTAGCCGCTAGAGACGAAATTGTAAAAACATATCCTAGCGAAATTTACGAACATTTCGGATACATCAATAGAGATGAAATTTTACAAAGAATAATTCTAGTCGAAAAATACAACGTCGTACTCAGATGGTGGGCTACGTCCAAACTACCCTTTTTCATGTTTAACGAGGTGCCGTCGTACTGCTCTATTTTTGTACATTTTACAAAAGCTAATGTTTTTACTTCGTATTCAACGACGCGCGGTTATGCGGCTGACCTTTATTATATTCCTTCTCCCGGGTTAAATAATAAATTTTATTTTATCGACGATGAAATGACGCATTTAAGATACGAAATGTGTTTTAAAATACGAGGTGTTCGAAAAGTTTTTGTAGAGGCAACTTATTTCGGCGCGCTCAATTCTAAAATCTGTTTCAATATAAAAATTAAAACTTTACAGTTAAATTAAAAAATTTATACTATAATAAATATGGCGAGCATTTACGGACCTAGTCGTAACTCTAACGCAGCGGCTAAAGCAAACGACCCTTTTACTTTTGAAAAAAGTGGATATGCCGGTAGTGTTGAAGGAAATGTGTATTTATTCAACTATGAGAATATAATTTGGATTACTTGGGATAGTGTATATGGCCTAAATTTGGGCGCCTATAATCCGGTAACAAATTGTACAACTTATTTAAAAAAGACAGATAATAATGGTTCACAATCACGCGTTTTTAAACGTGATATTGATCCACGTATTTCACCATTCTTTTTTTTAGAACAGCAAGAACTACTTATTTTTGATAATGAACCAAAGCTTTTAGAATGTGGTATTTGCTTTAAAATAGAATATGGCAACTACAGAAAAAAAGTTTTTGTACAAGCGACCTTTTTAGGCTCTAGAGAAACTGGAATCTGTTACGATATCAAAGCTAATACGTTTCCATTAAATTAATTTTTTAAATCTTTTTCTATTAATAAAAAAAAACAATGAGCGTGCCTATAGAATCAACGAATGTACTTTATCCAAATTTACCATCTATGACGGATGATGCTAAATCATTTCGATTGCAAAAAATCGATGATATTCAAAAAGAATTACGAATCGAAATAAATCATCGTGAAACCGTTTATAAAAAATATAATAAAATTATCAAAGCTTGTATCATAGAAAATCTCGCTGAATTTGGTGGTGCGGGAGTGGGAACTATCGGAATCGTGAGTATCGCCACCGTTATAACGGCGCCCGTAGGATTCGCTTTAGAAGGTTTAGCTTTAGGGTTGGGTGTCGCGGCGATTGCTCTCAGATACACCAAATTTAAATTATCTAAAAAAGCTAAAAAACACAATGAAATTAGAGTTTTAGCATTGTCTAAACTCAACACGATCGAAAACCACGTTTCAAAAGCGATCGAAGACGGCGTCGTTACAGAAAATGAATTTTTACTCATTTGCGAAGAACGAGATAAATTTTCTAAAATGAAAGAAAAAATCCGCAACAACTCGGTCAAAGATGTAGCTATGTTGGATAAAACAAAAACAAACCCCGTCGATGTAAATGTAGAAAAAAAAATTCTTATAGAAAAACTTTTAAGTTTAAAGTGAACTTTACCGTACAAAAATCGTATTATAATCCTTCGCGAGTAGCGGAGCGGGTAAAAATGACCGATAGACCTCCCCCGTATAATTTTAATTTCTAGTCGTTATAAACGTTTTAATTATATTGTGGCGGAACTTTTACCAATTACCAAATGGGACGATGTGTCCACCGGCAATCACCCACGGTTGTGCGGGCGTTCCTAGTTAGGGCCGGAAGAATCAGTCCGTTCGGGTGGAAATGTACCGCCCCATATACGGATCGCAGCACCCAGAACTCCCAATTTAACCTCAGAGGGACATTAGAACGGGGGACAGACAGAAATAATACAACTGGTTGACACTGACTGATAGTTTAATGATTTATTTATATAGAACTGAATTAATAGTTGACCTCAGGTTTAATTAACTTTATGAAATAGTACATGAGCCTCTATGGAACTGATTAATGGGCAATACAATATGGGACCAGTGTTAGCCTCTAAAACCCTTTTTATCCCGGAGCGTCAGAACCCACTCCCGTTAGCCTCTGATAGCTGAAGTATCCTTGGCTATCCTCCCATGATAACGTCACCACGCAGCTGAGTGCTCTCCCCGATTGCCCCGGACGTTAGCCTTACGTTAGCCTTACGTTAGCCTTACGTTAGCCTTACGTTAGCCTTACGTTAGCCTCAAGCAATGACTCCTGTGTCCCCGGTTACACTGTGCACCCAAAGACTTAGTAACCTCCCACTTGACCTTCCCTGGTCGGTTGGGGTAATGCCCTGTCTTTGTGCCTTGTGTCCTCTATCCTACCCAGGTATGCTAACCTGCTGTCATAGTATCCCTGACTACCAACGTCCTTCCACTTCGGTGGCGAATCCAGCACTGACTCCTTTCACGATCACATGCACACACGTACACACGTACCTACCTGTGCATTGCATGCCGCCGCTGCGCGCATCGTGGGTGACTCATCCTGGCCATTGTCCAATCAACGCACGCTGTGCCTGTATCCACGCAGACACAGCCGTCCAATCAGCGTGCGTTCAGCTAGTCACCGACCGTTGCGGCAGTGACTGCAACATGTTGTGCGCCCTCTGTTGTCCAACAGAGAATCGGTTTTTCCCTCCATTGATTTTCGCTACAATATATTCTCGCTATAAACGAGTTGTTGTCTTTATCAACTCTTTCATCACAAAATTATAATTTTTTCTAGCGAGAGTTTCGGTTAGTGATAAAGCTAAAAAAATTTTTACAAAGAAACGTACAATTAGTACATATTTGCCTTTTTGCTTTTGTACCCATTTTACATCTTTTACAAGCAACTGTCTTAGATTTTCCTCGTCTAATACGCCACGCGTGCAACCCACAATATACATCTTTACCCGTGCTTGGTTTACTACATTTTTCTAATGAACCATTTAAAAGCCATTCGCACGAGCTGTTTACTCGTTGCGGTAATTTCTCTTTATATTTTATTATCGCTATTAAATAATCCTCCTTGATTAGTTTTCCATATTTACCAGATGTGGCGCCAATTTTAATATTATTTTTTAATACAATCTCTTTTAGCTCAGCTTTGCTCTTTAATCTATAGCTCGTCATATTTACTATAAATCTAGATATTTTTTACTTTTTTCAGTTTTTTAGGTGAGATTTAAATTTTTTTAAATTTTATATTAATGTTTACACCCCCTACTTCTACCCACGAGCTCTTTCATCATAACGTCATCATCCTTTTTTTTTATGACGTCATCAACATCATCTCTCTCACCCTCCCTCTTTTTTTTCTTCAACCACGCCCATTTTTAAGTAAATGTCCTAGGAGCCCCATCATGATTTCATCAACTACTTTTTTTTATGACGTCATCAACATCATCTCTCTCACCCTCCCTCTTTTTTTTTCTTCAACCACGCCCATTTTTAAGTAAATGTCCTAGGAGCCCCATCATGATTTCATCAACTACTTTTTTTTTATGACGTCATCAACATCATCTCTCTCACCTTCCCTCTTTTTTTTCTTCAACCACGCCCATTTTTAAGTAAATGTCCTAGGAGCCCCATCTACCATACTACTATACTAGTTGTAGGACCAGTTATTTAAGCCTTATTGGAGGTACATGTTTGCTAAAAAATTATCTTGGTTCTTAGAAAATGAAAAAGAAAAAAAACATATATTGACTTAAAGTTAGGATATAGAATGGGTAATGTGATGAATCATAAGTCATATAAGTCGGTAATTAATTGAATGATCTTCTATGTCAAAAGAGAAAAGAAATCTTTACCATGAAAAAGTATTGATTAAATCGATGCTTCTTCATAAAATTATCTCCAAAGAAAGCTTGGCATTATCAGATTTAAATTTGAAATAAATTTTGTCACTTTTTTTTACAGTGGTTTACTGTGACTACACAGCATCTGGAAGGTGAGTACTTCTGGTGGATTGTATCTGTATGTAAAGATATTAAAGATTTTATGCCAGTGGCATGGACGTTTTGGAATGGATATGTGGACTCATTTGTTTGGATGGATGTAAATTTGCCCTTATGGATAATATTATAACGGTTGGAACGGAATGACATTCAAATGTGACAGATGTTTAGAGGGACAGATATTTTGATGAGAGCATGTTATTATTTGAATCCACAGACAGATGGATTTTTGAATAGAAAACTAGATGGATGGATGAATTGATGATCTGGGGGATTCTGTCTAGATTGATGGATGGATAAATTATATGTAGTAATGAACGCCCAGCAGGGTGGATATGTGCGCGCTACAAATCTTTATTATTATTATTATTATTATTATTATTATTAGTATTGGGATGGATAACCGACCAAAACTGCTCTAGCCGTTTATAAATTTGCTAACCGGCTAACCAAAAGCAATATTTAAAAAATACAATTTTGGAAGAATTTGCAGCCCATTTTGTTGTTCTAGATTTTCATTTTTGTTGTATTGGTTATTAAACAATCATTGCGGGAAGTTTATTGACAATACTTTTTGATTGAAAATTTCTACACATTGTGCATCTATGACATTGGGCCATTTGCCATCGATTTAGTTTGTGAGGCCTTAGGTTAACTGGTTAACTGGTTAACTGGTTAACCGGTTAACTGGTTAACTGACCATGAAAGCTTCGTTTAACCAGATAGCGAACTAACTGGTACATCCCAGCACTAGGATAAATAGATGAGTGTTTAGTTGAACAAAGGGATGAGATGGGAGGATAGAAAACCATAAAATCAATGAGAAATTTTATCCTACAGATCATTGGAGATGATTGAAAACTACATAATAAAACAGGTGCAACCATTGTATGGTAATACCCACACAACGACAACGGTTACATCATTACAGACCACACTGTACAGACATGAAGCAAGGTAAGTGTAGGTATTTGATCTGGATTATAGACATGTGATGTCACATTCTCATGGCAGTGAGGCGGCTGGTTTATTGTTTATTTTGTCATTGTATGACGTCACACTTACAAAATGGTTGGTTGATTTTGTAAACATAACGTCGTTATTTCAGTTCTCTATTAGGTCAGGCAGAATACAGCATGGGGGGGGGGTGGACAATTGAAAGGCATATATAATTCCTTCAAGGTCAGGAAAATCCATTTGCATTCAGAGCAACTTCATTGAGCAATTTCTTTTAATATAACCAAAGTCATGCTTTTATATAAAAAAGTGTAACATGCTAACACATGTTTATCATTTTTTATCATTGTTCTGTATGTGCCGGTCAGGCCTGGAATTTCAATATCCCTCCTACTACTACAAGGGTCAAAATCAGTCAAAATGTTGATAGACTTGCCAAGGTATATCTAGTGCACTTAACCCTCCTACTACTACAAGGGTCAAAATCAGTCAAAATGTTGATAGACTTGCCAAGGTATATGTAGTGCATTTAAAAGTCAAACACTGTCAAACCTTACGTGTAGTACATGTAAGTACATTTACAGGTCAAAATGAGTCTACTGTTTTTGACTGGTAAAAGCATTGTCTGGTATTGTTCAGGGTTGTCAAAATGGTCAAAATGACAGTAAAAACCAGTCAAAAATGCCCGTGTGCACATTTGGGTCAACAGACAAATCAGGCAGTTGACTGGTTTTGACCACTATAGCAACTAAAGTGCAGCTATAGTAGGAGGGTTATTGTAAGGGCAAGTCCACTTTTACTGAGTAAAGGGCAATTCCATTATGATATCAGAATATCTATAGGAACATTTTAAAGGGGCACCAACCAAGGTCATGGGCTCTATTGGCCTCTGTGACATTCAAAATCTAATTGTCTGAGTCATGACTTGTTTCAGATGATTTTATTTTGGTAAATTTTCCTTTTCTATCAGAGATATCATTCGTAATGCAGTCAATGCCAGTGAGCATGATGCTGTAATCTTCATTGGTACTGGATGTACTGCAGCAGTACATAAACTCATACATTCTCTGAATTTACAGTCTTCACCAGTGAGTATAATTCTGTAACTGTAAATGTCATTTTGCATGGCAGGTCCGATGAAGTGCATTGTATTTGTCTTAATTTTGTTTTCCTTTTTACTTTTTGCAAAAGATAAGGTATATAGTTTGTAATTCAAAAATTAAGTAATTTATAAATTAAAAATTAATATAAAATTAATTTGGTTTAAAGCTCTTGATGGTATCAAACTTCCTAGAAATAGTTTTGTCAGAATTGCTAGCTTATTATCAAGACATGGAATGTTTTTCTTTTTGTTTTCAGTGCCCAACCCCCCCCCCCCAAATAAAGAAAATGCCATAAAGACTAACACAAAATTCCTATAATATAAAATATAGTCTGGAAATAGGAAAGTGATAAACAATAATGCTAGACTTTTTGTCTTAATAACTGACTAACTGATAATAAATGAAATGCGATTATGTCAGTGCCCATATGCACTTCTAATATTCCCATAAGGTTATGTTTGTGGGCCCACATGAGCATCATTCTAACCTGTTACCATGGAGAGAATTGGGATCAGAGGTAAGTAATGAAATGTTATCAACAAATACAAACAAATTTGAATTATGTTTTGCAGCAAAAGAGGTATTTTATTGGCTTTTTGTTTCATTATATCGTCATCATTAAAATGTTACCAGCAATCTTAGTTTGAGTTTTACAATGAATATATTGTTACCATCTTGAAAAAAGTAGTAAGTGTGCTTGTCATGCCCAAACTATTGCATCCTACACAACTATAATCAGGACAGGCCCAACTGTAGTGTTGTTGGCCTCACTGTAAATACCATAGTTGGGGCATAACATGTCCCCTTTTAGATCCAAGCTGACCCTATCTGAGTGCATAGTCTTCTGTATTATGCGCTACAATATATAAAAAAACAAAGTAAAGACTTTTTGCGGTGACACCATGTAAACATTCTCTTTTGAGTAGTAAATACAAAAACAAATTGTAACCAACCAGTTCTTTTCAGAACTTTTTACTACTCATAAGAGAATTTTCACTTGGTGTCACTGCAAACAGTCTTAAGTTATTTGTCCCTTTCACCATACAAAGCTTCAAGTCTTACTTATTTAAGAACTCTTTATTATTCATTATTATTATTTTTCAAAGTCTGTTATAGTTACAACAGCAAAAATAGAAATACAAATAAAATAAATAAATAAAATAAATAATAAAATAATCAAAATAGCCTAATAAATGGAAAACTGTCAATAGATCTATAAATGCAGAACAAAAACTTGTTGTTTACTGTGCAAATTCTGTGATTGTTGCATGACCACAAGATGAAGGACTAGTTGTGGAATCAAATAACTATAACAGCCTTTGAAAGAGACTGCTAGGGTCCAAACGTGAGGTCACTTATTACTTATTACTTGTTGCATTTGTACTACACAGGTCCAATTTAAGTCAAGAATATTTGCAGTGACACCATGTAAAATTCTCTTTTGAGTAGTATGTGGTTGTGAAAAGAACAAGTTAATTACAACTCAATGTGTCAATCAGTATACTCTGATCATCAGGTCCAATTTAGTTGATAATAAGCAGTTTGCAACTGTTTATTATATATTTATTGTGAATTTTATTGAGTTTTTAAAATGTTTGTTAAGGTTGTCCGAATATCTGAAGATGAAGAAGGCCTCGTTGACCTGAGCTGCCTGGAGGCAGAGCTGAAGGTTAGATCATGATATCACCGCATTTTTTACAAATTATGTATTGGGTATTTTCTTTTTTTAATCAGAACATTGAAGGCATTTAATAATAACTGCAAAATGAGAAATATTTGTTGCAGTGTACTAAGTTATTACATGACTGGCACTGTTTGTGAAGATTTCTGGTATTAACCAGTTCGCGTCGGAGGCCGTGTATACACGCAATTTTTTTTTGCACCACGGATCGGAGAGCGTCTATACACGCCAGAGGAAACTCCGGAATATTTGTATGCATGCTCGGTTGACGTGGCAACGAGCCGAGTGTACAGTGACATGCTCGGTAGACGTGGCCACACGCTGTGGAAGCTTCCATTAACGTGTTTGTGTGGGGAAAAGAAACCCGCACAGGGGCCCAGAAAAACTTTTTTATTCCCGACGCGAACTGGTTAAAAGACTTCTGGTATTATTGTAGCATATGTACAGCAAAATCAAAATTCAAACAGGTTTTTTTTTCAGAAACCTTTGAAGATAATACACAATATGATATATTAGTACATGAGGATACAAAAATAACCATTTAATATACTGACCTTTTTACAAAAAAAGAAAGAAAAAAAGGATTTTTCCTGATTTCAGGAGTTTCACAAATCTCCCTTTTGCTCTTGAAAGGAGAGAAGTAGCCACCAAGGAAAGAAAGAAGTAGCTTGTATTGGCTGAAAGAAGAACCTCTAGTTCTTGTTTGTTTCTAGACCAGGCCTTCTACCCATTTTTCAGGATTTTTTACTTTTGTGAAATAATTCCACTGTTAAGTATTTGTTGCAGGAACTTGTAAAACAGAAGAAACCCAACGTGCCTTCCATTTTTATATTTAATTCTCAATTGTGTGTATTGCTTCGTTCAAAACTCTTTGGTTCATTTCAGAAATGGCACATGTCGGGTCGCCAGCTGATTGGTTGTTTCTCGGCTGCTTCCAATGTCACCGGTATCCTGACAGATGACATTGAGGTAACAGTGATGCTTCATCGGTATGGTGCCATGGCATTTTGGGATTATGCTACTGCAGGTATGAGTTAAAGCCGGGGTCATACTTCGTCAGAATGTGAAGCCAATGTTTTTACATCATCTCTATGCGGAAAAATGATTCACGCAAGTTGAAATATTGGAATGAACAAAGACAAATTGAATGAAGATATTGGTAATTGTGAGACTGCTGACTATAGGACTGGTTATCTCAGTTGGTAGAGCACTAGTACAGTAGTGTGGTGTTTGGAGGTTTGAGTCCCGCTTCACTTAGTTTTCTTTATTTACTCAAACAAATTAACTTATGTTCCTCGTCAGTTTCCCTTGTGGCTTATTTGACAAGTTGAGTTATGTTCAACCTTTATTGTGCATCATTTTCTGTGAATCTCAGCTCTAGACTGGTGCGCAAAATTGATTATTAGTGCTATGAGAATACCTGTGTACATGGAATCCACAAAGATGGCCGCAGTGGGATAAACATCCGTTGTGTCAATAGTTTTCAAGTCTTTAATCACATTGCCCATTACCTGTGAGCTAGTTAGAAGAAAAATTTGCTAAGTAGTTTTTGTTGGTGACCAGCCAAACCTTAATGGAAAATTTGTACACTTTGGCTGGTTGTCTGTGTATCTTTGCTGAGCAGCTTTATGAAAGAGTGAATAACTGGGCTAAGTATAATGGTCTTACTTTGAGTATTGATTGAAACTTACATCCCCATTTCTTAAAAAATAAAAACCAATATTTTTGTTATGTACTTATAGGTCCATATCTTGATATCAATATGAACCCAGTAATCACAGGGTAAGTATTTTACTTCCTTGTATTTTTGTTTTACATTTGACTTTCAAGAAGTGTGCCCTGTCTGAGTAAAAAAAATACCTGTTTTTATGGATTTAAAAACTTTTTTATGAGTTTGAGACTCAAGTGTCTCAAAGTTAGTTTTAAATTTATAAATTGTCTTGAATGCCCTTTAGATGTCACATCATTTTTACATTAAATTTTTGTTGTTACAGAGAAAACCACCAGTCGTCAGCATACAAGGACGCAATCTTCTTATCCCCGCATAAGTTTGTTGGAGGAGTTGAGACACCAGGCATCCTTGTGGCCAAGAAATCTCTCTTCAGAAACCCAGTACCGAGTGGTGGAGGTGGTGGCTCTGTCTTTTTTGTGAGTATTCTAATGTATTGACATTTATAACAGTGAGAACAGAAATGACGAGCACAACGATTGAGTGGAAAGATCACAGCTTTGGGCCCAATTTTTAAAGCGCCATTGAAAGGTAGGTACAGGATTTGTAATGTTGGCAAAAGAGAATATGCTTACTCAATACTCGCTTTGATTCAAGGTATACATTAAAACCACCCTGTGCATTGTGCCGTCCATGAGAAAATAGTGAAAATGCATTTAGATATGTTGTACTCATTCAAATGTGGAATTTAGAAATTTAGAATTTATTAAATTAAAAAAAAAAAAACACAGTAACCCCAGACAAAAATCTAGTGGTCTGGTAGTGGTCTTAGATGGAGATCATGATTTCTATTTACACTGATATGATAATTAGCTTAATTTGCACCTGTGGTCCACTGTAGCAATCTAATTCCATACAGACATGGTGACGATCTTGTCAATGCCAGGTGGGTTCTCATCCTAAAAGAAAAAGAAACCACAATAAAAAGTCACAAAATATGTGTTTTTTCATTTAAAATGAATTTATTCGGTGATTATGCATCCCATCTCAAATCACCTTTTTTTTTCCAGTTCTTGGATTCATTTTCCCTGTTATCATTTTATTCAGTGGGTTCTTTTTTATATGTCTTTTTTCACTAATTTTAGTTTGCTGGAGAAGATGAGTAAAACTACAGACTGATTCTTTGCAGAATCTCTTAAGTACGATTACTCAAGAAAGATTAATTTCCCCTTGTGTCAACGCAAAACTACTTTATTGTAATGTGATGATCTTTTTCCCGTAATGACCGTTTTTTCTACATTCGTGATCAATCAGTGTGTATGTGTATTTTTTAATAAATATTGAAGAACTCACCTGGCTTGAAGATCCAATTTCTTCATTTACTTTCTGAGTGACTGATCCAGGACTTATCAACTATGATCTTGGCAACATCATCATCATCAGCAGATGTGTTCTGCCTTACCTGTTCCTACAGAAGTGACAAAGTACGCTTTATTTACGCTTTATTGTCAAGATCAGATACCAGTGGTTGCCATAGTGATAGTGGCTATTTTTTTTTTTTTTATACCTTTTTGATAACTGGCTGTGTTGGTCCCACCACCCTTCTCCATCTGGTTTTATCGATCTTCTTCAAGCTCTCCTGGGCACTGTCTGTCTGTTGTGGTTTCAAAGATAAATATTTAAGTGACAAGCCATCACATTTTTCCCCTTTCTATGAGAAAAATGTTCCAAAGAAAACAACATTCTGGAAATTGCTGGTAAAACTCACTTACATATTTTGTAGGCTAAAACCTACCAGATAACGGTTTCTTGTTTACCACTGTACTCATAATTCCAAACCATGTTAATTTACCTTGGCTCCATCCTCATTAGTTGGGTTCATATCATACAAGAGGAAAACAAATATTTGAACAAAATGATTCATATACATTGTATATATAGACATCATTGGGTCTAAACAAAATGACCATGATGATAGTTGTCATTGTACTGATTCTTGGCTGCAATGCTGATACATAAACTGAGGTTAGAGTTCATGTTGGATGTATCATAATACCAGATATTGTACACAAAAGCAGAAGTCTGTACCCTGCTTGAGAGCATCATGGGAGAAGTAGTTGTTCCAGAACTAAACGGGATGCAAACTAGATGAGACTGGGCTAGCGGCAGCGAATCCCCCAACACACTCTTATTGAGACTGGGCTAGCGGCAGCGAATCCCCCAACACACTCTTATTGAGACTGGGCTAGTGGCAGCGAATCCCCCAGTTGCATGCTCTTATTGAGACTGGGCTAGCGGCAGCAAATCCCCCAGTTGCACGCTCTTATTGAGACTGGGCTAGCGGCAGCAAATTCCCCAACACACTCTTATTGAGACTGGGCTAGTGGCAGCGAATTCCCCAACACATTCTTATTGAGACTGGGCTAGTGGCAGCGAATCCCCAACACATTCTTATTGAGACTGGGCTAGCGGCAGCGAATCCCCCAACACACTCTTATTGAGACTGGGCTAACGGCAGCGAATCCCCCAACACACTCTTATTGAGACTGGGCTAGCGGCAGCGAATCCCCCAACACACTCTTATTGTGACTGGGCTAGCAGTAGCGAATCCCCCAGTTGCACACTCGGACTGGGCTAGAGGTAGCGGATCCCCCAACACACTCTTATTGAGACTGGGCTAGCGGCAGCATTGCACGCTCTTTATATTGAGACGGGGCTAGCGGTAGCGAATCCCCAATACGCTCTTATTGAGACGGGGCTAGCAGTAGCGAATCCCCCAACACACTCTTATTGAGACTGGGCTAGCGGCAGCGAATCCCCCAGTTGTACGCTCTTATTGAGACTGGGCTTGCGGAAGCAAATCCCCCAACACACACTTATTTGGCTGGTTTACAACGCAGTATACATTGAACGGGCATTTCAAGTACAGTTCGCATACTCGCTAATAAATTAACCAGAATACAATGTTTTTTGTATGCTTTAGATATATATCAAATTGTACATGGGAGAGGGGTACAAAATGGCTACTAATTTGCATACCTTATTTCGTCTCTGAGGAGGTTTGTCACATGGTGGTGGTTTCATCTTACGCAGGATATCTGATTAATACACAATATTGCTATATCAGGAATCATATGTAACCTTATGTAACCATCCCTTTTTTGGGGGGTGGAAGGGGTCAACTTTTATATTTCACATGCACATGGAATATAATATTTCTATCTAATATTGTTCAAAATTTTTATTTTTGTAAATTTGTTTCTAATCGTATTCTTAGAGATACTCACTCAGGTCTGCTTCACTGAACACTTTACTTTGTTGAAAATCATGAAACGTCAGACATTTGACAGGGGCAGGGGTGGGTCTGTCTGCTGCATCTTGTAAGATTTGAAGGAAATTCTCTTGCATTTGTAGGAGATCAAAATCATTGCTGTAGTCCATCCTATTTCTCACACTCTCCAATGTATCTTTTTTCTTTTCGATATTCTCATTATGACATGCCAGACTTTCCTCAAATTGTTTGCCCTTTTCATGGCAGAATTGAATGACTTTGTCTTTGAGCAGACGTTCATTCTGACGGATTTTGGCGACTTCTTCATCCGCTTTTTGAGTGATGATATTGTGATTATCTACAATCATGTTCTTGTGTTCAGTGTATGACTTGTCAGCTAATTCTGCCTCTGCATTAGATTTTGTCAATTGTTCTACCTTTTTGACAAGTTCATGCACTTTTTGCTTGTATGAGGTGGCTGCTGCTGATCTATCAAGGAATTTGTGGTCTGGGGCCCGATGGTCGACAGCAGTGCATGCAGTACATATCAGGATAAGACAAGTCTCACAGTAGAAGAGCAGGTCCTGGTTGGCGTGTTTTTTACACTTTGGTACCTCATTCCATAGCCGACTTTTGAAGGGAACCTCGCCAGAACGTAGGTCATCAATAGTAGCCATGTTGTGAGTCCTGGTTTTCTTCATACGTTTGTGAGCATTTTGACATTCTTGGCAGAGATACTCCCTGCAATCCAAGCATCTTACGACTGCTTCTGTATCATCAACACACAACTCACAAAAAATCTGTGATTGCTGACGGTTGAAAAGTTTTTCTAGTTGGTTGACTTCATCCACAAGAGCCTTCATTGAAAAATTGTTGGAAATGCCAGTAATTCCCGTCTCTGGAATAGGTGTTTTGCCCCTGCAGATTGGACATGTTATGACTTGGTTGCCAGGCTGAGCTGCCATCATCTTTTCCAGACACTGTTGGCACAAAGTGTGTAGGCACTTGAGGCTCTTTGGATCAGTGAATCTACATTGACAAATGGGGCACTCAAGATGCCCGTGACTGATTTGATCCAGCACGGATACAGGACTCCATTTATTAGCCATGTTTATTCCGTTTATAATCTTTCTGATCTGAGACCTTGTAACCTGGAATTCAAGTACAGAGAGAGTGGGGCATAAGGCCAAAAAAAGTGTACGGTTTCTGACTTTTTCACATAGGGGTATAAACATTTGCCCGATTTGTACAGCCTCATTTAGCCTGGTACCCAGGCAATCTTAATCCTATATATGTTAGAGGACTGTACTAGTTATGATTGCCTGGGTACCATTGGAGAGTACCCTGGGTGACAATGACCCCTTCAGCGTTACTTAAATGTGTACTACTGTTGTAAAAATAGCTTAAAACTTACTTCATATCTGTTTGAATTATTCAAGGAACCCATGCTGTAAAGTAGACTGGGTATAGCTCAATAAGATCCCTAAAACCCTTTAGTTTACAGACCCAAATGATAACCAAACTGTTTCAGAGGGAAAGCGACTAATTTTGGTATAGCACTGAATAAATAAGATAAAAGCTAAGATGATACTACAGTGTAATTTTTTGTTAATATAAAATAAATATAAACTCGATCAGCCAATCCTTCTTGACAGTCTTTTTTGCTTAGATTTCCCAAAGTAAAAAGCAAAAAGGTGTTTTTAAGACTAATCCAGACATGTATTTTTAACAGATTTTGTGTAATATTACAAATACTGTAAGGGGGTAGGACACACTACAAAAAAGGACCACATATTCCCTTGATCTGCCAATGGAAAAATGGTTCCATATTCAGGGAGAAATCTCATTTTTTCCCTTGAATTAAAAAACAAACAAACACTTTCACAGTCCTGGATTTCTTAAGAACGATAGAAATAGCAACATCACCACAACCCCCACCCCCACCACATTCATTACTACCACCAACAATGAGAAAAAACTACAACCTTAGCAGCACTGGCCAATTTGTTCTTCCCTCAAAACACTTCTCAGAAATTACAGAGCTTTCAATCTTATTTTGGAATGTTTATTGAAACTATTTCCATCAAAGCAAGTCCAAAAATGTTTTGTGAGCTTACCTTTGAGGTGCAGTGTAGAGAATTACACACACATACAGCGATCAGACGTTGTAAAATTGCCAAATAATATAAAAAATGGCGAATCAAGAAGGAGAAGGAACACTGCGCACATAGATCTTTATTCAGTAAAAGCGTTCATCCATGGAACTTGAAATGCGTCACATCATCGCACCATACTCACTACATAAACATTGTCTGTTGTAATCCTTGTAAAGAAAATCTATAAATAGGGACACCAAAAAACCCAGGGCTTTGTATTAAAAAAATACAGGAACTCCATGACAGTTTAGTTAAAGGGAAAGTACAACATTGGTAATGCTTGCAAAACTACTTCTACGAGTTGGCTTACTCTCTTTGAATCAGGTTGTACATTTAAGAACCAACCTGTGAAAGTTTCAATATTTATTACGTTGTGTCATTCATAAGAAAATAGTGAAGATTGTTTGTTTTCATTCTTATGTGTAATTTAGGATAGTGTACTCGTTCCTAAATTTCAAACCGGAAATCATTTAACTTTAAAAAAAAGTGACACCTCAGACAACAAATATTTGTTGGGGAAGATTAATACATCATCATCTTTACACTAAGTAAGTTTTATAATACAATTCAACCATTTGGTTATTTTTGAATATTCCACCATTGGCAAAGCTGTGAACTATGGGCCTTTTCTGAAGGGCGCCCTCGTTCAATGTCACTCATTGTTCATGTATGCACTCAAAGGCGCGGCACATGTATGCACAGTGCGCATATATGAACCATTGAGTGGCCTTTGTTTGCCTCTGAACGAGGGAACTCTTCAGTTTGTGACATCATGCATAAGATCAAAGGTCAATAAGAACATTTTAAACCTGTTCACCAACATTTTTTCATTTAAGGGCAGGTACAACATTAGTGATTACCAGATTATCAAATTAAAGAGTTATTGTCTAAAAACTTACTTGGTGTAAAGTTGGTAAATCATCCTGAGTCATCATTGCACCATACTCTCTGCAGTAGACATTGACTTATTTCCTTGTAAAGGAATTCTATAAATAGAGACACAAAAATCCCAGGTTTTTTCCCTGAACATACCTGTGCACATTTATGTACAATGCATGTACTTGTACAGTGTGCACCGTTGACTTAGATGTGAACTGTTGCTTTGTTGAAGAGTTTATTCAACAATTATATTATGACTGCAGTTTGAAGATATTCCATGTAAATCCTAATTTAACCATCATATTTATCATCATGTTTAATAAATACAATACCGTTTTACTTTAAGAAATGAAACAATTTACTTTCAAATATAAGTAATTTCAGCAGTTAGCAACAGCTAATTTCTTTATTTACAGAAACAAATATAATGACCGGAGGGAGCTTAACTAGATTAGCAAAATAAAAAATGTGTACATTATTATTATATAAATAAGAAATAAGAGTAAGTACAAGGGGAGCATGCAAACTGAGGAAGGATGCAAACTGAGGAACGATGCAAACTGAGGAAGGATGCAAACTGAGGAAGGATTTTATAAAACAACTACCAGAACAATCAATAATATTATTCTAAGATTCAACAGTTGAACCTCTTTGACTAAGTCAGTGCTGAAGATCTGTTGTGACGCTTCGAGGCTCACGCACTAGCTACCAACCAAGGTCAAAGTTGAACATCAGGGAAAATATGGCGGCCGCACAGCCAGGATCTGGCATAATTCACACGCCTGTAACTCAAAGCATGATGTCAGATCTTCAGCCTGTGAAAAGTCCTCACGAGATTGGGCAATGATACCTAATTTTTTTTCTAACACTTTAAAATGTACTATGCTAATGCAAGATCATATTTCCCCTCTGTCCCCATACGATAAGTTTGTGTTTCTCCATTTGCCCACTTCACTCCTGTCCAGCCATTGCTGTTTATCTCTTTAATGATCTCGCCTTCACTAGGTGGGTTCCCATCCTACAAGAAATAGATAATCAAAATGATGAAAGTATGTTTATTGTTAAATTTGAGAATTTAACAAGGAAAAAACCGTTTCTGTACCCAAATAGTTTAGGAAAATCCAAACCCCTAGACAAATAGTATTGAGGGGTATTCACATATACCCCATCACTGTGGATGCATGACCATTTGTACAATATGTGCTTTCATCCTGGTTAAGGATACATAGAACTTACATTTTTGTTGGTTTTGAAATCAGAATAATTTTTATTTAAATTCGGTTTTGATGTAATGCACATTTTAGGCCCATTCAGCCAAACTTTAGTGTTGAATGTCACAATGATCTCCTGGCAAATTGTATTATTAAGTAAATTTTACTCCATGTTTTTCTGTCATTATGTGAAGTGAAGACTCTAAATCAGTAAAGTAATTTTTTAAGGGCTGTTTAGTTGTGAAGTAGTGATTAAATTAAGTTTCGTTTTACCTGGTTATGCCATTTCCAGTCCTTTCCTCGTACCACCCTTGTACCAACCATCATCATCTTGGCCAGTTCAGGTCCAGTTATGTCTCGTTTCCTCTCAAATATTAAATCTGATTATCAAATAAATTATTCTGTTATATCAGGAATAATTCAAATGTTTCATATTCTTTGAAGAGACCTTTCCTTTTTTATTTATTTATTTATTTATTTATTAATTTAATTTTTTTTTATTTTTTTTTACAAACTAATATGCAGGTTTCAGACTATAAAGGCACCAATCAAGAAGCCAGGGAAACACTTTTATAGAAGAGTTGATGTAACAATTTGTTTTGGTATGCTCTCCAGTGTTGTGTGCTAACCAATGTTGGTTAGACCAAGATCTTAAAAATAAAACCATAAATTCATACATCATGTTAAGAAGGCAAGATAAAATTGTACTCTCTGTATTTTAACATTATTAAAAAAAGGAAAAGAAGATAACTCACCCAGATCTGTGTCACTGAAGTTTGTACATTTTTTAAAATCTTGAAAAGTCAGGCCAGCAACAGGAGATGGAATTGCCCCCTTTTTGACATCTTGTAAGTTTTGCAGAAGATTTTGTTGAAGTTTCAGAAGTTCAAAGTCACAAACTTGGGCTGTCACATTTTTCACTCTCTCTAGTGTTTTTTCTGTCATTTCTACATTTTCACCATGGAGTGCCAGATTTTGTTTGAATTGTTTGCCCTTTTCATGGCAGAATTGAGTGACTTTGTCTTTGAGCAGACGCTCATTCTCACGAATTTTAGAGACTTCTTCATCTGCTTTTTGAGTGATGATGTCATGTTTATTCTTGATCATGTTATTGTGTTTAGTGTATGACTTGTCAGCTAATTCTGCTGCAGCCTTGGATACTGTGAGGTGTTGCTCTACTTCTTTGTCTAGTTCATTGACTTTTTGCTTGCATGAGATGATTGCTGCTGAGTTATCAAGGACCTTGTGGTATGGGACCCGATGGTCGACAGCGGTGCATGCAGTACATATCAGGATAAGACAAGTCTCACAGTAGAAGAGCAGGTCCTGGTTGGCGTGTTTTTTACACTTTGGTAGCTCATTCCATAGCCGTCTTTTGAAGGTTGCCTTCCCAGAGCGTAGGTTTTCTATAGTAGCCATGTCATGAGTCCTGGTTTTCTTCATACGTTTGTGAGCATTGTGACATTCTTGGCAGAGATACTCCCTGCAATCCAAACATCTTATGACTGCCTTTTCATCTTGAAAACACAAATCACAAAAGATCTGATGCTGAGTTTTGATAAGTTCCTCCTGTTGGGTGATCTCATCCACTAGAGCCATTAGTGAAAAATTGTCGGACATACCAGCAATTCCTGTCTTCAGAATATCTGTTTCCTTCCTGCAGACTGGACAAGTAATGACTTCTTTATCAGGGTTGGCTTCCATTATCCCCTCCAGACATTGTTGGCAGAAATTGTGGAAGCAGCTTAGAATCTTTGGGTTCGTAAACCGAGAGAAGCAAATGGGACACTCCAGGTGTCCTTGACTGATTTTCTCCAGCACAGATTCAGCACTCACTCCAGCCATGTTTATTTTATTTGAGACCTTTCTTATCTGAGATCTGAGTAAGACCTTGTAACCTGAAATTCAAGTACAGATAAGTGAATCAACAATGGTAGAAGTACACGTAGCATCATCGGCTGTAACCCCCCCCCCCCACCAGCACTTAATCATTACCCCCACCACAGAGAACAAGAATGTGTAGTATATTACCAGCAATGGCTGATTTTGTCTTCTTCTCACAGTTTGAAATATAATTTGGAATGTTATATGTTGAAACTATTATAATCAAAGAAATCAAAAATCTCTTCTAAGCTTACCTTTGAGGTGCAATGAAGTTGATAAAACACCTTCAGCAATCAGACGATGTAAAATTACCAAAAATAGAAAATTGCCGGTTGAGTAAAGAGGAAATGAAGTGCACATTGTTATATTGCAATTCAAAACTTTGAATGCCTCGCATCATTGCACCATACTCACTTAACTGCACAGGCATATCTACATTGTATATTGACCCTTGTGAAGAAAATCTATAAATAGACACAAAAATCCCAGGTTTTTTCCTGCACGTACATGTGGATATTCATGTACATACAGAGTGTACCATTTACTGTTGCTTTGTTGAAGGGTTTATTCAACAATTATATTATGACTGCATTTTAAAGATATTCTGTGTAAATCGTAATTTTACTATCATATTTTTCTTACTTGTAGAAATCAAACAATTTACTTTCAAATAAGTAATTTCACTAAATTATTGGCAGGAACAAGATTAATTAGTTGAACAATTGGATTTATGATGCAGCCTGATAATTTAATTGTTGGTTAAATTATGGCACCTTGAGATTGTTTAAAGATATATTTCCCTGTGGTTTTGACTTGTTCACTATCAATTTCCGGCAATTTGTTTTTATTTATTCTGAAAATTACTTGTTTCAAATAAAAACAATAGTTTCAAATGAAATAGTTCACAAAATTGTCAAAAGCATGGTTTAGCAGTAATTAGATGCCTCAATGAATTTATGATGAGACTCACCATAAATTCATTTCAGGAGTTAGTTGCAGTGATGAAACCATGTTTCTGACATTTTTTTTAAATGTGTAATTTTCAAGTATTTGATTGTCCCACATACTAGGGAAATAACACTTCAGATTAATTTAAAAAAACTAACTTAAATCAGAAATTGTCAGTGAAATAATTTTTAAGAAAGGGGGTGATGCATCTTTAACAATTAAGATTTGGTCAATTCTTTTATAAAAGTAATTTTGTCAGTTCACATCCCAGACCCAATATTTTGTCCATCCTCATTGACTTAATCTTTATCCTAAGAGAACCACAAAGACTGGAGTTCCAGTCTGAGCCATTGTGCACGGTGACTCAAGTGTGAGTCTAAATCATTAAAACTGTGACTTGAGTCCGAGTTGAGTCTGAGTCATAATTCGTACAAGTCTGGTTAATGGTTACCAAGGAATATAAAGTACTTCTAGCACAGATACAAAATATAGAGTTTTGTGTACATATTATTTAATTTAATTCATTTAATGCATCCACAAAAATGGAAAACTGTAGTGTCAAACAAAGCTTACAATCGTATGATACAATCATAGTTTACATATATGCATTTAAATCAAATTTAAAATACAGACAAAAACCCTGCAACATCGACTAAAATCAAAACCACTATCTAAAATTGGACAAGGGTAACATTCAGCAAACAACTGCAGAAATTATATAAAAAAAGACATTAACCCTAACCTCTAGGTATTCTGGCTAGGAACCTTCCTGAATCCTCCAAAATCCATCAGTGCTCTTTTTGAAACATGCACATATCTTAAAAATGCACCATGCATTTTAGTTGATCTTTCATATTCAGCACTTATGGCCTGTACTTTTGTCCCATTTGAAGAGGTGAAAGTACCAGTTTCCAACAGTGCTGAATTAAAAAAAAAAAAAAGTGCACCTTGGAGGATTTTGCAGGATTTGGGGTGTTAGGGTTAATAAAAATGGATTTAAACTGTATAAATTACAATTAGATAATTAGATAATGTGTAAGGGAAAATCTGGTTATTGTTTCCCCCAGGGGTGGATCCACACTGCCAAAAAGGGAAGGGGAACACAAAAGTTTAAATGCACAGCAAAAACAAAAAATGTGGTAAATATACATGCATGAAATGTGGAGGGGTTACATACTCTGGATCTTCCAGTGGATCCTCTCAATTGTTTGTATACAAAATAAAAACAGTGGTGAAAGAACACATCTTTGTGGGGTCCCAGTCTTCATTTTTATACAAATATTTAGAATCCAATGGGAGCATCACTGGGTAACATCTGGACTATTCCATTTTCACAAAGCAAAGTCATGATACATGTACTTCATTTTTTCTGAGGCTTTAAAATGCTGTACTAGGCTAATGCAAGATCATATTTCCCGGTAATACCCATGCGATAATTGTATGTTTTGCTCTTTGACCACTTCACTATTATCCAACCTTCGTCATTTACCTCCTTAATGACCATGCCTTCTCCAGGTGGGTTTCCATCCTACAAGAAATAGATAACAAAATGATGAAAGCATCTTTCTTTTAAAATTTGATTATTTTGTACAAATTTTACGGGGAAAAAACCCAATACTGTACCCCAAAATTGGAGGAGAATCCAAACCTGTTGGACAGATTGTGTTGGGGGTGTACTTTGTACCCCCATCTACGGTGATGTACATGTATGTCCATAGCCCTTATTCATATGTCATAAAGTGAAGGGCGCCCTCGCCCAGTTTCAAGAGAAGCTCCCTCATTGGTTCATGTATATGCGCTGCGCATAAACATGATGCATCTTTGAATGTGCATACATAAACCAATGATTGACCTTCTATTGCCTCTGAGCGAGGGCGCTGTTCAGTTTGTGACATCAATGGATAAGGTGTATTCATACAATCAGTGCCTTATCTTGGTTATGAATACATAGGCCCTAGTTTTTACCAACAGTTTTGAAATTTGAATTATTTTTTGTTTTAATTCTGTTTCAATGCCACCACTTCAACCCTGGGGTTTGTTGCACATGAATTGTCAATAACCCCACATACTGGGCAAACAAAATTACTTGTGAAATGTGAACAAATTGAATGCACCAAAATTATGCAAGACATAGCCCTCTTCTCCTCACTCAGCCAAACTTTATTGTTGAATGTCATTATGATATCCTGGCCCATTGTGTTCTAAAGTAAATTTTACACCTTTTTTCTGTCATGTGAATTTTTTGGAGGGGCTGTTGAGTTGTCGAGTAGTGATTGACTGTAAAGTTCCACAAATGAATTTTCCTTACCTGGTTATCCCACTCCCAGTCCTTTCCTCGTACCACCCTTGTACCAACTGTCATCATCTTGGCCAGTTCAGGTCCAGTGGATCGTTTCCTCTCAAATATCAAATCTGATATCACAGGAATCATTCAAATGTGTCATGTTCCTGATTCTTTTTTCCCTTATTTTTGTTTTTTACAAATAAACTGAAAATTAAAGGCGCCAATTAAAAACCCAGGGAATAGTTTAATAGTTGATGTAACGATTCAGGCCTGTACCTAGGGGTACTCCCCCCCCCCCCCCAACAGAAAATACCACTGAGGTCCACTTCATATTTAGAAAAAGTTGTTTAATCACATAACTAAACAAATAATAATAAATGTTGCATCATGTAAAAAAAAGCAGGATAATAGTGAACAATACAGTTTTAAATCTGGAACAAAAAAAGATGACACAAAAATAACTCACAGATATCTGCGTCACTGAAGTTTTCCCATTTTTCAAAATGGTGAAAAGTCAGGCCAGCAACAGGAGATGGAATCACCATCTTTTTGACATCTTGTAAGTTTTGCAGAAGATTCTGTTGCAGTTTCAGAAGCTCTATGTCACAAACTTGGGCTGTCACATTTTTCACTCTCTCTAGTGTTTTTTCTGTCTTTTCTACATTTTCACCATGGAGTGCCAGATTTTGTTTGAATTGTTTGTCCTTTTCATGGCAGAATTGAGTGACTTTGTCTTTGAGCAGACGCTCATTCTCACGAATTTTAGAGACTTCTTCATCTGCTTTTTGAGTGATGATGTCATGTTTATTCTTGATCATGTTATTGTGTTCAGTGTATGACTTGTCAGCTAATTCTGCTGCAGCCTTGGATACTGTGAAGTGTTGCTCTACTTCTTTGACTAGTTCATTGACTTTTTGCTTGTATGAGATGATTGCTGCTGAGTTATCAAGGACCTTGTGGTTTGGGCCTCGATGGTCGACAGCGGTGCATGCAGTACATATCAGGATAAGACAAGTCTCACAGTAGAAGAGCAGGTCCTGGTTGGCGTGTTTTTTACACTTTGGTACCTCATTCCATAGCCGACTTTTGAAGGGAACCTCGCCAGAACGTAGGTCATCAATAGTAGCCATGTTGTGATGTTTAGTTTTTTTACTACGCTTGTGTGCATTTTGACAGACTTCACAAAGGTATTCTCTGCACTCTAAGCAGTAAACAATTGCCTCGTCTTTGTCATCACATGCCTCACAAATTATCATAGTCTGTTGACACTTGACAAGCTTTTCTTGTTTGGTGACCTCATCTACTAGAGCTGTCAATGAAAAATTGTTGGAAATGCCGGCAATTCCTGTCTTTGAAATATCTGTTTCTTTCCTGCAGACTGGACAAGTAATGACTCCTTTATCAGGGTTGGTTTCCTTTATCCCTTCCAGACATTGTTGGCAGAAACTGTGTAAACAGCTTAGAATCTTTGGGTTCGTAAACCGAGAGAAGCAGATGGGGCACTCCAGGTGTCCTTGACTGATTTTCTCCAGCACAGATTCAACACTCACTCCAGCCATGTTTATTCCATCTGTGATCTCTTGACAAGTGAATCAACAATGGTAGAAGTTGCATTATCAGCTCTATCCCACCCCAACACCATCATTACCCCCCCCCCCCACTACCATATCATGGCATTGTACTGTATCAAGCTGTTGACTATTGAATTTCATTGTAAAGGAAAACTATAAATAGGGACACAAAAATCCCAGGTTTTTTTCCCTGCACATACATGTGCACATGTATTTTTGTGTAATGCTTTGTTGAAGGGTTTATTCAACAATTATATTATGACTGCATTTTAAAGATGTTTATCCCATGTGAATGTTTAGCCCTAAGGATTAGGAAGGAAAACAAATAGTTTAAAAGGAAATAGTTCACAAAATAACTGTCAAAAGAATTGTGCCATGAATGCACGAATTATGAATTCTAGCCTACTAGCCTACTTTTGGTGCATTAAATTTGTTTAAACATCAACTTGGTGTACAGTTGATGGTATCAAAATATCTATTGAAATATTTTGGTTAGATGAGGTTCTGTCCTTTTTATAAAGAATTGTCAAGTGTTATTTCACAATTACATATGTACATGTATGTGTGTCAACATTTTGATGACAAACTATCAGTTTAGATGTACATGTATGTATGTCAACATTTTGATGACAAACTGTATCAGTTTAGATGTACATGTATGTATGTCAACATTTTGATGACAAACTGTATCAGTTTAGATGTACATGTATGTATGTCAACATTTTGATGACAAACTATCAGTTTAGATGTACATATATGTATGTCAACATTTTGATGACAAACTATCAGTTTAGATGTACATGTATGTATGTCAACATTTTGATGACAAACTATCAGTTTAGATGTACATATATGTATGTCAACATTTTGATGACAAACTATCAGTTTAGATGTACATATATGTATGTCAACATTTTGATGACAAACTGTATCAGTTTAGATGTACATGTATGTATGTCAACATTTTGATGACAAACTATCAGTTTAGATGTACATGTATGTATGTCAACATTTTGATGACAAACTGTATCAGTTTAGATGTACATGTATGTATGTCAACATTTTGATGACAAACTATCAGTTTAGATGTACATGTATGTATGTCAACATTTTGATGACAAACTATCAGTTTAGATGTACATGTATGTATGTCAACATTTTGATGACAAACTATCAGTTTAGATGTACATGTATGTATGTCAACATTTTGATGACAAACTGTATCAGTTTAGATGTACATGTATGTATGTCAACATTTTGATGACAAACTGTATCAGTTTAGATGTACATGTATGTATGTCAACATTTTGATGACAAACTGTATCAGTTTAGATGTACATGTATGTATGTCAACATTTTGATGACAAACTGTATCAGTTTAGATGTACATGTATGTATGTCAACATTTTGATGACAAACTGTATCAGTTTAGATGTATGTATGTCAACATTTTGATGACAAACTGTATCAGTTTAGATGTACATGTATGTATGTCAACATTTTGATGACAAACTGTATCAGTTTAGATGTACATGTATGTATGTCAACATTTTGATGACAAACTGTATCAGTTTAGATGTACATGTATGTATGTCAACATTTTGATGACAAACTATCAGTTTAGATGTACATATATGTATGTCAACATTTTGATGACAAACTATCAGTTTAGATGTACATGTATGTATGTCAACATTTTGATGACAAACTATCAGTTTAGATGTACATGTATGTATGTCAACATTTTGATGACAAACTATCAGTTTAGATGTACATATATGTATGTCAACATTTTGATGACAAACTGTATCAGTTTAGATGTACATGTATGTATGTCAACATTTTGATGACAAACTGTATCAGTTTAGATGTACATGTATGTATGTCAACATTTTGATGACAAACTATCAGTTTAGATGTACATGTATGTATGTCAACATTTTGATGGCAAACTATCAGTTTAGATGTACATGTATGTATGTCAACATTTTGATGACAAACTATCAGTTTAGATGTACATGTATGTATGTCAACATTTTGATGACAAACTGTATCAGTTTAGATGTACATGTATGTATGTCAACATTTTGATGACAAACTGTATCAGTTTAGATGTACATGTATGTATGTCAACATTTTGATGACAAACTATCAGTTTAGATGTACATGTATGTATGTCAACATTTTGATGACAAACTGTATCAGTTTAGATGTACATGTATGTATGTCAACATTTTGATGACAAACTATCAGTTTAGATGTACATGTATGTATGTCAACATTTTGATGACAAACTATCAGTTTAGATGTACATGTATGTATGTCAACATTTTGATGACAAACTGTATCAGTTTAGATGTACATGTATGTATGTCAACATTTTGATGACAAACTATCAGTTTAGATGTACATGTATGTATGTCAACATTTTGATGACAAACTGTATCAGTTTAGATGTACATGTATGTGTGTCAACATTTTGATGACAAACTGTATCAGTTTAGATGTACATGTATGTATGTCAACATTTTGATGACAAACTGTATCAGTTTAGATGTACATGTATGTATGTCAACATTTTGATGACAAACTGTATCAGTTTAGATGTACATGTATGTATGTCAACATTTTGATGACAAACTGTATCAGTTTAGATGTACATGTATGTATGTCAACATTTTGATGACAAACTGTATCAGTTTAGATGTACATGTATGTATGTCAACATTTTGATGACAAACTGTATCAGTTTAGATGTACATATATGTATGTCAACATTTTGATGACAAACGTGTATCAGTTTAGATGTACATGTATGTATGTCAACATTTTGATGACAAACTGTATCAGTTTAGATGTACATGTATGTATGTCAACATTTTGATGACAAACTGTATCAGTTTAGATGTACATGTATGTATGTCAACATTTTGATGACAAACTGTATCAGTTTAGATGTACATGTATGTATGTCAACATTTTGATGACAAACTGTATCAGTTTAGATGTACATATATGTATGTCAACATTTTGATGACAAACTATCAGTTTAGATGTACATGTATGTATGTCAACATTTTGATGACAAACTGTATCAGTTTAGATGTACATGTATGTATGTCAACATTTTGATGACAAACTATCAGTTTAGATGTACATGTATGTATGTCAACATTTTGATGACAAACTGTATCAGTTTAGATGTACATGTATGTATGTCAACATTTTGATGACAAACTGTATCAGTTTAGATGTACATGTATGTATGTCAACATTTTGATGACAAACTATCAGTTTAGATGTACATGTATGTATGTCAACATTTTGATGACAAACTATCAGTTTAGATGTACATATATGTATGTCAACATTTTGATGACAAACTATCAGTTTAGATGTACATGTATGTATGTCAACATTTTGATGACAAACTATCAGTTTAGATGTACATGTATGTATGTCAACATTTTGATGACAAACTATCAGTTTAGATGTACATGTATGTATGTCAACATTTTGATGACAAACTGTATCAGTTTAGATGTACATATATGTATGTCAACATTTTGATGACAAACTATCAGTTTAGATGTACATGTATGTGTGTCAACATTTTGATGACAAACTATCAGTTTAGATGTACATGTATGTATGTCAACATTTTGATGACAAACTATCAGTTTAGATGTACATGTATGTATGTCAACATTTTGATGACAAACTGTATCAGTTTAGATGTACATGTATGTATGTCAACATTTTGATGACAAACTATCAGTTTAGATGTACATGTATGTATGTCAACATTTTGATGACAAACTGTATCAGTTTAGATGTACATGTATGTATGTCAACATTTTGATGACAAACTATCAGTTTAGATGTACATGTATGTATGTCAACATTTTGATGACAAACTGTATCAGTTTAGATGTACATGTATGTATGTCAACATTTTGATGACAAACTATCAGTTTAGATGTACATGTATGTATGTCAACATTTTGATGACAAACTGTATCAGTTTAGATGTACATGTATGTATGTCAACATTTTGATGACAAACTGTATCAGTTTAGATGTACATGTATGTATGTCAACATTTTGATGACAAACTGTATCAGTTTAGATGTACATGTATGTATGTCAACATTTTGATGACAAACTATCAGTTTAGATGTACATGTATGTATGTCAACATTTTGATGACAAACTATCAGTTTAGATGTACATGTATGTATGTCAACATTTTGATGACAAACTATCAGTTTAGATGTACATGTATGTATGTCAACATTTTGATGACAAACTATCAGTTTAGATGTACATGTATGTATGTCAACATTTTGATGGCAAACTGTATCAGTTTAGATGTACATGTATGTATGTCAACATTTTGATGACAAACTATCAGTTTAGATGTACATGTATGTATGTCAACATTTTGATGACAAACGTGTATCAGTTTAGATGTACATATGTATGTCAACATTTTGATGACAAACTATCAGTTTAGATGTACATGTATGTATGTCAACATTTTGATGACAAACTATCAGTTTAGATGTACATATATGTATGTCAACATTTTGATGACAAACTGTATCAGTTTAGATGTACATGTATGTATGTCAACATTTTGATGACAAACTGTATCAGTTTAGATGTACATGTATGTATGTCAACATTTTGATGACAAACTATCAGTTTAGATGTACATGTATGTATGTCAACATTTTGATGACAAACTATCAGTTTAGATGTACATATATGTATGTCAACATTTTGATGACAAACTATCAGTTTAGATGTACATGTATGTATGTCAACATTTTGATGACAAACTGTATCAGTTTAGATGTACATGTATGTATGTCAACATTTTGATGACAAACTATCAGTTTAGATGTACATGTATGTATGTCAACATTTTGATGACAAACTATCAGTTTAGATGTACATATATGTATGTCAACATTTTGATGACAAACTATCAGTTTAGATGTACATGTATGTATGTCAACATTTTGATGACAAACTGTATCAGTTTAGATGTACATGTATGTATGTCAACATTTTGATGACAAACTGTATCAGTTTAGATGTACATGTATGTATGTCAACATTTTGATGACAAACTATCAGTTTAGATGTACATATATGTATGTCAACATTTTGATGACAAACTATCAGTTTAGATGTACATGTATGTATGTCAACATTTTGATGACAAACTGTATCAGTTTAGATGTACATGTATGTATGTCAACATTTTGATGACAAACTATCAGTTTAGATGTACATGTATGTATGTCAACATTTTGATGACAAACTATCAGTTTAGATGTACATATATGTATGTCAACATTTTGATGACAAACTATCAGTTTAGATGTACATATATGTATGTCAACATTTTGATGACAAACTGTATCAGTTTAGATGTACATGTATGTATGTCAACATTTTGATGACAAACTGTATCAGTTTAGATGTACATGTATGTATGTCAACATTTTGATGACAAACTATCAGTTTAGATGTACATGTATGTATGTCAACATTTTGATGACAAACTGTATCAGTTTAGATGTACATCAACATTTTGATGACAAACTATCAGTTTAGATGTACATGTATGTATGTCAACATTTTGATGACAAACTGTATCAGTTTAGATGTACATGTATGTATGTCAACATTTTGATGACAAACTGTATCAGTTTAGATGTACATGTATGTATGTCAACATTTTGATGACAAACTATCAGTTTAGATGTACATGTATGTATGTCAACATTTTGATGACAAACTATCAGTTTAGATGTACATATATGTATGTCAACATTTTGATGACAAACTATCAGTTTAGATGTACATGTATGTATGTCAACATTTTGATGACAAACTGTATCAGTTTAGATGTACATGTATGTATGTCAACATTTTGATGACAAACTGTATCAGTTTAGATGTACATGTATGTATGTCAACATTTTGATGACAAACTATCAGTTTAGATGTACATGTATGTATGTCAACATTTTGATGACAAACTATCAGTTTAGATGTACATATATGTATGTCAACATTTTGATGACAAACTATCAGTTTAGATGTACATGTATGTATGTCAACATTTTGATGACAAACTGTATCAGTTTAGATGTACATGTATGTATGTCAACATTTTGATGACAAACTGTATCAGTTTAGATGTACATGTATGTATGTCAACATTTTGATGACAAACTATCAGTTTAGATGTACATATATGTATGTCAACATTTTGATGACAAACTATCAGTTTAGATGTACATATATGTATGTCAACATTTTGATGACAAACTATCAGTTTAGATGTACATGTATGTATGTCAACATTTTGATGACAAACTGTATCAGTTTAGATGTACATGTATGTATGTCAACATTTTGATGACAAACTATCAGTTTAGATGTACATGTATGTATGTCAACATTTTGATGACAAACTATCAGTTTAGATGTACATGTACATGTATGTATGTCAACATTTTGATGACAAACTATCAGTTTAGATGTACATGTATGTATGTCAACATTTTGATGACAAACTATCAGTTTAGATGTACATGTATGTATGTCAACATTTTGATGACAAACTATCAGTTTAGATGTACATGTACATGTATGTATGTCAACATTTTGATGGCAAACTGTATCAGTTTAGATGTACATGTATGTATGTCAACATTTTGATGGCAAACTGTATCAGTTTAGATGTACATGTATGTGTGTCAACATTTTGATGACAAACTGTATCAGTTTAGATGTACATGTATGTATGTCAACATTTTGATGACAAACTGTATCAGTGTATGTATGTCAACATTTTGATGACAAACTGTATCAGTGTATGTATGTCAACATTTTGATGACAAACTGTATCAGTTTAGATGTACATGTATGTATGTCAACATTTTGATGGCAAACTGTATCAGTTTAGATGTACATGTATGTGTGTCAACATTTTGATGACAAACTGTATCAGTTTAGATGTACATGTATGTATGTCAACATTTTGATGACAAACTGTATCAGTGTATGTATGTCAACATTTTGATGACAAACTGTATCAGTTTAGATGTACATGTACAGTGTGTATGTATGTCAACATTTTGATGACAAACTGTATCAGTTTAGATGTACATGTATGTATGTCAACATTTTGATGACAAACTGTATCAGTTTAGATGTACATGTACAGTGTGTATGTATGTCAACATTTTGATGACAAACTGTATCAGTTTAGATGTACATGTAACCTTGCAATATACAATTGTTCCCACTGTGCATTTTCAGTTATTTCGGGAACCGGATACCTGAAATTTGAAATCTTCAGATACCCGGGTACCCGTAAACAATTGTGTAAAAACACATAAATATTCCATATTATATATAATAACCAATATGAAGACAAGTTTCTCTTGTTTTATTAGATTCATAATAAATGTGGACTTACTGTAATAATTTCCCGCCTCTATATTAAAAATGACTTGTAGCATCCCCATTCCCCACACAAAAAAGTTAACAAAAAATCAGACACTTCCATTTGTGTGGCTTAATTGAATACCCGGAAAACCCGATACAGCCTTAAACTCTAAGGCACTTACTATTAGTATACTATGGGTATATCCAGTAAGTAATTCATGACTCATTTGATCATCAGCTTTGCTAGGCTAAGTCAAGATCAGATTTGGAATACCGATGACATGACCAGTGTGCATCCCACCGTACATTTACTTCATCTGATGACCAATTTGATGTGCGAACGATTTCACCTTCACCAGGTGGATTCCCATCCTAGAAGAGAAATTATATACCATACATGAATGTTACAATTTTAATAAGAGATGGTATTTTAATGTTTGATACTTTGATTAGATTTTTTGTTTTTTGTTCACATGGGTTTAATGTCAATTGTAGATCAGATTGGTGTAATAGTACTTCCCTTGCCCTTCACCTTTGTGGAAATGGGTGTGAATCCCACTTGGACCTCAGCTGACATGTGGATTGGGCTTTCAATCCAAACTTTTTCATGAATTGATCTTAATCTTGATCTTTCATGTAATACAAAATCCGAAACATCGGTGCTTCATTTGCCAACTGAGGCATGATTTGTCGACTGAGGCATGACTTTTGGGATGTCACACCCCCTTTGGCTACAGCCCTGTCTGTGGCAGCTTGACATAACAGATGTTGGAAGAATTCTTTGATTCTCCAAGATTCCTTTGGCAAAGTAGCTAAGCCTACACACGGTGTAATCTGATCATCATCTGATCAATATTTACAATTGACTAGTATTCAAAGACATGGCTGAACCAGATATGAGGCAATGTTTTATTGATGTTTTTGTAAGGGCTGTCTCATTTAGTTACATTAATAGGGTTTGAATAAAATCCTAATTGAAATTGTCCTTACCTGGTCACCCCAGTGCCAGTTCTTTCCTCGTACCACCCTTGTACCAACCGTTAGCATCTCCTTCAGTTCAGGTTCAGTAATGTCTCGCTTCCTCTCAAATATCAAGACTGATAATTAAATAAATATTATTTTAAAGTCATGAATGAATCTTCAAGATTGTATTTTTTTTTTAAACTTTTAAAAACTTTTAAAAACTTTAAAAAAGGATGTAACTTGAAGAATGTTCTTGGCTTTACGTTTCAAACCTAGCATGTTCTTTCTCAAAGGTAAAGTGAGACAGAATATAAACAATGTACATACATAAACATAAGAGTAAGAAGAAGTTAGTTCGGTGTGAAATGAACGCCAAAAATGAAGATATAAAAAACAGAGTCAGGTACTGGTCCTGGGACTAGACAAAAGAGGATTAAGTATGAATAGAAGTACCCAAAGAATATAGCATTAATTATAAAGCTATGGTTGCACAGGAGAGTGATTCTCCTCCCAAAAAAATTAAACCAGGTTGGGAGGAAGGTTTCACAAAAATTCTAATTAAAATAAGATCTGATCTAACTGCAATCTTGTTGTCAGGGGTTTTGTAAAAAATGTGTTTTTCCTTAAATTTCTTGGTAAATATGGAAGGAGGACAATGGGAACTGCGCAGTTAAAATATTTTTGAAAAAAATAAAATTAAAAAAAAGAGAAGAAACCAGGGACTGTTAAAGATAAGGTATAGAATTGATAACATTTTAACATTTTAAAGATGTATTGCCTGTGTTTTTTGTTACTGTACCAGCAATTTCCAAAATGTTTTATTTTTAAGTTTAGTTAGTCTTAAAAGTGCTACCAATTATATATATATATATCTTATTCTACCTGACTAACACGGCTGCATACAGATCTTGTTTTAATTGGGACATTGCTCATTTTCCTTCTATAAAGGAAAACAAAGACTTCAAAATGATATATTTCACTTAGAAGTTGTGATAAAGTGGATTGTCAGATTTTTTGTATAACAAAAAATAAACAATTATAAAACATTTAGCAAGTACGTATGCATTTACAGACATTTTACCAAATATACTGGCTTTAATTCAAAGTTTTCAATTAAAAAATAAAGAAGATGATTACTCACAAATATCTGCATTGCTGAAGTCTTCACTTTTTTTAAAATCTTGAAAATTCAGGCAAACAATGGGAGATGGAATCACTCTCTGTAAAGCTTCTTCTAGGTTTTCCTGAAGATTCTTAAATTGCGATTGCAGAAGATCAACATTGTTGACTTGGACCATCTTTCTTTTCACTTTCTCCAATGTATCTTTTA
Organism: Zoroaster sp. YZ-2022; assembly: GCA_029582265.1. Lineage (NCBI taxonomy): Eukaryota > Metazoa > Echinodermata > Asteroidea > Forcipulatida > Zoroasteridae > Zoroaster > Zoroaster sp. YZ-2022. The sequence goes on along the minus strand of CM055833.1, from coordinate 30,149,306 downwards.
TCTTTTCTTGACATTCAGGATAGAGTGGCTGAGTATCTTTGAATTGTTTGCCCTTTTCATGGCAGAACTGTGTGACTTTCTCTTTGAGCAGACGTTCATTCTTACGGATTTTAGAGACTTCTTCATCTGCTTTTTTAGTGATGATGTCATGTTTATCCTTAATCATGTTTTTGTGTTTGATGTAGAGTCTATCCACCAATTCTGCTGCTGTCTCAGAGTCTTTGAGGTGTCGCTCAACTCTTCCGACAAGTTCATTTAGTCTTTTCTTGCATGAGGTAATTGCTTCTGAGTAATCGAGGACCTTGTGGTCTGGGGGTCGATGGTCATGAGTGCATGCAACACATATCAGAATAAGACAAGTCTTACAGTAGTAAAACAGGTCCTTGGTAGGATGTTTTTCACACATGGGTACATCCTTCCAAATCTGACTTTTGTAGGATGCCTTTCCCGAGCGTAGATCATCAATTGAAGCCATGTTGTGATGTTTAGTTTTTTTACTACGCATGTGTGCATTTTGACAGACTTCACAAAGATATTCTCTGCACTCCAAACAGTAAATGATTGCCTCGTCTTCCTCATCACATGCCTCACACATTATCATGGTCTGTTGACGTTTGACAATTTTTTCTTGTTCAGTAACCACATCCACAAGAGCCATCAAAGAAAAATTGTTGGACATATCAGCAATTGTCTCCGGAATGTCTGTTTCCTTCCTGCAGACTGGACAAGTAATGACTCCTTCATCAGGGTGGGCTTCCTTTATACCCTCTAGACATTGTTGGCAGAAATTGTGGAAGCAGCTTAGAATCTTTGGGTTTGTAAACCGAGAGAAGCAAATGGGACACTCCAGGTGTCCATGATGGCTGATTTGCTCCAAAACGGCTTCGGCGCTAAATCCAGCCATGTGTTACAAAGTTTCTCACCAGAATTCTGACAAACTCTCTAAAGAAGTCAAATGTATAAACCTGAAATGGATTTAAAGACAGTATTTTTGTTGAAGTATTAGATGAAAAGATAATTAAATGGGACTATACAAAGAAGCAAGTAGCCTTCAAATTGATATATTATGTTAATCTCCTTTAAAACATCTTTTCAAAAATGATACTAAATTAACATGCAGTCTTATATTTTGACCCTAGCAGTTTTATCATGAAAGTCAAAATTATCTTTGCTAACTGTTCATTCTCTTACTGTCCAAATTTGATAATGTACTCACCGGCATTAGATGATAACTGCATCAAACTAGATGAATGGCAAAGGTAGATGGTAGATGCCAAGGTGAAGGTAATTCCTGTGGTAGTGGGAGCACTGGGTACAATTCCGAAGGCGTTGGAGAAACATCTCAAGGAGATAGGAACATCTGTTACAGTGTTAGAGTAGAATTCCTACAGAAGGCGGCAATCTTAGGGACAGCAAGGATTCTGTGAAAGACACTCGAGATCTAAGGCTACGGGATGTAGCTTGACTCGAGGTGTAACCGGCAGAAAGGAAAACAAGATCTTTCTTTTCATGCTGTGCTAATGCGAAATTACATCGTGTATTGCATTGTGCATTGCATTGTGCATTGCATTGTGCACTGCATTGTGCACGATTACTTATTCATATAATGGGGGTAGCTACACAATACATATGCAAATTTAAGGTCAAGGGCAGGTCATCCTCACTGTACATGCTGTCCAGAATACATTGCTGTGTATATCCGAAGTTCATTCAGGTGTGTATAATTGTTGGGTAAATAAGACACAATCACATTTTTGTTTGCCAATTGACAACTGCTGACGCTTGTGACCCTTGTTTTCTGTTCATGTTGCAGGTGAGTCGTGAGGACCATCGATACTTGAAGCAAGTTGAGATGAGGGAAGAAGGGGGTACGCCCTCTATTGTTGGGGCTGTTAGGGCCGGCTTGGTGTTCCAACTGAAAGAGGCCATGGGGGCCAATAACATCATGGTCAGGGAGCATGAACTATGTAGGTGGGTGGACTAATTAACAAATGTCGTTATAATAAACAGGGTATGATTTCGTTGAAACAAATTTGCATAGCAAAAAGATTAAGGCAGAAAGATTTGTGTGTATGTAATAAAAAGTTTTTAATTTTTCTTAGCAATTGTGAATTTTGTGTAGTACATGTATGTTGCTTATGCGATGCAAGCAAAATCTGTCACTGACTTATCCCATGGACACTGGTAAAAAATAGAAATTGTACGCATAATTACTTTATAAGTTTGAGTATTTCTGCTAAATGAGCATGTGCCATTTTAACTGCAGTCACAAACCGTTGTTTGCATGTTGAATAGAGTTTTTTGAACTTGCACTACAACACATGTAATTGTATATACATGTAGAATGAGCTGTTGCAATTTCTTTAATTGTTCTGTCAGAAAAACTTGATTTTATGACATACAAAACACATGAATTTCATTTTTTTTCAGGAGAGCCTTGTCTATCTGGACAGACAGCCCCAATCTCGTTCTGCTTGGCAACACAACAGTTCCTCGTCTACCGATTTTCTCATTTTTGATCAGACACCCTACCACCGGTCAGTTTCTGCACCATAACTTTGTCTGTGCTGTTCTGAATGATGTGTTTGGTATCCAGGCTAGGGGAGGATGTGCATGTGCTGGGCCATATGCACAGGTATGATTGTTTTGCTCTTTATAAAAAAAAAATTATCTTAGAATCATTGGTAATCAGGTTTATGCATTTCCATGGTGTCATTTATTAACAATGTCTTATAAAACATGGTAATGTTTTAGGCCTTGAATTTCAAGGAGGCCTTGAATTTCAAGGAGGCCACATCACAGCAGTCAATGCCTCAGTTGCCCTGGTCTTGGCCTTGGTGGCCCTTTGAAATGTTCCCACAGATATTTTGATTTAGCAGTGCCCTTCATCAAGGAAAAACTACCTTGTCTCTTCATGAACAAAATTCCAGGCTTGATTTTTGCTGTATTTGTAAATAAGCAAATCTTCAAACTTTTCCTAATTATGGAAATATGTATGTAGAACTTGTAGCTTTGCATGGTGAGGAGGATAAGTAAGAGTAATTGCGGTGACACCATGTAAAATGCTCAATTGAGTAGTAATTAATTCTGAAAAGAACTGGAGGTACAACTCGACGTTTCGATCAGTATGCTCTGATCGTCCTCAGGAGAATGCCGGACTCTGGAAAATGCTGCTGCTTAAGTAGGCTGCTAGAGGATCAACCCGATGAATGGATGCTGGAGGATTAGTTCGTTGAGGCGCGCAGGCGGGAACTGTTGAGACTAGGATCCTAGGGGTTGGGGGAGAGGAATGTGTGCTCACTGAACTGAATCAGTTGTTAACAAGCACAGGGGGATGGAGGGTGGTTGACTTAGGATATAGGAGATCCCTCAGTCTGGGGTGGGTTATGGACTTTGGATATAGAAGATCCTTCAGTCCGTAGTAGTGGTCGCCAAATGTCGCTGATGTAGAAGCCGATGTCCTGTGGCACAGTGTCGTGTTTGACGATCTCGATGGCCTCTCTGATGCGTCTGGGGTGCCATGTGTCGATGGGTGTGATGAGTTGGGCTGCCTGCCAGTCTATCTGGTGGTCCTTGATGTGTGAGTGCTTGACGATGGCTGACTTTTCGAAATCTCCTCTGCGGCCGTGCGCTCGGTGTTCTTTAAGTCTGATGGGGAGATTCCGTCCTGTTTCGCCGATGTACACCTTACTGCACTCACAGGGGATCCTGTAGACTCCCGCTCTGTTGCTGGGATCCGGTTTATCCTACAAGTGGGTGTGTAGAAGTCCTTGGAGTTTGCTGGGGGCTGAGTGGTACACTTGGATGCCCGCTTGTCGGAGGATGCGTTGGAGTTTGTGTGACGTCGAACCTAGAAAGGGGAGACAAGTAGAAAGGGTTAGATTACTTACCTTGTGTTCGGGGTTTGGAACCGGCTTCGCTGTGCTGATCTTGCTGGGGTTGTAACCGTTGCATTCGAGGGTAGGTCGGATGTGCTGTAGTTCCTTGGGAAGGCTGTCCTTGTCACAGATGTTGTAGGCACATTGAACAAGGGTACGGTTGACTGATGACTTGATGCTAGGGTGATGGAAGGAGCGCTGGTTCAGGTAACGGTCTGTGTGGGTAGGCTTTCTGTAAACGTTGTGGTGTAGGGTGCCGTCATGGTTTCTGGAAATGCCGACATCGAGGAACGAGATCTTGCCGTCTTCTTCTGTTTCCATGGTGAACTTGATGCTCGGATGTTGCTGGTTGTGATGTTGTAGGAAATCCTGGAGTGTGTCTCTGCCGTGTGGCCAAACCACAAAGGTGCCATCAACATATCGGAGCCACAGGTTTGGTTGGAGGTCGGCGGTGTTGAGGGAAGAGTTGTCAAACTCTTCCATGAAAATATCAGCAAGGACCGGGGATAGAGGGGATCCCATAGAGGTCCCAGCTGTCTGCTCGTAGAACTTGCCCTGAAATTGAAAACAACTTGAAGAGACACATGTTAGTAGCAGATCATGAATTTGGTCAGGGGTGAGTGATGTGCGATCATCAAGGGAAAGGTCTTGTTCGAGTCTGTCCTTCACCAGGAGACATGTCTCTTCAGTTGGGACATTGGTGAATAGGGAGACAACATCAAAACTAACCAAGATGTCGCTGGGTTGTAGGGTGAGGTCTCGGGTGATCTCCACGAACTGACTGGAATTGGACACGTGGTGCTGAGTGAGACCCACCAAGGGTCGGAGGATCTTAGCTAGATGCCGGGCTGTGTTGTAAGTGGGTGAACCTCTGAAGGCGACGATAGGGCGGAGAGGAACATCGGGTTTGTGGATCTTCGGCTGGCCAAAGAACCTGGGGCAGGATGAGCTGGAGGGTCTGAGGTGTCGGTAGAGTTAGGTGGAGAGTGCATCAGCATGGTGGAGGGCTAGGAGTTTGCTGGCAACTCTTTTCTCTATGGAGGGGATGGGGTTCTTCTTGAGGGGGCGGTATGAACCAGATAATAGAATTTCACTTACCTTGTCTGTATACTGTGATCGATCCATGATGACTGTAGCATTGCCTTTGTCTGCGGTGAGGATGTGGATGGAGCTGTCCCGTCGGATGTCACGTAGAGCAGAAAGCTCTCCCTTGGAGAGGTTGGGCTTAGCTGGCTTGGCTCTACGCAACACATCACTGATCTGTAGTCGGAAGTCGTCGGCTTCCGTTTTGTTGAGACGTCGTAGGACTGGTTCTACTGACTGGATGATTTCTTCCGTTGGGATGTATGGAAAAAAACATGGCATCGATCAGTGAATGATTTTACATCCAATAAAAATATTAGAAATTTCCAGCTGTTGAAGACAAATTAATTTTGGCAGATAAAGGTGTAATATTTGGCATTTATGTGCATATGAATACACATGAACATATATATATATATATATATATATATATGTATATATATATATATATATATATATATATATATATATATATATATATATATATATATATATATATATATATATATATATATATATATATATATATATATATATATATATATATATATATATAAATGTGAATAGTAAAAGGTGAAACAGTGCTCACCGGATAGTTATACCCGAAGCTGTGATGCACCTTCATCAGAATTAAGGCTTGTTGTGATGAAGTGGGTAGAACAAACACGGTGAACTCCACGCTCATCCACGTCCAGGGTGGCGTGCCAAATTTGAACATCACACGCTGTTCTAAGATCGGCGCTGAGTATCTGACGATGCCCGTGGAAACAACGCAGATGCTCATGTCCTTGTGGAGGTGTGATGGCGCTAAAGTGTTGGGCGACAGCCAGACCAGGTTGTTTCAACCGAACGCTACGGAGATGCTCCGTGAAACGGTCGGCCAGACGGTGCTTAGTTTCGCCAATGTACAGCATGCCACAGCGAGTACACGAGATACAATAAACAAGATTAGCAGTGGTACAATTGTAGTTGCCGCGGATGTTGAAATGGCCACGAGGACCAGTGATGGAGGATGTTTCATCAACATGTGTGGTATAGAAATGAAGTGGTATAGAAATGAAGGGTTTCTTCAAACAACGTGGTTACCCACCTTATGTTACTGATGCCGCTCTTCGCAGAGTATCATCAGTCACCCGCATTGCCGCCATGAAGCAAGCCCCTCCCAAGCAGCAAGATCGTATCCCTCTTGTCCTGACCTACCACCCGCTCAACATGGCTGTCAGGAATATCCTCCTCAAACATTTCAAGACTCTGCAGGTGTATCCAGCGACCAGCGCCATCTTTACTCAGTCTACCAGCCCCCTCTGTTCATTCAGACGGGACTGCTCCATCAGCAACCACATTGTGCGGTCAACGCTACCTAGCAGCACAAACAACGGCCCCTTCAAAACTGTTCCCTGCAAGCGTCCAAGATGCAAAACTTGCACACATGTTGATGAAACATCCTCCATCACTGGTCCTCGTGGCCATTTCAACATCCGCTGCAACTACAATTGTACCACTGCTAATCTTGTTTATTGTATCTCGTGTACCGCAGTGACATGCTGTACATTGGCGAAACTAAGCGCCGCCTGTCGACCACGGAACATCTCCGTAGCGCTCGTTGAAACAACCTGGTTCTGGCTGTCGCCAACACTTCAGCGCCATCACACTCCACAAAGGACATGAGCGTCTGCGTTGTTTCCACGCATCGCCAGATACCAGCGCCCATCTTTTAGAACAGCGTGTGATGTTCAAACTTAGCACGCTCCACCTGACGGGATGAACGTGGAGTTCACCGCGTTTGTTCTACCCGCGGTTCATCACAACAAGCCTTAATTCCCCTGATGAAGGTGCATCGCACCGAAAGCTCGGGTATAACTATCCGGTGAGCACTGTTTCACCTTTACTATTCACATTTTCTAAGTTCTACAGTGCTATGCAGCATCCCCACATTTATATATATATATATATATACTTGTAGTAAAACTAGTGGAACGCTGGTAGTTGTAACTCCGAGTTTCACGCGTTATGCGATCATCAGACAACTGATAGTCAGCAAGTGATTACTCCTATATATATATATAGGCCTACACGTGCACGTACGAGTTACTCGCTCATTGATGCGTGGCAATTACCTATTGCTTGCGAGCCTTGTGTGTAAGCTTGTTTGTTGGCGGTGTGTGGTTTGTTAATTAGTGCGGTACTGTTCCTCGTCACGTGTCATCGCTTTTGAAGTTGCAGAGGTAGAACTTGTTTTCATGGCGGCATTTTGATATGAGTTCGGGTCGTTTGTTCAGGAGTATCCTCATGTCGGTGTTTATGATGGAGAGCTTCTCTGTGAGGCAAAGGTTGCACCGCTCGATTCGCTGTTGTATGCTTGAGATCTACAGGCTACTGACCAGTTGATGGTGAATGGTTTCTTGTTCCTTTCAATTGCCAAATGTGCTTGGAGAGTTCCGTGCTGTTCTGGTACTTCTCATGCCTGAAAGACTGTGTGGTTGCCGTATCTTAGCTTGAATGGAGGCGCCTAATTGAGACCTATGTACAGCTGAGAGTTGTTTGGTTGCTTAACCCGGCATTGTGATGATGTTGCTGGCCTGGCACTTTCCTTGTAGAGGGCATAGGTCTTTCTTCTGCGGCAGTTGCAGTCCTTACGGTCGGTCCCTTTGTCGCTCGATGAGACTTGTTTGTTGTGTGCCTTGATGATACTGGCGATGTTGGGCATGCAGCTGTAACTGATCTTGACCGTGTTCCTATTGAATATCTTGTTCAGTTTGAGTTCCTCGGGAAGTGCTTGCCGATGAGTTTTAGGAATATACCGCCAATGTTTGTTGTCACGCTTTTTGCTGAATGGAGGGTTGAACCAGATGACGCTATGCGCTGCCTGTTCCGCTTTTTCCTTAGTAGGTTGGCTATCGATGTAGGTGAGGCCTTCCGTGTATCCGCTGGATCTTAGTGCGCCCTCGTAAGCTGGGGAGGCTTTCTTGAAGATTTCTTCATCGTGCGAGATGCCCGATATGCGTCGGCTGATGGAGGCGGGTAGGTTCTTGATGATGTTAGGCAGGTGGTTAGACTGCTTGTGGATGTACAACGGTGCAACCTTTGCCTCACAGAGAAGCTCTCCATCATCCCCCTCACAGAGAAGCTCTCCATCATAAACGCCAACAAGAGGATACTCCTGAACAAACGACCCGAACTCATATCAAAATGCCGCCATGAAAACAAGTTCTACCTCTGCAACTTCAAAAGCGATGACACGTGACGAGGAACAGTACCGCGCTAATTAACAAACCACACACCGCCAGCAAACAAGCTTACACACAAGGCTCGCAAGCAATAGGTAATTACCACGCATCAATGAGCGAGTAACTCGTACGTGCACGTGTAGGCCTATATATATATATATAGGAGTAATCACTTCGTGACTATCAGTTGTCTGATGATCGCATAACGCGTGAAACTCGGAGTTACAACTACCAGCGTTCCACTAGTTTTACTACAAGTATAATATGCTCTGTCTATATGGCATTGAGCACTCTACTTCAAGATAGACCGCTACATTTAAGTATATATATATATATATATATATATATATATATATATATGTGTATTTCCTGATTTAATGACTCAAACTATAAGGTAATGATTATGGTCAGGAAATATTTTGTAATAAATTCATATTTGATGTTGATTTTTAAAATTTTTGTTTTGAAGGATCTACTCGGTATCAATGAGAAAGTAGCCAAAGACATCGAGGCAGTACTTCTTGAAGACAGGTAATAAGCAGAGATCTTCAGAAACTCCAAAGTGTGAGACAATTTTCATTGTGAAAAATCCATGAAAATGTCAGATTGTTTGCCACATTATATTTAAAGTTTTTATTCAAATGTTTGAAAACATTTCTTTAAGCTTGAAGGGATGAAATGTTTAAGGGGCAGTAGACATACTGGTTTTCAAGGCCTGATGTGCGAGAGTTTCCCAACGCATTCATAAAATATTTTGCAGAATGATTGGGAGTTTTGGTCAATGCGTGAGATTAAGGGATCAATTTGAGAAAGCATGAGAGTTGGCATCTTTGAATAAGACACCTTACACTGCGATCTCTTCACTGGCTTCTAGTCCGAGAAGATCAAATACAAACCTTCTTCTGTATGTTTTGAAATCCTTTTAAGGGCAAGCACCAATGTATTTCATATACCATCTCTTTTTATACAACACTCCTCCTCTAAAGAAAACTGGGGGACACCTCAATCTGTGTCGTTTCCTCCTTCCTGGAACTAGCTCCTGGTCAGCATTCGAGGAGCGTTGTCTAGTTCAATTGCCAACTCAAGACCCATGTTTCCAACTAATTTAATAAAGCCTTCTGACAGGAAGTCGTGAACTCAAGTTAGCATTGGTCAACGACTCCATTTCATTTCTTGTGAAATGGGAAATATAATTAAGATGATTTATTTGTTGCTCATGGAACTCTGCATTTGCTATTCAGATGTTTGCGTGAGTCAACCAATTGCATTTTTGTTTGTTCTGCAGTCGACTGGACAGGGTACATCTTCGTCGCTACACTGAATATTCAGAAAGAGAAATACTCAGGTATGCTTTGTTTGAATTTGAATTTCAATCTCTAGTGGGTATTAAATTTCTGAACACTTTTTCTGCCCATTGTTGTAAGGTGAATAAAACAAAAGTTTGTGAGAATAACTGTTCTAAATGTAATTGCTAGAAGTAACACTGAAAAGTATTAAAATAGAGTGTCACCAAAAGGCTGTTGTAGACCTCTATCACTCTGCAGCCATCTTTGTCAGATTCCCTATACTCTCACATAAGATTACAGCACTGATACTCAATACATAAAAGAAGCCAGACTATTTTCTCTTCCAGCCTCGATTTGGTCACATAGATTTGTATAGAGGATAAGCAAGATGGAGTAAGTTTAACTGCTGATTAGTGGTTGACAAATAGCTGATCACTATTTAACAATGTGGATTCTCAGTAAATTAACACTCCATTGTCCACGCTCGAAAAAAAAACCAAAAAAACTTGTCAATGGTTTCCTGCTGTGCTTTGCTAAAGTTTAGGACAAAACATGAGACCAGCAAAGCAACCATGCCCAGTAGGCTGGTTCCAAATAGTCGACTCGACTCGTCAAACCATCATTGACTAGACAGAGTTTGGGTCATGTTAGTCCAACTAGAGTTAACCATAGTTCCCAGTCAAACTATTTGTAGTAATTATGAAAAGTATATTGTGCAGAGTGCAGTAATTCACTTATTGCAGAATTGACTTGTTTCTCCTGATGAGTGTCAAAGCACACTAATTGAAATGACAAGTTTACCCACAGGTTCTTATCAAAACTGCACAACTCAAGAGAGATTATTACATGGTGTTATACCACAAACCTACTCAAATTATTTTTTTGATTATTTCTGATATTTAACAGACCTGGCTTTGTACGCATCAACCTACCATATTTCATGACGGATGAGTGTGTGGAGTTTGTGATTCATGCTGTCACCATGGCAGCTCAGCATGCATGGAAACTGCTCCCTCAGGTAATTAATTACTACAACTGTGAACACAACTGGTGGAAATATTGTCTTTCTACGTTGTGGCATTTGTACCTATTCTTATATTCATCTGATCTTATTTTCTCATGACGAGCTGTCTTCTGTATTTTGTTGTAAGTCAGCACAATCTCTCTATTGTACAATCCCCCTAATTGTCAATCATTGTTCCACAATTTATATGTTTTTTACTGTTCTAATGTATTCCTCTGCAGTTTACCCAGTAATGGATTGTTGTAAAAATGTATTTATTATTGTTTTCCCTGACATATTAACAGTTTCTGAGTTAAAATGTACGAGGTAAAAAAGTCCCTAATAAAAAAATAACAAAAGCAAAAACAAACATATTTCACCTGTTTATTGATGTTTTTAAACCCAATTCCCATAGAATCCAATAATTGGAAACAGATCGGGCCATAAAGGATTCATTAAATTTTTTGCACATATTTCTTGTTTTTTACAAATCCCTAAACATATCATCTGTTTATTTATTTTTTTCTACAATCTTTTTTCCCCCAGTACATTTTTAACCCAGAAACCAGCGAGTGGAAACAGAAGAGCCATAAAGTTTTCCAGGATAGACGTTGGCTGGGATCAATTACTTACACAACGGGCAAGATGACATACCCTGAGCCCCCAATGCTCAAGACCAAAGGATGCCTACCGACAGATTATGAGGTATTAAGGTTTACTGACAGGAGCCCTGTACAATGTTCAATATTGACTGATGATTAGTGGTTGACAATGGTCAATATCTATTTCACAATATGACAAAACATGAGAACCAGTGAGGCAACCATGCCCAGTAGGTTGATTCCAAATAGTCCAATTACAAATCTTATTTCTTCCCTTCCAGAAATGAATTTAATTTGTGTAACACAAAGTGTTTTATTTTAAGACAGTTTAATGCCAATGTCAGAGTTTTGTTTGATTGTTTTCATCATCAGAACTGCATGCAGCTTGCAGAGGAAATATTTGAAAGAGCAAAGAAGGTAAATATTATGTGATTTAAAAAAAATGTAAGAATTTAGATTTTGGGAGTGTCTCTCAAAAATGTATACAGTTGAATCTAATAAGATTACAATCTTATTAGGTTGTGGGCTCTATTCCAACACAAGTCACCTTTGATATTTTGTTTATCTCCAGGAGAGTATTCAGTACTGAGTATTTAATGACGATCACCGAGGACAAACTTTATTTTACTGTTTCAACATTCATATTTACTTGAATTTGTTAAAGACATTTTGAATTTGCAGAGCATTTTTAGTAGACAAAAACTGTTGTATTTTTTATTTCCACATTAATATTGACTAGAACTTGTTAAAGGCACCTGGCAATAGGTTTTTTATTGATTTAAACAATAAAGTATATGTGTATTAACAATAAACAAATTGTTTGAGTGATTATTTGTCAGGATTTATATGTTTAAAAACAATATGAAGTTGTTTGGAGGGTGACTCCGCCCATCCCTTTTTGTGACGTCATTCGAGGAAGGATTCGCCGCTGATGGAACATCGACCCCCTCGGCCCTCGAGAATTGCCTGTGTTTACACACGTGTGGTTTGGTTTGTTATAAAAAAAGGCATTTTTCCGGCATTTTCCCAGCAATGCCGACCAGGTGTATTGCTGCTGGATGCAACAAAACAACTAAAGATGGGGTCAGCCTGCATCTGTTTCCAGCTGATCCCAAATACAGGCGGTTATGGGCAGCGAAAGTCAGGATAACGAGGGCAAAGTGGTCCTGTCCGACGTCGTTTTCAGCGCTATGCAGTGACGCTATGCAGTTTTCGTAGCACTAGCGGCATTGCTGCACCTATATCGTGAAAACTTGCATGCTTCCCCTTGGGCCTTGTTTTACGTTGTCGTTTCATCTGAAACTAGGTTACAGGTTAGGCATACATTTTGTAAGTATGTGTGCTGGCAGTTCATGACAGACTTGACAGTTGTGTATAGACTATAGTGCAATGACCAATGTGTCATTCTGTCAGGTTTGTCAGAGATTAATTACATAATTAATTGATTCGCTTTCTTTGCACTAGCATGACTAGTAGTAGTACAGTAGTCATATATATAATTCTTCATATTGCTTTTTTATTCATTTAAAATATGGAAATGGTTTGAGGCTTGATTGAGGTTTCTCATTGTCGTACTCTCGGATTCGGTTACTCGGATTCGGTGACGCATCGTACCGATCAGGTACCCAGACGTAATGTATGGGGCCAGACTACACATTTTCTCTTCAAATATCCCCGCCTCGAATGACGTCACGAACAGCGCCACCATGTGTCAATGTAAAGGGGTGGCCTATTCTAAAGTCGTAAATACAATAAAACCACTATTTCTGTAACCTTAGTTACTTGTTTATTCACATTCCACTCATAAAAATGTATATATTTATGACAAAAGCTACATTTGGACAAAATACCAGTGCCAGGTGCCTTTAAAGAAATTTAGAATTTTGTGAATATCTTTTGTAGGTCCGAGTCCAGTTACCAGACCAGACCTTACTCTTTGATTCCAAGGCAGCTGATCTGAGGTGGTTCATGTTACCCAGTGAGGCATGGGATCTACTCAGCAACAAGACACAACCTCCCCATCAAGCTTTGTTAAAAAAACTACCATTTGAGCCTGTGAAGTACAAACAGAGGCCAAAACCTTCCAGTTGCAATGAGGAAATGATTGAGAACCGATATCAGAATCCCGAAATTCCTTTGAATGAGAGTATGAAAGAGAATGAAAGGACGAAAGTGTTACCTGAAGATTCAATAGACAAAACTTCAAGAGACGTCGACTTCGAATGTGAAAGAATTCCACTGAGTACGGAGGAAGAGGAAAATTCCTCTGGAACTGATTCTGAATTGACTTGCGCAGAGCTGTTTCAAAAGTCTGCTGTGGAAGGATTTATTGGGGATGACGACATCACAGTCGAGATCATAGATCATGTTTGTCCTGACATATCTTCTGCTTCTCGCAAAATTGATGATGGAGTCAAAGGTCAAACACTTGAAAACAAAGGAGATATAAATAATATGGTGCAACCTCTGATCAGCGACTGCGAGACAGATATGTTGCAAGAATCAACAAGTGACTTTGAGATTGGGGTTTCCAATACCAGCTGTTTTTCAGGTTCATGTATTGATAAAGACATTGTGGAAGATAGAACTTGCAATGTTGATCAATACTACAGTAGAACATCAAATGTATTGGAAGATGTACCCAAAGGTGTAGACAATGAAACATCACAAGTTGACATTATTCTACCAACCTCCTCAGTTGACGATGACATTGCAAATTCGACTGAGGGCCATTCAAGTGATATACCTTCTCAACAAATAGGGGGGCTCGGCTTAAGTGATGTTGATTTCACTCCAAACACAAATGCGAATAATACTGATCTTGATGGAACACAGGATAGTCTCCATTTGTCAAGTCCGGAAGTCAACAATGTAGTATGGAGTTCGAGGTTGGATGAGTCAAATGTGAAGGAAGTACGTCGACATCAAATAACAGAAATTCAGCTCAATCAATCAAGAAATAAATTCATCAAGACCATTGATGAGCAGGTGGCTGGTTCAGTACAAAGATTAAATTTACCCAGAGAGGGAAATACTTCACAAGTGGGTTTACAGAATGGATCTTCCGAGAATCAGAAAAAAAAGAGTGGATTGCCAGTCAAAATATCAGGTTTTCAAAAACCACCTAAAAACATCTTCAAACCAACAGTACAGGTAAGCTATGTTGATGATAACCTTTAGTCTAGACAAAACACTATCATGGAAGGAATTGTTATTGAGATTATTGTATGGTAAGCTAATTGGACCATACCCTAAAAACTATGCCAAGTTTTTGGAGTCTAAAAACACCAGAATTGTAGCTGATCTTATGGGTACAATCAGCCTGAAGTCCTGTTTACACAAGTTCTATGTTAGAAAGAAAACCTTTCACAGGTTGGTTGTTTAATGTATATCTTGATTCATAGAGAGGAAGTACACCTTTGAAATTAAAGGGACAATATCGTCATGACCAGGAATTACCCATGGAATTACCCTACATGATAAGGTCATTATCGTTGTTCTGCATAAATGAGTCAGTAATTTTCCGATAGGCTTTGGAAGAATACAAGATGATAGAAGATGGTGATCGTGTCCTAGTCTGTCTGTCAGGAGGCAAGGACAGCCTGTCACTGCTGCATACACTAAGACAGTACCAGTTCTATGCCAAAAGCAAGGTATTTATTTCTTTATATATCTATTATTTTGTTAACAGCTTGTTGTGGACACTTTGTGCATTTATTGGTATAAAGATCTTGTACAGATGACATCATCACACCACATGCGATCGTTTGATGATCACTTAAATCAGACAAATTAAAAAATGACCAAATAATTATATTTTGATGGCATACCCGATACAGGCATTTAATAATGGGAATAATTATAATAATATTCACTTTTGGGAATTGATGATGAAGTTGTTGTCCTGAATGTGTACATTATAACATTCTCTGAAATGACAACAAACCAATGTTTGTTTGTTTCTCACAGGGCATCTGCTTTGAGTTTGGTGGAGTGACAGTTGACCCGCAGACATTGGCCTTTGACCCCCGACCTCTGATTCCATATATGGCTAGTCTGGGAGTGCCATACTTCTATGAGGAACAATGTAAGAAAAACCAAAATGAGTGAATACTTTTGGGAATTATTTTGTTTTGATATATTTTTGATTTGTTGACTAGTCAAGTCAAGTCACTGACTCAAAATGTTTCAATTGAATTGTGGAAATGTTCACAGCTTAAGGTTTTGTTATAAACTCATTGTGCAAAGATTGTAGTTTGATAAATCTTGTAATCTCTAGAATGATTGTTTGTTCATTGAAACCTGTTCACTTCATTGTAAATATATGATTGTCCAATAGTATAAATGAGTATTCTTTGGTGATTGACAGGTATCATAGACGCAGCTTCTAGTCTTGAAGGAGGATGTGACTCCATCTGTAGTTTTTGTTCCCGTATGAAGCGGGGTCGTCTCTATGCTTGCGCCAGGAGAGAGGGGTATAACGTGCTGGCCATGGGGCAACATCTTGATGATTTAGCTGAGAGGTAATCATTTAGAATCATGGTCAATTTCACCGGCACTTTGTGTGCTGAATTTATGCATTGATCATTTGACATTGAAGATGATCAGAGTATACTGATAGAAACGTTGAGTTGTCAAACCACAGGTTCTTCTCAGAATCAAGACACTATTACAACTCATTAGAGATATTACATGGTGCTACCACAAACTTTCTCTTGCTGCCCTTCCACCATATGAAGCTTCAAAGTCCTATCCATATGACATTGGTATCTAAAATGGTGGAGCATTGTTCCACCTTGTCTCCATTTGTCAAATGGTGATTGACTGTTTACTAGCTCATTTGATTAAAGCTAACCTGAATGAGCCATTGCAGGCACATCGAGGGGTTTTTCATTGCAATTGATAATCTATGATGTTACTTTGGCAGGTTTGTTGTATTTTGCAGCCCAAAATGATACAGATAGTTTTTGTTTTTATTATTCAGTTTGTTGTACTTTATGCATTATATGTGTACTGTTGCTGATTTGATCAGGTGTCTGCTATATTCGATATTGTGTTTAGAAATGATTTATTACATAGAGCTGGTGAGCAAACAGACTTAAAGGGTAGTATCGTCACGATACTACCCTTTGAGTCTGTTTAAGATTAAAACAATGACTCAAAATTAATAGCTCATTTACTCAGCAGCAACGGTAATAATGACTTTATTATGTGGGGGATTATGGGAGTCACTGAATTAATCTAAATCTACCATTCCGATTCCATGCCCTGTTGATCATGAAGATACTGCCCAGTTTACTTTATAGACTTATAAGTACTTCATTCAATTCATTTACCAAAACATAAAGAATAATTATTTTTTTTATTTTTTTTTCAATTTAGTTTTCTGATGTCAGTTTTTCACAATGGCCTGTTACGCACCATGAAAGCTAACTATACAGTCAAGTAAGTATAAACATACTCTATCGGACCCCGTCGTGAATGGCTTCATGTTCCCAAGTCAGACCCTCCAGCATTGTCCTTCCCCCCCCCCCCCCCCAAAAAAAACCAAAAAAAAAAACCTTGTTCTAGATGGACTCTTGGGGCACATTCCCCCTTTGCCCCACCAATGGCAGTTTGTTGGAAAGATGTCAAGATTTTGTATTGCAAACATCAAACCTTCTTTGTATAATTATTTGATGGAAATCTTGTATTGGGATTATTAAACAATTGATACGATTTTTTAATTCCAACCCACAGCCTTCATCAATCATTAATTTCATTATTCTATTTATTCATTTCTAGGGAAGGTGATTTGCGTGTCATTAGACCTCTTGTTTACACCAGGGAAAGAGACCTCAGGGATTTTGCAGAAAAGGTGAAAATATAAATCCGAATTGAACATGGTGCATGTGAATAAATGATCTGATTTCCTTCATTTAATAAAGTTGTTTCTTCTGTTCTACCTGAAGTACAGATTTTTATTCTGCCATTTGGCAGAATTGTTTTTGGTGGTAACCAGTATTAACTGTAAATGAAGCCAGTAGCGCACTCCAGTGATCTGTGGCCAATTTCATAGAGCTGCTTACCAGAAGAAATTGCTTACCAGAGATTTCTGCTAAGCAGCTATATGAAATTGGCCCCTGACTGTAACAGGCCTGTGAGTGGGGTTTGATAAAAAAAGCGGAAAAAAGAGGAGAACCTAAAAAAGACCCGGTGTCACATGGACGTAGAATACAAAATGGTGGTTGTTGTGGTGTGTTGCGCGTGTTGTTAGGCCGTATAATTCCTTGGCTACGGCCGGAAATAACACGCAAGTCTATGGGAATTGACCGCAGCCGCTAGCTATTGGCTTCCGTAGGCACACTTTCCAGCCATAGCCAACGAAGTAGGACACAGCCGAAATACGGTGTGACGATCAGCCATACCGCTGGTTCGCGCGCTTTATATCCAACAGGCGGTATCTGGTGTTGGGAACCAACGTACGGATCGCCGATCGAGATCGAGATCGAGATCCGCGTGAAACAATAATTACACGCAATGTGCAATTTACAACTAAATAAAAAACGGAATTTTTTTTCGGGCGGATTTTAAAAAAAGCGGAAATTAAAATCGGGAGAGGAAATGAAAAATGCGGAAATCCGCTAAAACGCGGAGATTTCACAGGCCTGCTGTAATCACTGCTTGTGTTAATAGCGCCCTCTTCAGGTCATGCCAGGAGCCAATTATTAGATAGCATTTTTTTCTTCTTTCAGGCCAAACTACCAGTAATTCCAGAGAACTGCCCAGCATGCTTTGAGGCACCAAAGGTGAAAATTGGTTGATGTTTCTGAATATTTCTTTAACTTCTTTGGAGATAAATATAAAGTTAACAATAAGTATGGAAGGTGACATTTTCAGGAGACAAAATAATACCTTCACCAATGAAAAATAAATTGTTCCTACTGCTAAAAGAGAATAGACTTCAGATCACCCAGAAATTTAGGTTCATAAATATTGTTGGGAACATGGGAAGAAGCAGAGGGGTATTATTATTGGTAGAAAAAAAACCGTTATCAAAACCATAGCTAGTGGTAATTTGAGTATTTGGGGAAAAAATCCTTTAAAATAATTTCTAGAGGAATTTCAAAGTGGACTACTTGAAAATTTTGAAAATTCTCACCTCAAAGAAGAGAAACCACTTAGTTCAAACTAAAAAATGTCTATGGATTAATTCTTAGGAACGTCACCGCACCAAGCAACTTCTTGCATCCCAGGAACTACTGTTTCCTAGACTCTACAGTAGCCTGCAGGCAGCTATGAAACCTCTGATGGCCAAGAACCGTACTGGAATGGAGTCTAGCCGTAAGAAGGACGACTTCTTTGAAGAGAGTGATCAATGATTGACTACCGTAATTTCCGGAATATAAGCCGCGCGGTGTATAAGCCGCACTACCCCAAAATCACCAAAACAAGATTCATGCGTCAACATATAAGCTGCACACACAGAGGCCTGCCGGACGCCACTCACTGTCGGTACTTCGCAACAAGGGGGTCATTGTGTTGCGTTCGAGTCAAAATGTATTGAAAGAGACACAATAGCATACCTGCCAACCTTGACAAGTGAAAATTCGTAATACTAATAGTAAAGTTTGGCACATTTTACGCATGTCCGAAATACATGTGCATGTACAGGAATCAACGGCACTGCTTGTGGGATCGATGTTTCTTCGACTCCACGTGTTTCTTGACATCGTTAAGGCCACCATGGCTAATGCAGAAATCCGTGCTGCATATTTTACAAAATGCGTTAAGTTCCCCAAGTTTGGTGGCAGCAATAACTGGGTAGCTTTCTGAGTATTTATCTCAAAATTTCTGCACCATTTTATTTTGCTGTTCCGCTCCGTATCACTATTTACGGCATTCGGGAATGTCGAACGTAGTCCCGCTGGTTGCCTGCTTTCTGCACAACGTACATGTAATCACTACAACGGCAACCAACGAAACGATGACTCATCGCCTGCCACGCGTAACGAATTTTCACATTGGCTCTCTGGTACACGCATGGCATAGACTACGATCTACGTCGTGGATTCTGATGTTGCAACGGTTTTTTCAGAAGTTTTGAATAAATCTGTGTGTATCGAGGTCCGCTCACTAAAACTGACAATGACCAGACCATTTTCGCTACGAACAATAAAAGTTTTTAGGTTTCTGTTTACCAACGATTTTTGCTTAATTGTGCATTGTGTTTTGTTCTTCAAGATTCATACCTCGGCGTATAAGCCGCAGGCAACTTTTACCGTGTCAAAATCAACGTATAAGCCGCGGCTTATATTCCGGAAATTACGGTAGTCTCTACAGCAGTCTGCAGGCAGCCATGAAACCTCTTATGGACAAGAATTGTACTGGAATAGAGTCTAGCTGTAACAAAGAAGAATTCTTCAGGGGTGTGATTTGTCCGGATTTTTGGATTTTTACAAATAACAATGTTGTGATCCTCCAGATTTTAAAGATTTAAGCAATAAAGGAAAGCAAAGCAAATTTACGTGGATTTTTCAAAACTGCCCAATCACAACCCCTGATTCTTTGAAAAGAGCAATGTATGATTGATGAGACCTGGTGTACCAATTTCATCACAGTTCAAATGTGGTGGTGTTACTGCATAGTCATGGCATTTTATGGATTCAGGAAGGTTTTAACCAAAAAGGGTGTTTAGGGTTGAACCAGACAGGAATAAGGGTCACAACATTCTCCATAATGAGGTCAGTGAGATTTGTAGATTTGCATGGTGAAATGGATAAGTAAAGACTGTTTACGGAGACACAATGTGAAAATTCTCTTTTGAGTAGTAATTTAGTTCTGAAAAGAACTGGTGGTTACAACTTTTGATCAGTATACTCCGATTGTCTTCAGGAGAATGTCAAAGGGATTATATTCTGGTAATGAAACCAAGGATTCCTCAAAAGCACCTGTAGCCACTGATATCTGTTATACGGACTGGATAGAGGGTTGCCTATTGGTACCTTACAAAGGAACACAAAAGTATAATAATATTTATTTATATGGCGCAAATTCAACTACAAATTTTCAAATGCGCCTCCTAATAGTGATCAGTGACCTCAGCTTTATCAAATTAATATAAAGTTTAAACCAATTCTTAAGAATTAAAAAAGTACAGAAAAACTGAGACCTCTGAAATTGAGTATTACTAATATGAATAAATATTTTATTTATCATATTCACCAAGAAAATACGTATAGCTTGACATTTATTTCAATGTATTTTATTTGGGAAAAACTAATTCATAAAAAACTACAAATAAACAAAGATACCTTTAAAAAATGTGAACATAAAATGTACACCAAACATTCATCACTGTAAAACTCAAATCAAAATGAAATTCAACTGTTACTATATAACTTGTATAGCTATGTTGCTGTATTACTTTTAAAAAGGCATTTACAAAAAGTTAGTTAAATTATTCAGAATAAAATGGAACATGCCCAGAATTATTTTCATAATTGACTTTTTTGATCAGGATGGTACTTGTGTTAGTACAACACTACTAAAGGAGGCAGTTTCTTACTTGATGCAAACATGAATTGTGACGTCACAACTTGAGGTTTGCATGAAGTGTATCAGGGCTTTAGAAGTTGATGTTTTACTTATTACTGGATTCCTTTTCATCACAGAATAAGCTTGCTAGCTGGCTGAAATTGCTTAGCAAATGAGAATGTTAACAGTACAAATCCATCAAATGCACATACACTTACAGAAGGGGGCCCACCGGTAAGCAAATTTGTCTGCTAAATATAACAACTCTGCTAGACTTAAGCATGCCTTTTTCTTTGCTTGACAAAAACGGAAAAGAAGCAAAGTCAGCTCTATTAACCAGTTCGCGTCGGAGGCCGTCTAAACACGCCAGAGGAAACTCCGGAATATTTGTATGCATGCTCGGAAGTGCCGGCCATCCGCTGTGGAAGCTTCCATTAACGTGTGTGGGAAAAATAAACCCGCCACAGGGGCCCAGAAAAACTTTTTTATTCCCGACGCGAACTGGTTAAATTGCACCTAGGAATAACTGAACAAATTAATGTCCCCTGAAATTGACATACCAATAAACAGGACATCAGAATAAGATTTCGCTTTTTACAGACCAAACAATTAAAGGCATTTTGCCAGGCATAATAAAGCTTTTAAATGTACAAATATTTTCTTATTTACATACATTTCTGATAATGAGTCAATGTTAGGCATGAATGCAATTTCTTTGATAATACAAGGATGAGTGTGGCTGGTGGATTTTTATGATTTTTTTAAATGGTCTGGTAACACAGAGTAATTGGTGGAATATTGTCAACACACACTTACATGGCCCATTCGTCAATATTGGGTAGAGCTCTATATTAATAGTGCATCATCTTCTTCAATAAAAATCCAAGTTACCAAACTGAGGCTGAAAGTGAAAATAGTCTGGCCCCCTTTTGATGTATTGAGAATCAGACCTATAATTGTGCATGCGTATACATGGAATCAGACAAAGATGGCTACAGCATGTTAAAGGTATATTGTTACAATCAGGCATGAGAATCTTCCGGAATTCCGTTTTTTTCCCTTTCAAATGTGTGAATTTGATATAAAATTTGGGGGGTGAGTTGTAGGGGGTATACATTTGGATTTCGCTAATCCCTCTTCTCTAATCAGAAATTGTAAGTTTACCTTTGTAATCGTATATCGCGGATCCACACGCGTTCGTGAAAAAACGCACGTTAACAATAAATTGCCGCCCGCAGCTGGTCGATATGCGACTGCGGTCTTCCATGCACCGCGCATGCAGCAGCGAGACGCAATGGATGTATAGACTTGTCTCATTCCTCGCTTCGTTAACGGTACGGTTCAATAATGTTTGCCCGTAATACGTTTTACTGCTGCAGCAAAGATACACGTGTGGAGACTTTTGAAAGTCTACTGACAAAACAATGCACGTGTTTTGTACCGTGTGTACTGTGTATATACGTGCAAGTTTGTAGACGAACCAATGAGCGGCACGACTGAAATCGCAGGCCATGGGAAACTGGTACCTGCTATTGGGAACCAACGAAAACACATGATTGGTGGAAAGTAATATTAACAATGGCGGCAAGGCAGCATGTTTCGCGGTTTGCTATGCGTGGTGATACCGATGTTAAACTTATCGACCGGAGTGTTAAAAATAAATGGGCCTGGTGTGACAAGAGTCTTTGCACGGGATCACCAAATGAACATCTTGTAGGAGACTGCTTTCAATAAAAAGCAAAAATAGTGCACAATTTTACATTCTGTATTTTCCATTAAACCTATTATTTTTTGTTCAAAAAAGGAAAAATCTTACCAGAGTAGCTCACTTCTACCTGGAAAAACAGGTGTCAGAAATGCATCAGAGACCACCATAGAGCGTCTAAAATACCCAGAGCTTCCAGGGCCCTTAAGCGGGCCCTGGACCCCGGCCGTAAGGGACTTCGCACACAAATTTGGGACTGTAACAAGTTGCACTCCAACTTTAAAATTTTTCCTGTTTTTTTATCATCACCCATTCTCATGCCTGTACAATTAACATCTGTCAATGTGCACAGATGGGCCGAGGCCGCTTTTTACGAAACAGCACTGAAAGTCCATACTTTTACAGTGTGATTGTGTGATATATTTGGAAGATTCATAATAATATGCAGCAGTTTTGTGTGTCTGTAATAATTTGTGTCCTTAAAGACTTAACGTAGCTAGAATTGACCAATCAACAGCTGTCAATCAAAATCCCTAATCGACCAATCAGATTTGTTGAATGGCCGCGTGAGTGCCACTCGTAAAAATACATTGTTTGGATTAAACAAAGATTTTTTTTTAATAAAGCAGAATTTGAACCTGCGACCTCCATGTTAACGTGCCGGTGCTCTACCAAGGTCGCAGTTCCAAATTGCACTCGAGTTAATTCATTTGTCTTTGTTGACTCCAAACAATGTATTTATATTATATACCTAGTCAGTTTCCCTTGTGGTGTGTATGTTTACTTGTAAAAATGCATGCATTGCCACGATGTCATTAAATCTGACAATCTCTCTCTTTTAGTAAATGTTTCTATATTACACACATGTTGACCGACAGTTTTTTCTCCAGTAGGCAAGGCATGAATAGACCAATTGGAATTACCTCCAAGATTGTTGTCCTCAATTATTTCAGAGAGATGTTTAAATCGTGTATAGAGCTTGAAGAAATTGATGTTTTGGCTGGAAGTACACGTCTAAAACGGGATGTGTCCTGCAAATCAAAATATAATAAAATCTCAATATTTATTTAACCTGAATTGGTTGACTACCGGCAAAAAATTTGGAACCAGCCTGTCCCATGTTTTTTTCAAATATATAGCAAAGCACATTGGGGAACCACTGACGATTTAAACCATGGACATCCAAGCTCAAACTTGTTGCCTTTAGTTGATTAAACGGGTAAAATATCTCTGCAAAAGTAATAAATTAGCAAATATTGAAAACAGGATAGCTAACTGAACTTACTTGGACAGAAAAGTGATGAAAAACTGTGCTAAATGGCTTGGGAAGTAGTCCTGCTTAACAACATGTTCCATGGTAAGCAGCAACCCTGTTGGATCCTTCACTGGTTTGATCTTATCCTCACTCTGTGACAAGACAATGACCAGGCAACATGAATTATTATATGGGAAACATGTTTTTGTAATGTTCTTGGCACATAGAAGAAAGACTATAAAATATTTCACATTTTTAACCTTTTGAAGACTTACCTTAATGAGTCCAATATGAACCAATATACTATTGGCAATGATCTCTGCTTTACACTTGTCACTTGAGAAAAGCCTACCAAGAATAACATCTGCGTGCAACGAGACAATTCAGTTAAATCATCACAAATTAATCCATCTTGCAAATGAGTTTTTCTGGTGTGAGATAACTGAATTTTGCTATATAAACTAAAACACTGACTGCTCTAGTGAACAGTCTGTGTGGACCTCAATGTTCATTAAAGATGGGTTCTACTGTACATAATTTCACTTGTACATGTATTGCACAGAAAATGCTACACAAAATTCACCATTTGCTACTCAAAATGGAAGATATGATTAAACACACACTCAAATATTTGTGTCCGAGAATGTTGCTATGCAAATTTGTTGAACAAAATCATTACAACAATCAAATTATCTTGCTGCATCATTAATCAATTTGTGAAGTTAAACCCGACTGTTATTGAAACTCCACCATGCAAAGCCTAAAATATTTCATATATTTCGGTGAAGGGCAAAACATAAAATCAAATGTTCAATATTCTTGCAAGAATTTCATTAATTAATGGAGATTTTACCTGTTGTGTCATACACAGCTTGTTTGACCGACAATCTCTTGACGTCCATCACTGACGCCACCTTGACAAATGTCTGAATCACCTTCTCTACATCTTCCGTTTTACTCTGTCAAATTAGAAGCAGAATTGTGAAAGTTAAGCAGACATGTACCAGTGTCTTAAGGAGTAAAGACCCTATACACTATCTCTATTCTCAAAAAACATAAATGTGATGTGATCTGGGAAAACCCTCCACATGGTGAAATTTGTAATTTTTGTGTTTTATACATCAAATTAATCGGGACACTGCATGTGCTCTTTTCAAAACTGTTTTATTCATGATTCTAGAATGTCTATAACTTGAGTTACGCTATTGTAGAGTTCTTTCACATAAGAGCACATGCAGTCCCGATTAATTTGATGTATAAAACACAAAAATTACAAATTTCACCATGTGGAGGGTTTTCCCAGATCACATCACAAATGATCAGTTCTGCAAAGAAACTTACTTATGTCATCAAACATCCCTTGAAATATACCTCTCTGAGGTACCATCATTTGAGTACATTTAAACAATTTATTTTGCAAATGAGTTTTTGTCTTCTGGAGATGTAAATTCCACATCGGAAAGAAAACAAATAATCTGAATGCATTTTCACTTTCTTTGTTAACAACACAATGAAAGAAGCTGAAACTTTCACAGGTTGGTTTTTGTACATATCTCTATTGATTAACTAGATAACTGGAGGATTGAAATTCCAAATACCACCTCATAATGAAAACATTTCACTAAAATCTCATTTGCTCATATTTTTCGGCAATCCCTTTTTGAGAATTGAACAATTTTAGGCCATTTCATAACTTTCACTCTTAGTTTATAAATGGTAAGTTACCTTACCCCTAGTTCCTTAAGGATGAGGGTCCCTCGCTCATCACCTATCCCAAGAAGCTTGTTTGCACTTGGAAAACTGAGGAAGTCTGCAGCTGTGGCTGGTACCTTGTAACAATAATGACAAAGGATATTTAAGTAAAGACTGTTTGCAGGGACACCATGTAAAATTGTCTTTTGCGTAGTAAATAGTTCTGAAAAGAACAGGTTGGATATTTAAGTTTGTGGTGCACTATGGTCTAGTGATTACCATGTCAGGCTTAGTATAATATAGTGCAGTGTTAACTTTTCTTTCCATCTATTGGATGAATGTAAACTGTGTTGTAAAAAATTGTTGCTGGTGAATGTCACCCTATTTTCACATCCTGAGTTATAACGACGATGTCAGACAAGTGTTCTTGTGGTGAAGTACTCAGATTTGTATTATTATTATATATCTTTCTGGCAATGAAACAAAGGATTCCCAAAAGCGCCTATGGCACTGTATGTAGCCAATAAGCTTGAAGCAAGTTGTGAAGAGAACACATTGAAGTAATGGTCAGTCTTAGATGTATGAGGATAACCCTGGACAAATATTCCAGGGAAACCCATGCAGGTTGGGACTGAATGCCAAATCCACATGTTGGCTCAGGACCGAGTGGGATTCGAACCTAGGTTCATAGAGGTGAAAAGTGAGTAAAGTACTATGCCAAACCTGATACCAATTGGGTTTGAATCCTAGCCATGATGAATTCTTCCCTCTACCCAGGGGAAAATGAATGGCGATTCACAATTTGCTATACACACTCAAATATTGTTCCCTGCTGAAGGAACAGTTTTTATGTGTCATTTGACCAATGAATGTAACAATCAAATTGTCTTGCTGCATCATTTAATTAATTTGTTAAATTTAACTTAACTACTCTTTACCTATTTTCCAATCCATTATTTAGTGAAATTTTAATTAAATTTTAATGTACATTTCATTCTTTCTATAAGGAACTTAGCAATGTCTTACTAAATAATTTAAAAACGACTGATAAATAGCATTGTCTTTAAGTACTCTGCACAAAACAAAATTATTCATTGGAACAAAATATACTGCTTTAGTAAATATTTATTCGTAGAAGAAAAAAAAATCACACAATATTCACTTAGAATGGAATGGTATAGATGTCACACACAACACAATTCTTGTTTAAACTGAATCACTTGTTAAAATATCAGTGTTTATTTCTTATTTCATTATTCCTAAAAAGTAAGATTTACCATGGTTTACAGGTACTAACATTTTTAGAGGTTTATAATATCAGCACTTCCAGAGTGCTGTAGTTTATTTCAGGGTTAAAACCTATGGTTTCTTGAGAAGAAAAAATAATTAAACAAATAAGAAAGTTACTACAGCTTTTGAATTTGGCAAAAATTGAAGGGCACTTTAGGGATGACATTTGTATTTTATGACTGGTTACCATTTTATCAGGGGTACATTTATTTGTTTCTGCATATAAAAAGTGGAAATATATATTTTAATGTCTTTCCGTTTACTCAAATTCAAATAAGATATGTTCATTATCATGTTTCTCAATTTTACAAATCATTTGATGTAAAAATCATACTTGTTTTATCAAAATACAAAAATATTATTATGACCAAATATTTCCTTGTAAAGATAGTACAAAAAGATGGTATTGAGACATTGTGTGTTATTATTAACATAAGGCATCTTACATGAATGCCAAAAGTTGTTTTTTACAGAAAAAACTACTAAAATAAAAAATAAATAACCTTTAAAATAAACCTTTCAAACAGGTGCATATAAAACAGTAGGAAAGACGACAGTTAAAACACACTCAAAACATGTCCATTTTGGTTGTAAATATATTCAAAATAACTTCATTTGGGAGTTTTTAAAGGATCAATATATAAAAAAAGCAACAGTATGATGTAGAATATTGGCACATTCTAACATTTCACATTTGCTTTATCTGACTCCACATGAATAAAAATGAATAAGAATGTACATGTATATCTTTGCATTATTTTAAATATTTCTTATAAATGTCTTTTCCAGTTCTGGCACAAAAATCATGGGTGGAAGACGAGCTTTATAACTTGGATTTTTGTGGAAAAAAAATCTGTTTCCCGTCTCAAGTCTGTTGTTCCTACTCATAGGGCAAGTTTTTCTAAACAATCTGTGAGGTCCTCAGTGGCACAAGAATTCTGGATAAATAAATAAAAAAACAAAGGAACAAAAATTGGTGGTTTTTCCAACCATGTTTATCAAGAGTCTAAGGACCGGTTCATATTTCATGCAAACACAAAAACGAATCATGACGTCAAAAACTAAGACATGCATGAATGATTCACAAAAGTTAAACACGTTCCGACTTGTGCAAATCATTTATGACAACAAAATTTGCTTAAAGTTTGTATGAAGTATGAACTGGGCTTAAGGTGGAAGATTTGAGAGGCTAATGAGGACCTCACAGATAATGGTCATCTTATAATTTCATTTCATTTCATTTATCATTTCTGGTAATGAAACCAAGGGATGCCTCAGAAAAGCGCACTTAAGCACTGTAAGCTCGAAAGCCTGAGGAAACCTGTAAACAAGAGCGCTTGCAATGTGAACCAGAAACACCGGGGTAAACCCCTTACACTTCCACGATAAGTGTCCTGGGTTCTTTTACGTGCATTACTTAATCTAGTACACGGGACCTACGGCTTAACGTCCCATCCGAAGGACGAAGCAGTTATGGTTAAGTATCTTGCTCAAGGACACAAGTGTCACGACCGGGGCTCGAACCCACACCCTGCTGCTGGCAACACCAGAACTTGAGTTCGGTGCGCTAGACCGCTCGGCCACGACACTCCACAATGACATGAAATGCAGACAGCATGTACTATGGACTGTCACAAACAGTAGGCATCAAAGCCACTTAACACTATTAGTAAATTTAAAAAACTGAAAACATAAATGTTTAGTTTAAAAATTATTTGGTGTAAAGTTGATGATGTAACATCCCTGGAAATATTTCTGTCTTAGGTGCTATTTCTTAAAAATCAAATTAGTGAAATAATTTCCAAAATTAATTTCTGTCATCAGAAGACAGAAATTCCACGTTGGAATTGAATACGAACAATGTGCATACATTTTAGCAGAATGGTTTTTACAAATATCTTGCTTCTTATAAAGTATGGATGTATTTACAGAATTTTTACCAAAAAGGTATGCTGGCTTTAAAGAGGAAAAGGCTCAGCGGTAAAATAGTTAGAATGCAGGACCTGCAATAATGTCACGGGTTCAAATACTGATATTTTGGGGTCATTTCTGGTGTCTTGCCTCATGGTTTTTTTTGTAACAAAGAAAGACAAATCTCTCGCCAGGTTACAGAAAAATAATTATGTTGGGTTGTTCATTATCAAACATAGCCCATTGTCTGTATGCACGAAATGGTTGAGTTGCAAGCTTGGAATTAAACAAGGAGATTTGAATGTCACTTGGAAAGTCTTAAACAAACACGGTTGTTGTTGATTTCATGTATATATTCACGACTAGAGGGCAACATTTTGCATACAAAATTGCTTAAGTGAAACTTAAGTGAAGTTTTGCATGGTGGAGTATAATTATTTGTTTCAGGTATAACTGTGTGGTTTGAATCTCATGGAGTGAGATTGTGGTTCTGCCAACTATCGCGAAGTGAGATTGTGGTTTGGATAAGAACCTTAACCCTCCTATGCCCAGGCTGAAATTTGGCCCAGTAAGCACCGCACCCACAGACAGTCACTTGAGTATTTTTGGTTGCATTGCCAATTGTTCACACATGTGTATTTTTCTCTAAGAGTGCTGGAGATAGTGGCAAAGTCAAACACACTTGTGTATGTCCTACATAAGTTATATGCAGAGTCACACAGAGCTGTGTATGTACTGCATAAGTTAGCAGCAGACTCATATACAGTCGAGTGGTTTTGGTTTGACCTCCTACCATAGCCACATGTCCTTGCATTTATTTGAGTGCACTGCACAAAGTCAATGGGTTGGGAGTTACATACAAATTTTGAGTGTCTTTGATTGTTAAACCTATAGGAGGGTTAATACATGTAGGTATTTTCTACGTTTTCATCAGGATAATAAGTGAATACTTACCACATTTTCTTTGTTATCCACATCTTTTCTGGGTGAGATGACAGCTTTGACACCTTTGACCTGTAGCTGAGGGTCGGCACTCACCTCTCCATGCTCGTCTTCTTCTTTCACATCTTCCTCATCTTCCTCATCATCGTTGTCATCTTCGTCATCTTCGTCATCTTCGACATCTTCGTATTCATCATCACTATCATCACCTTCATCATCGCTATGGATACCGAATAAAGTATTTTAAACATTTCAATCTAAAAAAGAAATTTCTTTGTGTTGCCATGTGCAACACTGGTATTCTCAAAAGGATAAATGATTACAGTTTTACATGAAAATTTGCTTGATGATGGTATCAAATATCCCTTGAAATATTTTTGTATGAGGTACTATGATTTTAGTAAAAGTAAAATAATTTATGTCCTATTATGATCAAAGTACACACTTTTGTCGTTGATGACACATTTATATAAGTTGAAACTTACTCAGGTTGGTTGTTTAATGTATATCTTGATTCAAAGAAGCAGTTTAGCCAAAATTACCAATGTTGTAACCTCCCCTTAATTTGTGTATGCAATTTTGTCAAACAATATTTTACTAAATATTGCTGTCCTGAAATCACTAACCCTAACCATGCTCAATGCAACTAGATGCAACAAGATGCAACAAATGCAGAGATGCCAACATTCCAAATTGAAAAAGAGTAATTTGCCACGGGGCATCCGCCTCGGACACGAAAATACCCAAATTACCCCCTTTTCAAACCTCACACTCGAGGCTTTACATTTTAAAATTACATGTACTGTATATCACAATAAAGAGCTCACCCATGGCATGGTATTCTGGTATGATACCACTTGACTTAGTAATAGTAGATCTACTATAGTAGATCTTAGTAGATCTAAGTAGATCTATTTACATGTAGTGACGAAGAGATTGGTAAATAGCCTATTTTGCTCTGTGGAGCAACCCTTTGCTAGGTTTGTACTTGTGGCAAGGTTCATGCATTGTGCTTTTCTGGAAAAGCAGGGGCCAGGCTTTGGTTTGGACGAAACGCATGAGCTCCGCCATGTCACACCGACATGTGTTGCAGAAAGCATATTTTTCTCCACGAACAGATTTCACGATGAAGTCCCACTTTCTGCTGTACTCATCTTTGAACTTCTGCTGAAATGTGGCCATCGCTGTGCTGTTCTTTAAATCGTATCCAAATCGAAGACAAACAACTAACGAAAGGTTTTCGTCATGTAAACTACGGTGCGCGTGCCGTAAACACATGTGGTTCTTTACATCGTTGGTTTCGCGGCTGGCCATAGCTGGTTGCCAATGTACTAGCCGTACTGCCTGTGTGTACACCGCGGAAACCAGGGTGCTAATTTTTACGGCCATTATGGCACTTGAACATTGTCGTTTGTATACCGCATGTACACACCGACACGTAGGTGCCGTTTTATGTGCTAAAATTTGCACAACCAATAGTCGGATACCAATTGCATTCTAATGTTAAGCGCTATGCAAATAAACAGGACTCAAGACACAACATGCAATATACAGTGTTTTGTACACAAGTACAATGTGTACGACTTATTTTGTAACGTTACAATGTAAATTTCAATGGAAATTTTATAAATCGTAAAAATTGATACAAGGATCGTACAATCGTAATTGGACTCAATAAATCGTAAAAATTACGCCCAAATCGTAAATTTTGGCATCTCTGCAAATGTGAAAAGTTGTTGCATCTTGTTGCCCTCAGCAGAAAACAAAAGAACCATTGTTCAAGATGGTGGATCTTGATGCATGAGCAGGCTGCACACTTTTCTGTTGTTGCATTGTATTGCATTCAGCAGAGTGTCTGTGAAATATCTGCAGTGGCTGGGTTAGGGTTAATGCAGCTCCATCAGGGACACAATATTCAATGTAATGAGATTTAAACAAATCTCAAGTCATAGATTTCTGTCAAGAATAATTATCCCAGTCTTATTTGAAAAGAAAACATTCTAAGAAAAGATAAAACTAATTACTTATAACATTTATTACCTTAGAGTACCAAGTGCCTCAAGTTGACCGTTGGCTTCTAAAACTCCACGGACTAATTCAACACCCTCTTCACCAAAACTGTTACCTGATGTAAAAAAAAACCAGAGCTGTAATCCATTTTTTTAAATACAAATTTCGGTAATCATAAAGCCACTATTAGTTATCTTGAAAAACATAAATGATCAAAATTTTACCAAAAATTACTTAGTGTCAAGTTGATGATGGTATCAAACCTCCCTTGAAATATTTCTGTCTCAGGAGCTAGAGTGAAGAAAAATTTCTGTCATTGGAAAGACAGAAATGAAGTTGGAATGAATACGGACAATCTGTATGCATTTTCACTATTTTCTCTTTAACGACACAATGAAATAAGCTGAAACTTTCACAGGTTGTATGGAAGCACTGACATTTTACCAATGGTATATACTGGCTTTAATAAATCAATTTCTATATTTAGAGAGATGGTACAATCTTACCATTGAGCTCCAGTACTTGAAGTAAATCCTTGGATTCTATGCTCTCAGCTAATTTAATACCAGCCTTCCTTTCAATCTCACCATAGCTGAGGTTTATCTCCTGTTGTAAAGAGAGAAAAAGATAACATTTATTCCTCTCTGAAGTAAAAATTCTAACTTAATTGTTGTTTTACTTTGAACAGGATTAAAATAAAAAGGAAAAATTAAGCAAGTCTGCTGCCACTTAGCATTTAAACAAAATTATGATTGCCCGTAGCAATACATTACCCGTAGCATTGGTAGACTGTGTTTGAAGGTCTCTGCAAGGGCGAGGGCTCCATCTGTCCTGATAAGGCAGTCACCAAAATTAATGGACTCCACTTTCTCTAGCTTCCTCAGAGCCTGTTAATAGCACAGAGATGAGTCGAAAGATCACCGATTCAAAAACTTTAAATGTATTTAGCCCCCTGAAACTTGTTGTAAAACATAAAACAAAAACAAGTTTGTTGTCGTTTTCTCAAAAACATGAACATCTTTTGTAATAAAATTTTCACAGGTTAGTTTATAAATGATATTTTTCTTGAAAATAAGAGGAATGAAATGAATGTTTCCAAATATCAATATTGTACCTCCCTTGTTAACACAATAACGAAAAGAAAGATAAGTATCATGGGTAACAACATGTGAACTATTCTCTTCTTGGAAGAAGTGTGCTTCTGAGAACAGGTAATTTTTAAGCTTTGGAAATGTCAGACACCGTTTGGTCAATAGTCAACTGATAAGAAATAATACCTTAGCCATTGGTATTGAACCCTTTTCTGTGAACGTGTTGTCTTGGAGATTAATATTCTGAGGAGAAAAATGGCAGAAAATAGAATGAGTTAAAATATATTTTCAATTTATAAACTTTCATGGGAGCTACACTCAGAAAACAAATATTTCCTATAACCAAACGGTTCAGTCGGCCAAAATGTAAAAGAAAAGAAAATTAAAAGGATGGCTAGTCTTACACAAATATGATGTCAGTTGGATTTTTACCCTTCACTATTGTGGCTAAGTGCTTTTAAGGTCTGCAGAAAAAAGTCCACAGGCTACTCGGGCGAGACTCATGACTTCCTGCTTACCAGCGCATACTATCTTTCCACCACCAAGCTTGCACAAGTCAATGGTGGATTGCGTTTCCACAGACCTCAAAAGCATCAAGTAAACTATTCAATATCCCAGATGTAAGAATACCATCAATAACAATAATTTATGTCAAAAGTTACGATGTGGCACTAATGCGGCGACACAAAGCTTTAATGCCTTACTGCTAACACACAAAAAAAAGTACAAAATGTTTTAATATTGAACATTGTACTGTACCTACCCTTAGGTTCTTATTATGTGTTAAGGAATCTGCCAGCGCTGTTATGCCCTCATGGTTGATTCCATTCTGTGGCATAGCTATATCCTTCAATGTACCTATCGTCTAATAAAACATATGAAAACTGATCAATGATAATGTAGAAGGGGATATAGGGAGGGGTGGGGTAGTATAGTACATGAAGATACACTGTGGATCTGTCCTCTATACCTGTACCCCTGTAAAGGAAGGTACAACATCAGTCATTAGCCGATTACAAAATTACCAAATTATTATCTGAAGCTAATTTGATGTGAAGTTGGTGAAGGTAATAAATAATCTTCCCAATAAATTATTTGCATGAAGTGCTCTCATTTCAGAGAACACACATTTTCAACAAGATGTCAGACAAGCTCCAAGTGTTTCTGTTGAAAATTGTGAATGTTTTTCCTCATGAAGTAGACTTCATTTTGCAATGAAACTTTCACAGGTTGGTTGTTTTAAGTGTAAGCTATCATACGAATAGAAGGTCATTTGCCAACATTACCAATGTTGTACCTTAATACCTTTGAGTGGTTTCTCTCCTACATGTATTTCTATTGTCCACCCTTGTCCCGCAACCCCTACACAAAAACCTGGTTATGCACTGAAAGTAAACATACTCAAGCAGTTTTGTAAACATAACTGATTTTGTACCTTCCCTTTAACCCTCCTACTATTGCTGCACTTTAGTGGGAAGTTGCTATAGAGGTCAAAACCAGTCAACTGCCTGTTTTGACTGTTGACAAAAATGTGCACACATCAGCATTTTTTACTGTTTTTATTGTCATTTTGACCACCCTGAACAATACCAGACAATGCTTTTACCAGTCAAAAACGGTCGACTCATTTTGACCTGTAAATGTACTTACTACACATAAGGTTTGACAGTGTTTGACTTTTAAGTGCACTAGATATACCTTGGCAAGTATATCAACATTTTGACTGATTTTGACACTTGCAGTAGTAGGAGGGTTAAGTGCACTAGATATACCTTGGCAAGTATATCAACATTTTGACTGATTTTGACCCTTGTACTAGTAGGAGGGTTAATGTACTTACTACACGTAAGGTTTGACAGTGTTTGACTTTTAAGTGCACTAGATATACCTTGGCAATTATATCAACATTTTGACTGATTTTGACCCTTGTACTAGCAGGAGGGTTAATGTACTTACTACACGTAAGGTTTGACAGTGTTTGACTTTTAAGTGCACTAGATATACCTTGGCAAGTATATCAACATTTTGACTGATTTTGACCCTTGCAGTAGTAGGAGGGTTAATGTACTTACTACACATAAGGTTTGACAGTGTTTGACTTTTAAGTGCACTAGATATACCTTGGCAAGTATATCAACATTTTGACTGATTGTGACCCTTGTAGCAGTAGGAGGGTTAAGTGCACTAGATATACCTTGGCAAGTATATCAACATTTTGACTGATTGTGACCCTTGTAGCAGTAGGAGGGTTAAGTGCACTAGATATACCTTGGCAAGTATATCAACATTTTGACTGATTGTGACCCTTGTAGCAGTAGGAGGGTTAAGTGCACTAGATATACCTTGGCAAGTATATCAACATTTTGACTGATTGTGACCCTTGTAGCAGTAGGAGGGTTAAGTGCACTAGATATGCCTTGGCAAGTATATCAACATTTTGACTGATTGTGACCCTTGTAGCAGTAGGAGGGTTAAGTGCACTAGATATACCTTGGCAAGTATATCAACATTTTGACTGATTGTGACCCTTGTAGCAGTAGGAGGGTTAAGTGCACTAGATATACCTTGGCAAGTATATCAACATTTTGACTGATTGTGACCCTTGTAGCAGTAGGAGGGTTAAGTGCACTAGATATACCTTGGCAAGTATATCAACATTTTGACTGATTGTGACCCTTGTAGCAGTAGGAGGGTTAAGTGCACTAGATATACCTTGGCAAGTATATCAACATTTTGACTGATTGTGACCCTTGTAGCAGTAGGAGGGTTAAGTGCACTAGATATACCTTGGCAAGTATATCAACATTTTGACTGATTGTGACCCTTGTAGCAGTAGGAGGGTTAAGTGCACTAGATATACATCAGCAAGTATATCAACATTTTGACACTTTTGACCCTTGTAGCAGTAGGAGGGTTAAGTGCACTAGATATACCTTGGCAAGTATATCAACATTTTGACTGATTGTGACCCTTGTAGCAGTAGGAGGGTTAAGTGCACTAGATATACCTTGGCAAGTATATCAACATTTTGACTGATTGTGACCCTTGTAGCAGTAGGAGGGTTAAGTGCACTAGATATACCTTGGCAAGTATATCAACATTTTGACTGATTGTGACCCTTGTAGCAGTAGGAGGGTTAAGTGCACTAGATATACCTTGGCAAGTATATCAACATTTTGACTGATTGTGACCCTTGTAGTAGTAGGAGGGTTAAGTGCACTAGATATACCTTGGCAAGTATATCAACATTTTGACTGATTGTGACCCTTGTAGTAGTAGGAGGGTTAAGTGCACTAGATATACCTTGGCAAGTATATCAACATTTTGACTGATTGTGACCCTTGTAGTAGTAGGAGGTTAAGTGCACTAGATATACCTTGGCAAGTATATCAACATTTTGACTGATTGTGACCCTTGTAGTAGTAGGAGGGTTAAGTGCACTAGATATACCTTGGCAAGTATATCAACATTTTGACTGATTGTGACCCTTGTAGTAGTAGGAGGGTTAAAGGGTTAACTAGTAATTAAAACTGTAAATACCTTAAACGCTTCCCCTAATGCGATGGCTCCAGGGTTCTCTAATCTGTTTCTTCCAGCTACAAACACCTCCAATGCTAATGGCTTCCCTGCCGCTGAGCTGCTCTTGTGACATCTGATGAGAGCTTCTGCTAGCAGCTAAAACAGGAAGATAAGTAAAATAAGACAATTATTATTCACACTGCAGCCATTTTTGTCTGGTTTCCTGACTGCTAATGTAAGATCACCATGAAAAATATCAGGCACCACATCACACTTTAACCATCGTTGTAATAATAATAATACACGATTCTTATAAAGCGCAAATATCCTAGCAACTAGATCAAGGCACTATACATTATTATCCCTGCTCTTCAGGCTCATAAATCATTCCTGAAACCATCTCAGCTCCCTGGGGAATATACAGCTCAATTGCTGCCGTTTCGGCACATAGGGTGAATCAAACACAACAACCAACTCTGCCCTCACAGGTACCCATTTACCCCTGGGTAGAGAGAAGCAATGTACAATAAAGTGTCTTGCTCGAGGACACAAGTACCATGGTTGTAACCAGGATTTTAACCCACATTATGACGACTCAGCCATCAGAACACAAATCCGATGCACTAAACTGCTCGACCATGGCACTCCATGGTCGAGCACTCCATGTCTGGTTTCCCGAATGCTGATTTAAAATCACCATAAAAAAGTCAGGCACCAGTCTTATTTACACAGTAGCCATTTTTTCCTGACTGCTAATGTAAGATCACCATAAAAATAAAATAGGCACCAGACTATGTTGGACATGAGCCTCATTTTGATTCCCATAGACCAAAGATGGCTGCTTATGTAAAAGGCTTATTAAACCTTAACCTTAACCCTAACCCTCCTAAATCCTCTATAATCCTCCAGAGGATTTGGAGGATTTTGAGGATTTTGGAGGAATGAGGCACGTTCGAAAATCACCAATTGGAGGATTATGGAGGATTGAGGAGGGTCGTGCATTTGATAGTGGAGGATTGTGGAGGATTGAGGAAGCATGGTTCAAAGAGATCCTGGAGGATTGTGGAGGATTGAGGGCATAATGGAAATTTACTTTCGATGAATGTGGAGGATTATTGAGGATTATGGAGGATTGTGAAGGATTGACAGAAACA
Organism: Zoroaster sp. YZ-2022; assembly: GCA_029582265.1. NCBI lineage: Eukaryota > Metazoa > Echinodermata > Asteroidea > Forcipulatida > Zoroasteridae > Zoroaster > Zoroaster sp. YZ-2022. The sequence goes on along the minus strand of CM055833.1, from coordinate 30,112,142 downwards.
TAATCTTGTATCCTTGTATTGAGGAGGGTCGTGCATTTGATAGTGGAGGATTATGAAGGATTGAGGCAGTGAGCTTCATGCATAAACTCAAGTTGGAGGATTATGAAGGATTGAGGCAGTGAGTTTCATGCACAAACACATTTCGGAGGATTATGAAGGATTGAGGAAGGTACCTGGTAATTAAGGCTAGGGAATTAGGGTTAATGAGAAAATAGTGAAATGCTTCAAGATTTATTTTCAATCTAATAAATGGATCATCAACTGACGGACCATTTCAGATTTAAATTGTAATTCACGTTTTCTCGAAAATGACATGTCAGGATGATTGGCACCATTACCAAGTTAAAAACCAAATATGTATGTTTGTATTCCGTCTCATTTTGCCTTTGAGAAAGAACCTGCTGGGTTCGAAACATAAGGCCAATAACCATTATTTTGCACTTTCTTTTAGGTTATTCTCTAAAGCTTCATGGTAATCACAAAAGGTGTACACCATTTTCATTTTTAAGTCAGTGGATTGCTGTTGTCTAGTGTGTTCATACCTTGCCTCCGATCCCAAGCCCATTGTTATTAAACCTCAGCTCCTTCAATGTGTAACACGCCTTGCTCTCGATCAGTTCCTGAATGGCCTTGACTCCATCTGGGCCAAAGGCATTATCACTGAGATCCAGCTCAACTAAGTGGGCATCAGCTCTGATGATAGCCGCACCTAGATACCTCTACAAGAGGGAGAAAACAATACCATGTAAAAATAACTCTGTGGTTAATGTTCTGTGGGTTTGTCATGTCTGATGGCAAGATAAAATGTTAAAATGCGTGTTGTGGGAGTATCTGCTGTTGCCGTTGATCTCCATTGTTGCCCAGTTGCATCTAGTTCTGGAACTAGCATCATTGTCAAGCACTCCTCCCTTCTCTCAATCAAGGTAGTAAAACCATATTGGAAAATAAAGTATACACCTAGTTTTTATTGACATTTCTCTTACATTTTTTATGTAAATCTATGAATATATGGGAACTAAATTGTTGCTTTTGAGTTTATTTGGAAGCAATTTATGACTTACATGTAAACATCAACTGGGAAATCGGACACGTCCCCTAAAAGCTATCGCCCCATATCCCTCTTGTGCACAACATACAAACTCATGGAGCGTCTCATTCTGACAAGAATTAACCCCATTGTCGATCCACTGCTTCCTCACGATCAAGCTGGCTTTCGACAAGGACGTTCCGCTGTTGATCAAGTTGTTCGTCTCACCCAGTCTATTGAAGAAGCCTTTGACAGCAAGCATGTGACAGGTGCAGTTTTCTTGGACCTAACTGCTGCATATGACACTGTGTGGCACCAAGGCCTTCAATTGAAGCTCCAGAGACTGCTCAGCTGTAGTCATCTCACTGACTTCATCATGGAACTTCTGTACACCAGATCCTTTGTCCTCTACACCAGCGATGGACAGAGAAGCCGACCACACAGGCTGAAAAATGGTTTCGCTCAAGGCTCTGTCCTAGCACCAACACTGTATAACATCTATACATCTGATTTTCCTGCTACCTCGGCCAAACGATACATGTATGCCGATGACGTTGCCCTCACAGTGTCTGCTCCAACTGTCGAGGAAGTGGAAGAAAAGCTTTCCACAGACATGAGCATCATCTACCAATATCTGAAGAACTGGAGGCTGAAACTGTCCACTGCTAAGACGGTCTCATCCATATTCCACCTGAGAAACCGCATGGCAAACTACCAACTCAAGGTGAAGCTGGACTCTGGTGATTACCTCCAATTTGATCCTCAACCCACATACCTTGGTGTCAGGTTGGACCGCAGCCTCACATTCAAAAGCCATTTGACAAAACTCAAGAGCAAGGTCTCTGCCAGAGTGGCTTTAGTAAGACGCCTGGCCAGTACAAACTGGGGTGCATCCTTCTCCACCCTTAAAACCTCAGTCATGGCTCTTGCACTCTCAGCAGCAGAGTACTGTGCTCCGGCCTGGACACAAAGCGTCCATACCCGTGGACTGGATGTACTTCTTAATGATGCAATGAGACTTGTCTCTGGCTGCATACTCCTCTGATCCACTTGCCCTTCCTATCGGGGATTCAACCTCCACAGGCCCGTCGGGATAACATATGTAGACGTCTGTACCGTAAAGCTGCTCGGCCGAACCACCTCCTGCATGAATTCCTCTTTGAAAAAGAGGCCCCGCGCAGACTGTCCTCAAGGAGGCCACTACGCCCGTATGCTGAGAACCTTGAGGTTGCTGGTGTTGCTGAACCAGCTGTCCCTGAGAGGCTCAAACCATATCTCAAATCTTGGTCCTCTCACCCTACTGGCGGCAATCTTCCCAGGAAGCCCTGGGTTCAGCTGAACCGCCTACGATCAGGCGCTGGCCGCTTTGCAGCAAGCATGAAAGTATGGGGTATAAAAGACTCTGACTTGTGTCCATGTGGTCAAACTCAGACTGCCGAGCATGTTCTGAATGATTGTGCCGAAACTGGACCACCATGCCCTCTGACTGACATTGACAACCCACAACTGGTGTCATATCTATATGATTGTCAGTTCTAAATGGCTGTGGTTGACATACGAAATAATAATAATCAAATGATAATTAAATTTTCTTTCTACATTTATATGTGCAATACATTATACAAATAAAAATATTACAGGAAATTAGGTATTCACATGTACAACAGTTGTGGGAAAATGTTTTTGTGGAAAGCCTTTGGGGAAGAATGTAGAATACTTTTCTATCAAAATATGACAAATACCACAGATTTTCCTTTAAAAGATGATAGAGAACACACTTAACCCTAACCTTCCCAAATCCTCCCAAATTCTCTGAAGGATTTTGAAGGATTGAGGTTACAAGCTACATGCTCTTTGCTAAAGTGAAGGATTTTGAAGGATTGAGGTTATTAGGCATACTTGCCTTTCCATGGTACATGTACATCCATGTTTGTTGTAGTGATTGCAAGGTCAGTGCTTGGGTCAGTGGACACTGTTTATTGCTTCATGCATGCAGGGAGGGTCCCTGGCCATGTCACAGATTAGAAACACATGTGTGCATACATGTCATGTGCTTGCTTTACTACTGAAGGATTTTGGAGGATTCAGGTTATGTGTAAGCAAATGGGCCTAGGGAGTTAGGGTTAAGGAGAGGAAAGTGTAATCAAGTGAGGATTTGAAACACTATTTTGGGAGATTTTGAGCAATGAATGTATGCACATCCAGTGAGATGTTGGCCATTTTGTCATCTGCTATTAACACAAGGGTTCTCCCCACGTACAAGCTAGCATATCGGCCCAATACGCAAAGAGTTTTGGCCGATACGCTGCCGAAATTGCCGATACGCACTTTTTTCACCCGATACACACTTTTTTTTTAATACATGTACCTAGACCTTTATTGTTGGTAGCGAAAACGATCACGTCATTGTCATGTCACAGTTTTAGTGGTCCAGGGAAACATAAGTTATAGTCCAACTTTCGTTTGCAGGCCTACACCAAATACGTACTCTGTTCACATGTCAACATGTGTATCGTTACATACACAGCGCATCCACTGGAATTCACATCACAGAAAACTCGTAATGAGACATGAATGCAGGCTATACTGTACTACTCATCGCATATCGCCGCCATGTTTATACAACGATTCACTTAGGAAACTGATTCCCTTTCCCAGACTCATTAGAAAGGCACTTCTTTTCCAAAGACAGGCACAAGTGAAACCACAGTGAAACCACAGTGAAACATCAACCCCCAAAAATATGAATATGCAACATAATGAACATATTCATAACACTCAAACAGCCAATGAAAAAAACATATAATTGGTACTATGCAAATTTATCCAATCGCGACGTGCGGAAATGGCATGTGATACTGGTCCTGAATAACCATGAACCACGTGCACACTGCATGCATTGCACACACAGTCTACAGCAGACTGCACGGACGGCGGACGAACCCTGTGTATGTACATGTACGAATTATACATGTACATGTACATTGCACATGCAGGGAATTCCCTTTCAAAACCTTTGTGTCGACAATTCTTGTTTATGAGATCGGGAGTATAATGTTATGTCTTTCAATTTCAAGTTGCTAGCATACATGTAATTATTTGAAAATGATGAAATATGGCTGATGTGTAAATACATGGATTTAACGAAGCTGCCCGCAAATGGTCGGCTGGCCGTGAACGAGACGTGACTGCTTGCAGAGTTTGCACTATGCTGTGATGATGGCGGCGTCTGAATCGTAGGCAACTTGTTGGCTTGATCGCACGGCATAGCCACTAAATAACATAAATATTTCTTTTTAAAAATGGGCGAAAATCAGTGTTTTTTATCTAGTTTTCGGTACAGAATAGACTACAGGAAATGTATTTAAATCAGAAGCAACTTTTTCATTCAAAATGGCAGGCGGGTATTAAATGGATACTCCACCATGCGATGCCTCAATCCTATAGCCTATTATTTATATTATTTTATATATTTATAAAATGTATATCTTCATATAACTTTCAAAGTAAGGTTTAAATAAAATTGATAACTGATTTAAAACTACATGTGTCAGTTTAAATATTTGTGCAGAAAATGTAAAATAGTGGTCACTGACTAATGAGGCTTTCTGGTAAATTAGAGTGTGGAAAAAATGTATGACTGAAAATAATTTCTAAAACCTCCTGGAATCTCCTAAAATGCACCAGAGAGCATCTAAAACTAAAAACTTTCCCACGGCCCTTAAGCGGGCCCCGGACCCCACGACGTGAAGGGCTTTGCGCTCGCAGATTTAATCGCCAAAAATAAAACCCACACAGTTTTGAAAAATCCTGGGGAGAACCCTGAACACATACTTAGAAATCGTGCACAAGTGGCCGTTGGGTTCAATATTCTTTCCCGCCTTTGTTACAGTACATGTGTATTACTCACCAGTGCAGGTGGAATTTCTGATCTAAGTCTGCCGGTAAACATGTCTGCCCATCTTGCTCTCTGGAAAACAAATAAATGATATTACTTAATGATGCTAATGAAAAGTAAGACTAATTGCGGTGACACCATGTGGAATCTCAATTGAGTAGTAATTAGTTCTGAAAAGAACTGGGGGTACAACTCGACGTTTCGATCAGTATGCTCTGATCGTCCTCAGGAGAATGCCGGACTCTGGAAAATGCTGCTGCTTAAGTAGACTGCTGGAGGATCATCGCATGATGCTAATGAAGGTCCAGCAGCAAGAATAAGAATGATAACACAAGGTCTAAATATTTCCCATGTTGTACCTACATAAGAGAGCTAAATAATGTCTTCTCCTGTAGGGTTGTGATGGCAGAAAGAAAACCAATTAAAAAAACAAACCTCAAATTCTGGCCTTTTCTGCAATGCTTTGGCTATTGCTTCTGCAGCATCTTTGCCGACCGTGTTGCCTTCTAACTTCAGTGACTGCATATCTTTGCACTCTTCAATGGCTTTCACAATATCTTGGGCTATTTATAAAACAAAAATTGTATAGTTTGGCTATTTATTTACTATTGTCTAGAGGTGTAATGATTCACCGATGCATCGATTATCGCGATACAAAACCGTGTATCGCGATACTGATTATTTTTTTTGAGTTCACACAAAATTTCATCAAAATACACACAAAATACTGAATTTTTACATAGGTCTACATGACATTTAGCCTACAAAAGTTTTCCCTGACAAAAATGCCCGACCGCCATCTTAAAAAATGCCGATGATAAAATCTGTTTTGAGTATGGCACTCTCTGTGTTCCCCACAGCAACTTTGGTTATAAATTACAAGACAACCCCGTTTGAGTGATACACTTGGTAAAAGAAATAACGTTTTTTCGCGTATAGTCGCCACTCCCGTATTTTCGCCACCCGTTCCTTCTGACGTCGTGCCTCAGCCAAAGATGGAGCGACTGATAAATATTTTGAACCAGAAGTGACATCAGATTATCTTTGGTGGAAAGTGTACATTTTTATGTTAATAATCATGCTTACCAATTGTCCAATAATAGTTCCGATATATAATTGTATGATGCACAAACTTTTCCCGCGCTGATCATAATGCATATGCAATTTTCACACCGCAAACAATTTCAGGCGACGGCAACGTACACGCTGCGTGAACTGTGGCATGTTGCCAGTTCTAGCGAGTCAAGTCAAAATCTTTCATGATATGCTTTATCGTTTATATTTTTAAGTTATTTGTAAACTGTTTGTTTAAAAATATTGTTTTAATTATATAAATTAGTTAAATTACTGGGTGGCGGCTATACGATAACTCGATTTTAATGAAGTGGCGAGTTAACAATAAATATGTAATTAGGTTATACACCGCATGTTAAAAACAGACCGTTATGCCACACACAGCGCGCAGGTTGCAGACCTGCAGCACAGGCACATGACCTACCTCAAGATGATTTACACAGTCCCTCGATCAAGGGTCCATGGGAATATCGACATGTACATGTAAAATGAAACGTAAGCATTGTAGTGAAGCACGTGGATCAGGTTTGCTCCACCCACAGCTAGCAAATGACAGGTGGCCAGTCTAAGGTTTAGCTCCGCCCAATCATGTCAGCCATGTGGGCTCTTCCGCACACTGTGCATGCCCTTATTGCTAGGCCTAACGTGCATTACCGTATAGTCGCCATCCAAAATGCTTATTTGGACCTAGCTGTGGTGACCGCAGCCCTACTACCTGACTTTTACAACTTCTGTCATTAACGGACGGTAGTAGCGCTACGGTGAATGCCCATGGTAGTCCTGTATGGACAAGTATCGATATTGAGCAGGCAATGTTCTGTACCCCAAAAAGGTGTCCCAAACATGAGAAATGCTCTTCAAACTCACCTCCAAGATTCTATGCCACCTACAGATGCCTCTTCTGAAGTTTAAAACCATGCAACTTGCATTGGCGAGATTTTATGGACATTTTAAGTTTGGAAAAATGCAAGATTGAACTAATAAACATGGAAACTGCTGGATTTCCCAACAATGCATTGCGCGCATACACAATGACCCTCCTGCTACCGGTAAAAAGCGAAAACAGGCGGTATGGCGCCACCTGGCGATTTTTAGCGTGCCAACTACATACATTTGGTATGCTTAAAATCGCTGGCTATACTGCCTGTTTTTCGTTTTTACCGGTAGCAGGAGGGTCAATGTATGCGCAAAAAATCGCAGTTTCCATGTTTACTAGTTCAATCTTGCATTTTTCCAAACTTAAAATGTCCATAAAATCTCGCCAATGCAAGTTGCATGGTTTTAAACTTCAGAAGAGGCATCTGTAGGTGGCATAGAACCTTGGAGGTGAGTTTGAAGAGCATTTCTCCTGTTTGGGACACCTTTTTGGGGTACAGAACATTGCCTGCTCGATATCGATACTTGTCCATACAGGACTACCATGGGCATTCACCGCAGCGCTACTACCGTCCGTTAATGACAGAAGTTGTAAAAGTCAGGTAGTAGGGCTGCGGTCACCACAGCTAATTTGGACCATTATTTAATTATTGTTTTTTCCCCTAGCGCTTAAAGTTTATTATCACGTACCTTAGTTTATCTAGGTATTTGCAACATAAATAAACAATAATTCCAGTCTAAATTCAACCTTTTGTAATTGTATATCTTTCAAAATGGTCATAAGCGAGTGGCGAAATTACGCATGACTACTCCTAAACTCGCCATTGCGTTATTTGCACCTGTTCCTACGTGCACAAAGGCAATCATCGCATAACTGGAATAGCCTCGGAAATGCATGTTCCACCAAGTAAATCCCAGGTCCGATGGCTTCAACATACATGAAATATGTATTCAGTCAATTACACTTCCTCCACCTGCGATATTGATGGAACATTTTAATAAAATGCCATGCATGTTGAAACCAGAAACTAACAGTAACAATGAGTAGGGACCGAAACGGACAACTGCGCATCCCCTTTGCGCATGTCACGAAACACTGCACAAAATTTGGTTCAGCTCAACCATTTTCCGCGCTTGCGAAAAAGCCTTGTACCGCAAAGGATTGTGGGTAAAAGTGCATGCCCACGCGTTCCATGTGAAGCAGAAAAGCCAAGCTGACCATCGACGAAAGTTCCGATCAAAATCGCTAAATTTTCTCTGTTTTCGTTGAATCTACAATTCGGTGAGTATTTGTTTCTTGAAATTTAAATGTTTATACATGACCTAAGTAAAAATAAGGGTGAAATTTGATTATTTTAAGGTTCAAACTGTCCATCAAACTTGTCCTTTTAGTTGTGCTTACGAGCACATTCGCCCACGAGCGGTCCGAACGTAGCGAAACGGTCCGTGTAACTCACTGCCGTCGAAGCTGTGTGAAGCCCGGTAGGCTTTCCGCTCGCGCACGCTGTGTGTGCAACAATTTTATCGGACTTTCGTTGGGCTTTAAAACGCTTTCTAAATGAAATAGAAGGGGACAATCTTGTTCTTTGTAAATATTTCAGCAATTTCTAAGTATCATTCGTAGGGGGATGGACAATATTTATTGATATTTATCATATTTATTTTATTATTTATTTTAATTTTATTTATTTATTTTTTTTTTTTCAAATGTTTTTTTTTCAATTTTTTCAATTTTTTTTTTTAAATAAAAGGCAAGTACGGTTGGAAATTTATTCATCCGGCAGCTGCCTTATTTGTTTTTGTTTTGGTTTTGGATAGCTTTTTTCTCCTTCATCAAGCTTTAATTTGTTTAGTTTAAATTATTATGCCATTTTCAAATTGTGTAAGTTTTTTTTAACTAAAAGGTTGACTTGATTATAAGCTCAGTTTTGATGGTGTGCATTATGATGAAACTTTTATTTTGGTATTTTCAAATATCAAAGGAAACAGTGCCAACTCGACTATTTATTAATATTTTGCCTTTTTCTTTCATATTCAGAATGCCTGTTTCAGTTGACGTATGGCGGCTGAGAGTAGGTCTTTTCACAATGCCTCCATCCAAGTCATCAAGGAAAGCTGGCCAGTTACACGAGTGGCAGAGTGATGTGTCAGGACCATCAGTCGGTGTGATGATTTGCCTCCTGTTTATCGGAATGATGGCAGTTCATTTTGTCCGTCATCCATGTGCACTAGACATGAGTGGAAATGAGTTTGAGCCCAATGAGCATTCGTTCATCCCTATCTGCAGCTGAATCTTCTTCTGGCTGGTGATGTGGAGGAAAATCCTGGTCCATCTCCGCTTCTAAGTGAGGAAGACTTAAACGTTCTAAGAAGAGGGGAAGAGCTGAATGAGAAGCCATCGACTCTGCTTAACAAGCACATCAACCAGTTGTACCAACTCAAGAAACAAGACAAGAGCATCACATGGGCAGATGTCATTCTTTGGTTGGCACAACTAATGGACAAGCCTGTGACGGATTTTCCTAGTGAAGCTGCCATTTTTAAGTTTTATTTATTCTGTATTTTGGTTGTTTTATTAATCAACATCCCTTGCATAGTTTTCTCTGTTAGTATATGTACATGTGCTGCTTTTGTAACACAACAATCACTGAAAAAAATTAAGTCTTCATTGTATTGGAGTGCAAAGTTACGGACATTTCAATTTATTTACTGCTTTGTTTACTTAACAAGTGAGTTGCTGGTATTAGGTAAACAAATTAAAACATTAATAATTAATTAACTTGATCAAATTTTTAAGATGAGTTTTTTAAATGTTGTACTTTAAGATGTGCAGTAATAGATGTATTAGTTTGTTTGATCAGAATTAATCATAATTTATGATTAAAGGGTATTTACACATTATTGATTGTTATCTTTGTTTCCATGGCAACACAATTTACTTTAATTATTGTTAATCAATTGTTATGTGTGTTTATAATGTTTTGCTGTAATATCACTTCAGTAACTGAAAAAATCAAGTAAGCATTGTATTGGAATGCAAAGTTACGGATGTTTCAATTTGTTTACTGCTTTGTTTACTTAACAAGAGAGTTGCCGATATTAGGTAAACAAATTAAACCTTTAATAATTAATTAACTTGATCAAATTTTGAAGGTGAGTTTTTTAAACGTTGTACTTTTAGATGTGTAGTAGGCCTAATAGATGTATTAGTTTGTTTGATCTTAATTATTCATATTTCATGGTTAAAGGGCATTTACACATTATTGATTATTCTTTGTTTCCATGGCAACGTAATTAAAAATAATTAGCGTCGATTAGTTATCAAACTCTGCCGTTGAATACTTATGTATCATTTTTACCAACCCTGAAAAAATTGGAAAGTAATAAACTTCCTATGCAAAGTTATGCTCAAAACAATTTGTTTACTGCTTTGTTTACTTTCTTTATGAGGTATAAACAATGCATTTTGTCTTAATGTTTTACCATAAATACAATTGAGAAAATGGGACGGACACAATGAATATTGTCCGAACTTACTGGACCATAACTCTGGAACCCCTTGACCGATTGTTTTCATTCAAATGTCAAATGACTTAGAAATGTCTATCTGTTTGAAAAACATCAAACAGAGACTGCAGTTTGAAATTTTTCATTTCTGTCCCTACAATGAGTAACATTCAGGCTTCCTAACAATAATGCAAAAAACACATAACCTACCATCTTCTGCTTTGTCGAGTTTAAGCCCTTTTCCAGCAAAAGAGACCTCATTTATCTGTTTGACCGTGGCCTTTGCCAGTAAATCGGCAACCGTCCCTACCCCGTCTCCTGCCCCAGCATTCGCCATTTCAAACTTCTTCCTTTCCCGCGGTGTCGGTCTGCTCCTTTGGGGTAACTTCACTCAGTCGTAAATCTTCTCTCTGTTACAAATGTCCTTTACTAAAAAATCAAATAAATACGTTCTCCAATTAACACTGATTATGCACAACAGTATTTTGAGAAAAGGAAATAAGGTCTTCTAACTGAAAACTAATGCAGAAAGTTCCGTTCTCCACAGTAAATGTAGTTTCACGAGCACACTTTTCAAAAGAAATTGTAGATAAGTTGGTATCCGTATGTTCCCGTTGGTAAGTTATTAGGATGTTTGTACATTATTTCAATTATTTATATTCAGAGGTTGTTGGATACCAGTTTACATTTATTCCCGGCCCCCAAGTATACCGCCCTCTATCGATCAATATCTCTGACTAAAATATTATTGTTGAGGCGCTGGTGTGTGTACATGTGGTAAGGAAGGTGGGAGCCAGACGTCTAATAAAAGGCGTAATGCTAATGTTGTCTGTATCCTGAAAATGGCAGCTCCAGATTTACCAACAGAATACGACGAAATTGTTCTTGGAACAGGTAAATTAGGAAGTGCAGTGGTAAAAATGATAGATTCTTCATATTTCGATACAGTTAGAAAGTTTTATTGTGGCCATTTTGTTCATTTAAAAGTCTAAACTAAATTATTATAGGGGGGCCTACATTCTGATCTGTCACGGTGTCACTTTTGCACAGCGAAAAATGGCCTACATGAAACGGCACGGAGCGGCCGCGAGAGGGCGACACAGCCACCTCATTATATGACGTCACGGATACTCGCTATATATGGCAATTTCCATGAATGAAATTGCCGCGCATGCGCATATACTTGCCACGAGTCACTCGCTGTGTCTGTACTTCAATAGAGCTCGTGACAATCTTTCTAATGGTAGGACCTACCAAAAATAATCTTACGATTTGGGCGTTTTCTTCTATTTTTTTCTGGAATTTCTTTGATTTAAACCTGAGGTCAGGATCAACAACTTGCGGATTCGTTGCTGATATTGTGAGTTTCGTAAGTTATATTTTTGTTACCATTTTAGTATTAAACCACGCCACTGTCCAAATGTGTTCGGGATGTATTAAATAATCATTGACAACGTATTATATGTATGGGATGGATGGATTGAGTGTGCCGTGTGATTATGCATGGAATTGTCATGAGCTGGATGATGGGGATTTTGATGCGCATGTACATGCGTGCATGGTGTGCATAGGTGTTAAAACTGTTTGCGCTTGCATATGTATGACTTGCCACGTGACTTCCGCGGCACCGAAAATCAACATGTGTGCGTGCATGCATGCGAGTTTGCATGCGAGTTTGCATGCGCTTGCCACCGAGTTTCTGTGACGTCACGAGCTCAGGAGCGAGCCGAGCCAACCAATGAGCACCGCACTAGTTTCGCACTGCACCAGTTTCGCACTGCACCGTGACCATCCGTGTTACAGTACTAATGGGGAATTTTTCGCTGTGTTTTGCCATGTTTGCCTGGTCTCTGGAAAAACACCTGTCTGAAAATGAAATAGCCTAATAGGTGAATGCAGAATGGGGGTGCTGTTGACATGATTGACCTGTCGCTGCTTTCTACTTAGATAGGTATGTGAAGATACGCATCGATCGCGGCCGATATTTTCTGCCCGATTTCTGTTCCGCATCGCGTCATGCACGCTGGGGAAATCCCCATAAATTCGCATTCTGATTGGCTGTAGACGATGATGACGTAGTGGAAAATCCCCTCTTACATCCGCCATGTTTGATTTTTTTATTTTTGGAATGTTTTGACCTTCGCTGGAAAAGTTTAAGAAATCACTGTTTTGACGGCACAAATACCACTCTAAGGCCCAATCCTACATTATTGAAAGGTTAGTCTACATTATTGTTTTTATTTCATCTTTAAAATCCCAAAGTTTCATTGTATTTTATGGGTCCCAAAAAAAATTGACTTACCTGAGTCTGGCGGCGGGTCGGCGCGACCCGTCGCAGCTGATTAACGAAGCGAATCACAAGCGTTTTGTTCAAACCACAATCGTTTTTATTCAAAAAAGTCGCGTTTTCGGTCACAAAATTCTAATCAAGTACCTGTCAGAGAAATGACGCTAATAATGAGCTCCAAATGCGTGTAATTTCCTTATCAATTAAGATATCTCAATAACTTTGGTACCACTGTGTAGGATTTTTCAAACTCTTTCCAGTGGTACTAATTGCATTGGTATTGGTTCACTTTGAATATTTTCTTCACATACCTAACTTAGAAGACTTAACCACGCCTAATATTTTTAAATACATATTCCATTGGGAATTGTTTTGTCATCAAGTTGGTATGGCATAGTTAAACCTTCATGGTAATATGTGCCATGTTTTTAACAGGGCAAAATTGTTTATTTCAAACACTCACCGTTATGACCCACACTCGAACTTCGTACTCATCATAGCATGCATCTGACAGATGTAGGGTGTGTGAAGTTCATATTCGTGCACATGCTACAGATGGAAATGCACATGTGCGCAAACTTTCTACATGTCGGACGCCTTCCTCCATGCTGTAACGTTTTTGTGTGCATGAACGTTAGCCACCGAAGCATAAACAAGTGGGAAATATCACCATTTTCAGGTAGAATTTTACATAATCAAGGGTCCGGTGACCATCGTGAGATTGCATAGAAACAGAATGTGTGGAAAAATGGTGGAAAAATGCATAATTTTATTCAACATATTGAATGTACAGGGAGAAATAAGGTTTCATCAGGATGAACCTGGTGCGCGTGTCACCTCAGATCCGTGCGTCGGCTTTTTTACTTTTCTTTTTTTTGCTATGAAACAATGTCCAATTGCAGCCAAAATTGCTGGATCAATTGGAATTCTGCCGTGCTGTATTTTAAACGACTTTTTCTCATAGGGCTATGAATGTTTGCTGGATTTGTGAGGCCTCTCTTAACCACTTTGTACATGGGAAATTTGGTCCCTGTGTGTACATGTATCACGTATTTCCCTGTGGCAAAAAAAAAAAGATTACCCATAAAATTAAAAAAAAAAAAAAAAAAAACGTCACCGCACCGATTTTGAAACTGACCTATGACCAGAAACTGGAGACTTTTTTTGGCCTAACTATAGCCACTGTGTTTATGCAGTGTGCATTTCATACAGTGCATCAGCATGTAACGTAACGTGTAACAGCTTTTTGAGGTATTTACAAAAACAGATGAATTAACCCTAACCCCTTGGGTATTTTTACTAGAAAGTATCCTGAATCCACCAAAATCCACCAATTTTGTCACACACAAAATGCTGGTGTCCTGAATCCATCAGAATCCGCCAGTGTAGATATTGAACATATCCTGAATCCGCCAAAATCCACCACAAAATTTTTGGTGGATTTTGGCGGATTCAGGATACCATGCTCACATGAAAATTTGTGTAGTATGTTGCTGCATAGAATCCATCAAAATCTAACATATACAGTACATGTAACTATAATCCATCAACCAACATGACCAAGCAGTTAAAAACTATTGAAATCCTGAATCCATCAAAATCCGCCACATGCTCAATGTGGAGGTATCCTGAATCCACCAAAATCTTCCAATACAGGGGGATGGATTTTGATGGATTCAGGGTGGTTAGGGTTAAAGAGAATGAAAAACATTGATATTTGGTTATATTCATTTGAACCATCTTGTCTAGAACTAACATGTGAAAGTTTCATCACAACATTATAGGTGTTTACGTTTATGAGAAAATGGCGAACAACTTGAACATGTTTTTATGTTTTAATAAGATTGCTGGACGGCAATTGTTTGTAAATTCCTGTTTTCTCTGAGAAAGCACTTCAGACTAAATAAATTATTGATACATACCTGTAAAAATCAATCTGAAAGTAAGTTTTTAGATAATTTGTAAAATAGGCCTAGATAAATCTGATAATTGCCAATGTTGTATCTTCCCCTTAATTTCAAAATTGTTATTGACAGGATTGCAAGAAAGCATCTTGGCAGCTGCACTGGCACGGATTGGTCATCGAGTACTCCATCTTGATAGGTGAAGACTTTAACCATAAATCAATTCTTACTCATTAACGTTACATAATATTCCCATGATTTTATGCCACTTTTTAGAGTGCAATTTCTAGTTAACTTCGGAAATATATTTATCCCCAAAATTAATGGGTTACTTGTTTTTCCTATTCATCTTCTTGCTTCTTTTCTCTGAAAGTGCATAGGGACCTCATGGTGATATGTGCTAAAGAAGAATTTGTTTATTATTATTAAAACATTTTCATATTTATGTCTTGATACAGAAATGACTATTATAGCGGAAGCTGGGCTACTTTCCATCTCCGCAGCTTGCTGGATTGGATAGACATAAACAAAGCCTCACAGGTAGGTAGCATCATTATCGCTATGGTAACGGACAGTATTCATTACAAACAACTTCTGTTGTCCTCAGTGATGGATCCAATTTGAACATGAAACATTTGTTCACGAAAACCTTTTCAATTTCAGCCCTCCTAGATTCACTGTTGGTACTGTTCAGACATTTACTATTCTTCCCTTCAGAAAGAGTATTTATTTATTATAAAGTGATCAGTGATTATCACTGTTTTCCTTGAGGAGCTAGCTTTGAAATGATAGAAGACAAAGAAGAAATTTAAGGTTTAGAGGTAGGAGGAAAATGTTTTAGGGGATCCCACATGAAATAATTCCACATTATGGGATTCAAACCATGGGCCAATTTTATAGAACTGCTAAGCAGATAAAATTACTTTAATCGTAAAAAAAATTCTTCAAAGCTTTACTGAGATGGTTTCCATCAAAATTTTCATACAAAATATGCAGACTTTGGCTGGTTGTCTGTTTCAAATTGTTTATCAAAAACATTTGCTAAGCAAAATGTTCTGATTATTAGCTCTCTGAAATTGGCCATAGGGACATGAGAGTTGAAAAGTGAGGAAGGAATATTTATCAAAATGTTTTTTGTAGAAATTTTGTGAACATTTAAAGAAAATTTGTGATACAGTATTTTAGTAAATTAACAAATATTTTTTCCTCATCGTTGTAGGAATCTGAAGGAATACCAAGTGCCTCCAATGAACCAGAATCCCAAGATCAGAGTGCACCAGAATCGGATGCTTCCAGCCAGCTGGGGGAGGGAGAATGCTTCTTGGAACTGCCACAGAATGCTCGTACAGTAACAGATCTGGATGTCACCTGTTATGTCAGGTAATTATAACAGAAAGTTGAAAAGACTGTTTCAATACTTTTGACTTGAATATTCTAGAAAAAGGAACTTAAAGCAATTTTTCCAAAATAAGTTTGAGTTAAGCTTACAAGACTGAGTTTTAATAATTTATGATTGATACCAGCGTAGTGACTCAATATGTGTCATGTTCTAACAGTTATATTTTGAGAATGATGGCCTAAAAGCCCTGTTAACCACAATTGGGATGATTTCTTTATCAAAGCAAACCAATTACGTGAGCATTCTTCCTTTGTTTGTGAACCAGAGAGGGAATTGAGCTGCCGAGCCTAGAGAGAGTGATCATACCCCCTCGTGTGTCAGACCAAGACCATGATCCACCATCCCAGGGGGCTGAGGGACAAGACCCGTCTCAGAGTTCACCTGAGCCAAACAATTCTGTTCAAGAAACCAGTCACACATCCAACCAAAATGAACCTCAAACAGAGGGTGGGGAGCAGGCAACTGAGACTACCCAGGGGCCAGCCAATGGCAATCGGGTGACATCCTCAACAAACCAATCAGGGACAGCTGAAGAAGCAACAGGTGGATTAGTGCCATCAGGTCAGGCAGAAGGTCAGAGTTCACAAGTTCAAAGGTCAAATGAGGCAGCTGCTGAAGGTCACTCAGGACAAGGACCCGAATCTGCTGGACAACAACAGCCAGGGTCACAAGAACAGGAAGTTGAAGGTCAAGGGTCAGGCGATCAAGGATCATCAGGTGAAGGACAGAGAAGAACAGGAAGTGGCAGGACAGAATGGACCTGGGCTAAGATCAGCCAAATGTGGAGAAAATTTAACATCGACTTAGCACCAAAGGTTAACCCTCTTTCCTTTATTTAACAAATTAAAGCTTTTTTGAAAATAATTCAAGAGATTGGTATTCTTCAAATAGAAGTGAAATATGAGCAAAATGAAGTATTACTTTAAGCTGGTATACACTTTTGGCAAGATGTCTGTAAATGTATCCATACTTTATAAGAGTCAAGAGCCCTGCTTTTTTTGGTTTAAAACACAGTTGATGTTCTGTCGTGGTTCCATGGTTGAGTTGCTGGTAACATCTCGCATTAGTCGATACGCAGAGTTCAAAGCCGTCAGCAGGATACTCACACTCATTGATGGGAAACTAGAACAGGTTCGTAGCGATGACAGAATACAAATATTGTATGTGGTAAATGTAAGTTAAAAGAACTGTTAGTCGGTTTTTGTTATGGCTATTCACAAAGCAGTGTCGTACATTTTGAGTGTTACGAACAAGTTGTTAATACATAACTTATGTTCTGGTGGCTGAATCTTGAGAATATGTTTCCAATTCTTTAAAATCTTAACCACATTAGGGAACATGGTGAGTGTGGCGTTGAGCATGACACAAGATACTAGATGGCAACAGACTTATCTGTCCTTTTCAATTGTTCATGTTATTCTGAGCATGCACACAATATCAACAACAATATTGTAAAAGCACCAGTAAGTCTGCTGTCACATGTCAAAAATCAAAAGTCTGTCTCCAAATGTGTTTCTTAAAAGTATTTACATTACATTACATTACATTACAACAAGTATTTATCATGTGCCATTCCCGAGAGGCTCATGGCGCTTACAAAAGTTAATATGACATAATAAATACAAATCAGGATAGAATAAGACATAAATTGATGCAAAATTAATGAGGAAACAAGTGAGTTTTAAGAGCCTTCTTGAAGGCATTAACAGAAACAGATTGTCTGATATAAACAGGAAGATTGTTCCATAGCTTGGATGCACAAACAGTGAAAGATCTATCACCAGCTTGGACTCTTGTGATAGGATATTCAAGGCGGAGATAGTCATCTGTTGATCTTAAATGCCTATTTAATTGCTGAACTTCTATCCAAACTATTGACTTGTTTTATTTTGTCTTGACAATTTTGTTGGACTTTAGGTACCCTGTTCACGTTCAGATGTATTTAGTAGTAAGTATGTGAGTGTGCTGGAGAAACGTATGTTGATGCGTCTAATTGAGTTCTGTTTGAACTATCAGGACAGACTGGAGGATTATGATGGTAAGGAACACATTCAACTCCTGGAGGTTGTCACCAACTAACATACTCGCTGTATTATTGCCAAAATGTGGAACTCTTTGGATTGCTTTACCAAAATGAATTAAAACAGAACTTCTATACTGAATTCTATTAAATCATGCTTTTTGATAATATTTTTGAAAATATTTAATTTGAAACTATTTGTTATCCTTTCAAGAAAATATAAACATTCAAATCTTTTTTATGCAGTTATAATTTGTTTTGACAAACTGACTCATGGTAATGTCTAATGGAGACGCCTAGTTGTATTATGTATGCCAGACTTATATCAAACTGCTGTTGTATTAATACGGTGTTCACTCCCAACAGAATATCGCGACAGACCCTTTGAGGAATTCCTGAAGTCTAGGAAGTTGACGCCAACCCTTCAGCATTTTGTGATGCATTCCATTGCCATGGTGAATGCCAATACACCGACAGTAGAGGTACGTCGTAAATGACCACTGTAGTCAAGATCGATACATTAATCTGTAGTTGGCAATCAGCATTTGTGCTGGTTACCTAAAGGACATTAATCTGTAGAAGTGCCGGCAGTCAACATAGAAAAGCTATTTTTTCAGAAGGACACAGTTTTTTTTTACTGAAAACAGTTTTTTGATGTGCTTTTCCTCTTTTTGAACGTGACAAAATGCTTTGAAATTGTTTTAAAGGAAAGGTACAACATTGGCATTTGAAAATGTATGTTCATTTCAACCCCCAGTTTTCAAGAAATATATCATACAACTTATCTGTCAAAACTTCATCACACAGGTGCTCACATATATCATACAACTTATCTGTCAAAACTTCATCACACAGGTGCTCACATTTTGGGGGAAAACAATGAAAAACTTGTTTTTTGTTGGGAATTTTTTTTCTTTCTAATTTGCTATTCAAAAAGTTGCCTTCTGGCATTTTTTTTGTAAATTCGAAAGCACAATTCCCGTTTCCTCTAAAATGAAAGCACTTCAGAAATAATTTCTTAGGCTGATTGATATGTGTATTATTTTGACACCAAGTAAGGTTTTAGATTTTACCAATTTTGTACCTTCCCTTTAAATTGTAAGGCCATTTCTGAAACAACAGCTTTGGCTATGGCTAGATCACTGCATCTGCCTATACTTCAATATTGCCACTGCAGCCAATAACCATAGCCGTAGCAATAAAATCACGCTTAATTTTGAACATGTACAAATACAGTATTCCTCTTTTTTGTTGTTCAGGCACTGAAAGCAATGCAGTTCTTCCTACGGTCATTGGGTCGCTATGGTAACACTGCATTTCTATGGACACTCTATGGTAGTGGTGAACTCCCACAATGCTTTTGCAGGTATAACTTAATTTTACATGATGACTGAAAAATTGGAAAAAACGTATTTGTTTTATAATATTTATTTTGATTATTTATCATGCCTTGTGGTTTGTCAAACAAAACCATAAGATTGGAGTTTTAATCTGTTTACCCAAATACGTTTTCATTTTTTGTGTGTCAGGATGTGTGCTGTATTCGCTGGTATCTACATGTTGAGAACCAATGTAAAGAGACTCATCATTGATGAAAACAATGTGTGAGTTTTTTCTTCAAAATATTCTTCTTTGAATTTGATATAAACTAAAATAATTTATGGACAAAGTTTTGACTTGATCGGGTGACCATGACTTGAATCTGACATGAGTAACATATTGTTGTTTTACTTGTCTTGACTTGTAAAAAATTACTTGTAACTTGACTTCTGTGCCATCCTATCTCTGTGAGCTTATTATACCATACCAACCTAACCACAGTGGACTCCGTTCAAATTCTGATTCCCGGATCTTCAAAAAGCCAACTACACATTTAACTGCGGCTAACAAGGGTTTCTATACTGCTGCACCCAGTATTTGGAATGAACTACCATCTGGTATCCGTCATGCTCCTTCATTGAGTCAATTTAAAACATCTCTCAAGATTCATTTGTTTTAGGCACTATGTATTTTTAAATTGTACTTGCATCTCACTGTAAAGCGCTGTGATACCGTTTGTGTAAGTGCGCTATATAAATGCCTTCATTTTATTGTATTGTGTTGTACTTAAGCAGTTCGCGGCAGGAATAATAAAGTTTTTCTGGGCCCCTGTGCGGGTTTCTTTTTCCCACACACACGTTAATGGAAGCTTCCACAGCACGTGGCCACGTCTTCCGAGCATGTCACCGTACACGCGTGGCTCAACCGAGCATGCATACAAATATTCCGGAGTTTCCTCTGGCATGTTTAGACGCTCTCCGATCCGTGGTGCAAATAAAAATTGCGTGTATACATGGCCTCCGACTCGAACTGGTTAAGTAAATCTTGTAGCTTTGCATGGTGAGGAGGATAAGTAAGACTAATTGCAGTGACACCATGTGAAATTCTCAATTGAGTAGTAATTAGTTCTGAAAAGAACTGGAGGTACCTCCAATTCTTTTCAGAACTAATTACTACTCAATTGAGAATTTCACATAGTGTCACCGCAATTAGTTTTACTTGTATTGTACTTGTTAAAAGTGACTAGTGACTTGACTTGTGAAGAAATGACTTGTGACCAGAATATAAGCCCGAAATTGGAAATGGGGCATCAACATTTGTTTTTCTTTGAAAAACAGGGTGTCCAAATAACAGTACTTTTGCATGTGTATCACAAATAAAACAGGGTGTCCATTTTAAACGTAAAAGGTATTACTGGTTAACTCTAAAATTGCAACTTGACTTGGTAAGAAACAACTCGGTTAACTTGTTTTGTTGAAATTTGTTTAACAATATAATTTTTCCCTAATTAGGTGCAAAGGAGCCGTAGACTCTGATGGCAGAAGACTAACTTGCAAGTGAGTGAGAAACTAGCATTTTGTTCATGTAGCTGGTTACTTTTTATTCTGCTGGACTGGACAGTGTCTATTCACTCTGTTCATTAAGTGAGCCATTACGGGAATCCTTCATTAGAGAAAAATCCAGTATCACACATCCTTTTCATGTTTACCAACTCACACCTCTTATCTGCTTGGACAAACAGTGGCTTTTAATCCCTTTATCTGAGTGACAGGCGATATGTAGCCGGTACTACTTTTAACCACTGAAGCGTGAAGACTGATCTACCAGCACAAGCCACTGTATTTATTTCCTAGTGCATGTATTGTGCAAGGGTTGAGGCACATTTTTGTATTATTATGGTGGGTGGTTTAAATCTTTTCCAAGTTCACCTATTAATGTAGTAGAAAGTTGAGGTAGCAACCATGAAGATATTTATTTAGAGTTGTGGCTTAGTTCCAGAGTCATCACAAATCTTTTTTAACATTTCCATGGTGCTACAGAAAGCAGTAACACTAACCAGATTGTTTCCCACATCTCTATTTTCCTACCAGAACATTGTTAGACACACTAAGCAATAATGAAACATAACCACAATAGATACGTTCAGAATTTGTTTTATTTACTGTATAAGCATTTGCCTAAATAAGTCGTTTTATTTACATGAAATAAAAAAACACATCGGGCGCACGTTTTCCCCATGGTTCAACACGTCGAAGAGTTTCGCTGTGCTGGTCGGGCGGCAATTTAGACCGGGAATATTATTTCTCAGCGTGGCTGGGCCTGGTATTTTTTTACCCAGCGGTTCCGGCAGTTTCCCTAGAAAATAACAAACGGGATAACGGTCGCTACAGGTATTTTTCATGTTTTTTACACTCAACTTGCAAATACGACCCTGATTTTTTCCTACGATAATGTGAATTGACACTCGTTTAAGACTCCTTTACCATTCAGTTAAAAAAATAAAAATAAATAAAACACATTTGTGAACTATTTCTGTGATTTTTAATCGGCAACACTCCGATGTTTTCAGAGATGTCCCAGAAATTCAAAAGACCACTGAAAGTAAACAGGATGCTTAGCAGAGTTAGCCAATGAATTGAACAATAGAGTGTCCAGAGAGTAAGTTTGGCTCACCGATTTCAATAGACCATTGAATACTATTACATAGCAGACTGAATAGGATGCTTGGCTGTGATAGCCAATTACTAATGAAAAGAACACTATTATGTTGGAGGGTGCAACTTAATAAGCAATAGACACGTCTTCAAGTTTATTGCCCTTTACAGTAGCAACGTGTGTTCAAAAAAGCAAGCTTCAACAAAGGTTTCCATGGAGAGAATGCCGAAGACACGTTGTTTGTCGAACTGGTGGGGGAATCCCTGTTCTGACAAAAAATATGTAACAATATTAAAGTGAACATTAAAAAACTGACATTCTGCAGGGGTACTATCGGACATTAATAAAAACAAAACAAATTGGCCAGACCCCCACCTGCAATTTTTTGGGGATCCGCCCCTGATATGCTAATAAATACTCATGGTCCATTAAACAGCCGCCATAACTTATGGTTTTCGACAACGAAACGGGATTCAAAGATCCATGTTTAGCCTATGACTATTATTAGAAGTACTGTATAAGCATTTGCCTAAATAAGTCGTTTATTTACATGAAATAAAAAACACATCGGTGACGTTTTCCCCATGGTTCAAACACATCGAAGAGTTTCGCTGTGCTGGTCTGGCGGCAATTTAGGCCGGGAATATTATTTCTCAGCGGGGCTGGGCCTGGTATTTTTTTTACCCAGCGGTTCCGGCAGTTTCCATAGAAAATAAAAAACAGTATAGCAGATCGCAACAGGTATTTTGCACGTATTTTACACTCAACTTGCAAATACGACCCTGATGTTTTTATACGTGTCGTTAGCTAAAAAATCATGAAAGACAGACGCTGGACAATAATCGTTTGGTATAAAAAAAAAATACTGTGGCCCCGTGCAATTATATTTTCTGCCCAACAATAGTAAATTCCGGCCCAACTTGCAACACTGACCCAGATGTTTTTCACGTGTCGTTAGCTAAGAAATCATGAAAGACAGGCGGCTGGACAATAATCGTTTGGTATAAAAAAAAATACTGTGGCCCCCGTGCAATTATATTTTCTGCAGTCCGAAATTGCCACTGTCCTAGTGATATCTAATAGGGAAACTTATCCCCATTAGATATCATTACGACAATGGCAATTTCGGACTGCAGAAAGGAAAAAAACGGGGGCCACAGTATTTTTTTAATATACCAAACCATTATTATCCAGCGCCTGTCTTAACATGATTTCAAAGCTAACGACACGTAGAAAAAAATTTGCGGCCCCGTGCGAAAACCTAGACCAGGACGTCTTGTCTAACCCTCAACCAAGTAGGCCTACTATGGTGCACAATGAATTAGCAAAGCGCAAAAGCAACGCTTTTCAAAACCCATGTCATATCAACGCACTTGCGAAATAATGGATGATTATAATCCCGCCGGGAATTTTTTTCTGCATTACTAAATCGCCATTGTCGCAATGATTTTCAATGGGGAAATTTGTTTGTTGTAATTTGATTCAAAAGAGGGAATCCTCAAAAAGAAAAGGAAATTTTTTGAGGATGGCAATTTTGAATTGCAGAAAAAATTGCATCCATGCCGTACCCCCTCCCCACCGATCAAAACAATAAGCGCTTTGGCCTATTTTGCTACAGCGCCATGTGTAGGCTATTGCACGCAGGTTAAATCACCTACCATGCCTATGCTCGCTGTTGAGTGTGGTGCGTACGCAGGCATATTTAAAACCTACGCCTGAAAAAAGTAGGACAATGTTGCTCACTATTTTCGTTCAACTTCGTTAAAACTATATGACCAACATAAATAAATATACCCAACGACCTTTATTGACGACTAGAATCGATTTTTTTTTTTTAAATATTAAACTCATTATTGCAAAACCCTAATAAGTAAGCATCAACCTTAGTAAATATCCATTCGCACGCAACGCTGGCATTTTCACGGCCGTTGAGTTACCGTGTGCCGTACGTACGTTCTCAGCTCATACTTGGTCCTTTTTCAGGATTAAACAATGAAACTATGATAACTTTTTGTCAAAAGAATGAAAATACAAGAATGGAATCCGAAAACTAATGCCTTCTATGTGATATTTTTCTCTGCAAACTCACAGCCATCCGGTGTACATTTCAGTTACCGCAGGATTAGCTATCTAATCTAATAAGTTTATTGACACAGTAAACACACTTAAAAAAATTTGCATTGAAAAGGATGTGTGATTTCCGAGTTTGGGGCCTCAAACTCGGAAAGTTTCTAATGGAGCTATCCCGTAATGATTGTGCGTACAGTTTATGCATGTATTTGACAATATTACACGTGTGTGTACTTTCTTCCAGCTAGTGATCGCCAGAGATTTTTCTCTCATACACATAAACTGTGAAATACGCCAAACGCATCACACTATCATTGCCCTATCGATCAACAGTGATCTAACAACTTGTGCCCTCAACAGCTTATGCACAGTGTGAATATCTGATTAGGATATAGACAGACTCTGGCTGTACCACATGTGCTG
This sequence comes from Zoroaster sp. YZ-2022, assembly GCA_029582265.1. Classification (NCBI taxonomy): domain Eukaryota; kingdom Metazoa; phylum Echinodermata; class Asteroidea; order Forcipulatida; family Zoroasteridae; genus Zoroaster; species Zoroaster sp. YZ-2022. The sequence continues at coordinate 30,087,682 of CM055833.1, read as the reverse complement.
GTACACTTGTATGTGTACATATTGCATGCATAGCTGCACATGGTACCAACATTCAAAGTTCAGAGTTAACACATAGTCACATATATATTTATTTATTCTGTGTACAACCACGTAAAAGGCTTGTGTCCCGTTGTGTGATCCCTGCTACTGCCGTTACCCAGGTTGTTTGCATCTGACCGGGGCTTGATCCCTGGCTACTCGGCAGATATAGTTTGGCCTCTGACCTGGCCCCATAGAGCAATAGATAGCTCAGTTGGTAGAGCACTCGTACGGTATTCAAGAGGTCGCGGGTTTGAGTCTGGCATCAGCCAACTTTTCTTTGCTCGCTTCCCGTTTATATATATATATATATATATTCATACTGGTCATTCATCATGGACCTTTTGGAAAGGATTTTCAAACAAAATATTAATTAAAATAAATATTTAAAAAAAAATTAAATAAATGCCAAAATGTTATTTTTGTTTACAGCAACTTGATCATGGAGAGTAGTTATGCACCACCACAGGCTGTGAACAGAGAATTGGGGTAAGGCTAAGAGAATTATAATTTTACTTTATAGACCATTTCATACATGATTTTCTGTTCAAACAGTTGCCTTCTGGCATTTTTTTTTGTAATTTATTTTTCAAAATGTGATGATTTCTCGTGGAAACATCCGACTTGTTTGTAGTCTAATACAGCACAATTTGTAACAAAGTTTAAGTCAATGAGAGTACAAGGCTTTTCTATTAAGTACGTACACTGGCGTGCAAGTCTTCGTGCACCTTGCTTGCAATTTTCAAGCGCCGATTTTACTTTTAAGAAATGTGCTCCTTCAATAAACTACCAAACCAGTGTCTTGTGTCATTATAATCAGTAATAGTCATATTTGAAGTGTTCTTATTCCATTCCATCATGCCAAATGAGGAAGTTTTCCCGGCATCGTTTTTTTACTGTACAAAATCACCATCTTGGATGACCTCATTACGTATTCATGAGCTCATTAATATCATCTTGGCATTTAAACCAATGGCAAAAAAGACGCGGCAGAAGAAATGCCCTGAAATGAATATTTATGAAGTGAATTCGACCCCCTATTCGTTATTGTGGAAAGCAGACGCCCCAGACTTTGTACACGCAGAAAATAATGATCATCATTCTCATTAAATTTTAATGACTTTCAAACCTTTTATTGTTGGTGGAACATGATTTTATTCAGTTAGAGAAATCAATGAAGACACAGGTACAGTTTTTAATAACTTTGAAGTCACTTTTATTGGAGCAATAACTGAAAATATTTTGTACACATATGTGCGCGAAGACTTTTGCATGCCAGTGTACTACACGTACAATAACCATAGTACATCAAACCTAACTTACAGAAGCACCAACAGATTGTATAACCATAGTACATCAAACCTAACTTACAGAAGCACCAACAGATTGTATAACCATAGTACATCAAACCTAACTTACAGAAACACCAACAGATTGTATAACCATAGTACATCAAACCTAACTTACAGAAACACCAACAGATTGTATAACCATAGTACATCAAACCTAACTTACAGAAACACCAACAGATTGTATAACCATAGTACATCAAACCTAACACACCCAACCACCAACAGATTGTATAACCATAGTACATCAAACCTAACTTACAGAAACACCAACAGATTGTATAACCATAGTACATCAAACCTAACTTACAGAAGCACCAACAGATTGTATAACCATAGTACATCAAACCTAACTTACAGAAACACCAACAGATTGTATAACCATAGTACATCAAACCTAACTTACAGAAACACCAACAGATTGTATAACCATAGTACATCAAACCTAACTTACAGAAGCACCAACAGATTGTATAACCATAGTACATCAAACCTAACTTACAGAAACACCAACAGATTGTATAACCATAGTACATCAAACCTAACTTACAGAAACACCAACAGATTGTATAATGGTTTGCCGTAAAAGCCAACAAATAAGTCTGATTGAATAAAAAATAAATAAAAAATAAAATCTGGCATTTACATGTACTATGTCCTGATTGAAACCAGTTAAGATACCCAGTTAGGATACCAATAGGCCTCAATCAGGGAAACCTTGGGGTGACAATGACACCTTCTGCTATACTATCCTGATTGGGAGATACTTGTATCCTGATTGAAACCCTATATCCTTTCAGTTAGCATACCAGTAGGCCTCAATCGGGGAAACCCTTTGGGCGACAACGACAAATTCTGCTAAAATTAGCTGTTTATTAAATTAGTCTTCATGATATCATTTTAAAAAGCTTACTCGTCATGATAAAACAAATACCACATGATTTATTTTTGGGAAAGAAATGTGAATTACTGGACCCTTGGTGTTGGCTGATTTTAACTCCTCAGGTTTGTGTCAGAATGAAGTCAACATCATCCAACACCTTGGGAACCAGTAATTTTGCATTCCCTTGAATCATGTTGTCTTGGTATAATCTCGCTGTAATATCACTAATAGAATATTCTATTTTATCGGTGTTCGTCAGGACCGTGTCAAGAGGCATCCTATTTACGGACAGACCCCTCAAGCCTACAGACAATGAAGAGGTAAGATCTTTTTCTGCAATAATGCAGTATACAGCCTCAAATTTTCTTGCAATAACATAACAATTTTACAGAAGGATCTGGTCATTGTGATGGATGAAACATTAAAGAGGAAGAAAGTGTGCTCAATTTATGTTTGGAACCAATATTCAAGGAAATATTCAGCAATTTGCACACAACTTACGACAAATTGGTGATTTTGTCGCGCACAGACACTTGTACTTGTACACAAGTGGGGGCAGTATACTGCATACTTTACTCTTTCTCTATCTTCTATGCCCGGTAGGTCATCTAATGGTTATGATTTTCCTTACAAAAAAGGGGGGGTTTATAATAGTTTTACAAAAGGAAATTAAATTTTTATTATATTTTTGCTCAAAATAGGACCAATAAACTTTGGTGGTGATGTGTGCAGGTAATAGAAAGTAAAAACTTATTTTTGGGGTGCTCTATATTTTTGACAATTATTTTAATGTTGTATTCTTCAGATAACCTTGTTAACTGTGCCTCCGCCTACTGAGCAGTACAGTCCAATACGAGTATTAGAACTAGGTCATGGATCATGCGCCTGCCCAAGAGACATGTGTAAGTTTGTTAGCAACTATATGTGAGCCATCATATCCACCGAATACTTTGCAGATAGAAGCGGATGTTGCATCTTGCTCTAGCTAACAATATCCATTTTCCTGTATGTTACTGTGTAGTTTATAATTGAACAATCGACGTAGTTGCGTTATTAAGCTGAACACAAATAAAAATAGAAAAGCATGGCTTAATGTTATTCAGTGTAGTTGTAACATTGACAGACGATATCTGGGGAGGTAAGGTCAATATTTTGATCATTACCTAGACCAGCATGCATTACACACATCGGTATGTGTGCTGTGGTATTTTTTATTTATTTATTTTTATTGGGGGGGGGGGGGGGGGTTTTAAAATATGGCTGATGGGGTCATGTTACTGGTGAAGTTCATTAAACTTGGGCTTCACAAATCTGTGTTTGTTTTCTTCACTTAATTTTATAACAGTGTTATTTAGTTGGAGGTTTACTCGGATTCACTTGAAGTTTGATTTTATTTATTAACTTTATTCAAGATGTCATCCACTTGACATGCACTGGGACAGGACAGGCCAAGATGGATCTACAATATGCTCTGGATGAATTATTTCAACCACTCAACTCGGGTAAGCTTAAAAACAAAATCTGTAATGAAAGCATATTTCACAGGTTCTCAGAACTGCGCAACTCAAGAGAGATTGTTACATGGTGTTACTGTAAACCTACTCTACTATTAACATATTCATTATGTATTCTAATGTCATAATGAATATGCCTTTGTTTGACACCCACAGAGGAAGCTGACCACGACAATGTCAAACCCAAAGTCCTATGGTCATTGTTCTTCAGCCAGATTGATACATCAGTGTGTGATGACTCAGCCCTTGCTGCTGGCCTGCCTAGTAATGTGCTGGTCACGGCTGGGCCTGGTACCTCTGTTGGATTTGAGCACGCAGTTGCACAGGTGCGCTATTCTGGACTTATTTAAAAATCAGTAGAATTTTGTCAAACAAAACAATTTTGTATCTTACGAATTCAGAGATTGCCTAAATTGTTGATCGATAGGGCAGCAATAGTGTTGCATTTGGCATATTTTGCTGTTGACGTACGGAAAAAATCTCCAGTGATCACTGGGTGTGACACACACGTGTAACATTGTCAAATACATGCATAAAGTGCACGCACAATGCTCACTTAATGCCAAAGTGGCTATCATCAAGACATTAGATACAATTTCACCTCTAGAGGGCTACTATGTGCACAGAGCGGATATACTTAATGGTATTTTCAAACAACATAAATGATCAAAGATTTACATGAAAATTGGTATAAAGTTGATGATGGTATCAAACATCCCTTGAAATATTTCTGTCTCTGGTGCTTTCATTTTAGTAAAATTTGTGAAACAAATATCTGTCTTTTGATGTTCTCAGGCCAAGCGACTCTTTGAGAGAATTTGTCCAGGCGAGGACTTTCTTCCAGCTGCTCCTGAGCCAGAGGATATCGTATTTGAAGATCATTCCAAGGATAATCCTGGAGAACATAAAGAGGTATGAGTAGACACAAAGGCACTAAATAGATATAATATTCCATTCATAAATACCCAAAACAATTTAGACAATCTGATTGGACATGTGGTGCAGAATTGAACCAATCAGAATGACTTGTATCTTAAATCTGACAAAAACCTATCACTGGTGTTGGATGTGAATTGGTGTTGAAACATCTTTTCATCTTGCAGGTTGGTTTTGAGGCAAGTCCATCGTCCAAGGAAGCTGAGAAGCAAGAGGGAGAGGAGATGGAGGGGTCTGCCTCTAAGACATCGGAACTATCCGTTGAAGAGAGCAAGGAAGCAGGATCATCAGGAGCTGCAGAGGAGAGCATCTCTGAGAATCTTTTTGATCAGATGGATAAGCCTGGCGACGATTCCAACTCAGGATCGTAACAAGGTATACACGAGTAATGGGACTTGGTTGGCATTTGTTGAATTTTCCATTATTAAAAATAAAATATTTTCAGAACCAAAGATTGTTTTGTTTTGTTTCTTTACAATTTTGTACGTGAGGAGATTTATTAATTTGATTGGTTGAAGGATAACTACGGGATGACAGTGACATTTCTGACCAAATGAGTGCAATATTCAAATCAACTCTGTAAAAAATAGCAAAATCTTGCCAGATATTTCCAAACAAATTTGGCTATTCACACTCCAGGCTTTTAGAAGTTTATAATAATTTGAAAGACCGTTTAATTATTTGTATAAAGCCAGCATACAGTTTTGTGAGTTTTGAACAAGAATCTTTTGCAGTGTTGAAATCAGTTGACATAGACTTTGTTTAATAGTGAGTGTACAGCTTTTTAAGTTTTCTTTAAGAGATATAAAGAAAACAAAATATTAGGGTTAATACTTTTGCTTTCTTGACACTTTTAAAGTGATAGTCTTCTATGTGACCATGTAGTTATTATTACTGGAACAGAGGAGTAGGATTAACGTCTTGAGGTTTTGTTGGCAGTCATGTATTTTACAAATTTATTCTTAAATAAATGTTTTTGGAGAAAAACAAATTAGGCATGACAAACTTTGCTTTGATTTTATTTGGATACATTTGTACCTTTGCAGTTTAATACAGTGCCTGTGGATTTTTCATAATATAATAATTCTTGATTTATAAATGTATATAATTCTCAAACATGGCGACTTTAGATTTCTCTATTTATTCTCAAAATTTGTATGATAACTTACATGAAAATTATGTTGAATTAATTATGTTGAATTAATTATGTAGACGTCTTTCAAAGGTTCTTTATACATTTACACAAGATATGTATACAGGTAAATATCTTATATTCCATTTTGAAAAGGGTATTGAAATTCTGTCATGGATAAGGCTCCAATAATGTTCTTCCACAAGTACCATTATACGTACATTTAACGGCATATCGTTTTTGGTTATATATAAATTTCTAAGTTGAGAAGATGTCAATGTACCAAAGTTTTTGAGTTGCCATTTATTTCATTTTTCTTTTGTGTAATCTAAACATTCTTTGTCCATTGCTGGTCACATACAGAGCTGGTCACATACAGACTTGGTATTATAGGTCCGGGAGTAACTGAAGGTCAATGGAAGAAAAGCGTTGATTGCCACGTATGATATCAAACTTGCAAATGCAAAAGCTTAGCAAATTTGTACATCATATGTTCGCATCAAATGATTTGTGCTAGTTGAAATGTGATCAGCATTTGCGAATCATTCATGTAAGCCACATTTTGATGTGTGAATTGGCCTGAATTAATCTGTGCACAGAATCAGTGGACTAACAATCTTCAGACACATACATGGTGTTGTGCCTCTGACAGTCTTTTCTTGAAGGGTGTCAACAACATTAGGTTCCAATATTAACTTACATCAGGAGTGACATGGTATAATGGGTCTTGGAGTGGATGAAGAGGCCAATGTGATACAGGCATTGTTTGCCAGGCATGAGAGCCATGTTCATCTGTGCAATCTTACAGTCTTCTTACAATATTCTTCTAATCTTCTTGTTATAATCTTCAAACACCTACATGTACATGATGTTCCTTGGACAGTCTCTGCTTAAATGGTGTCTCTCATCGTCATTGGTTCCAATACTAATTTACATCAGGAGTGACATGGTATGATGTGTCTTGGAATGGATGAAGAGGCCAATGCGAGACAGGCATTGCTTGCCAGGCATGAGAGCCATGTTCATCTGTGCAATCTTACAATCTTCTTATAATCTTCAAACACATACATGGTGTTGTGCCTCAGACAGTCTCTTCTTAAAGGGTGTCAACATCATTAGGTTCCAATACTAACTTACATCAGGAGTGACATGGTATAATGGGTCTTGGAATGGATGAAGAGGCAAATGTGATACAGGCATTGCTTGCCAGGCATGAGAGCCATGTTCATCTGTGCAATCTTACAATCTTCTTATAATCTTCAAACACATACATGGTGTTGTGCCTCAGACAGTCTCTTCTTAAAGGGTGTCAACATCATTAGGTTCCAATACTAACTTACATCAGGAGTGACATGGTATAATGGGTCTTGGAATGGATGAAGAGGCCAATGTGATACAGGCATTGCTTGCCAGGCATGAGAGCAAACTTGAATTTGCTTCATATATGTACATCTGTGCAATCTTAGTCTTATAATGTTCAAACACCTACATGATGTTCTTTGGATAGTCTCTTCTTAAATGGTGTCATCCTCATTAGGTTCCAATACTAACTTTCATCAGGAGCGACATGGTATAATGGGTCTTGAAGTGATTGAAGAGGTCAATGCGAGACAGGCATGGCTTGCCACACACACAGCACACCCACAGCGCTCCACCTCACAAAGCGACATGGTAGTACAAGTCCACAAGTGGCCTTGGAGGCCAATTGTAGATAGGCACTGCCAGCCACACATGGAGCATGCCCAAGTATTTACATACACTTTGTTAATTCATTTGATTATAGCATGGTAGTTGAGGCAAAGAAGCAAGTAGAATTTCGTTTTATCTATGATTGCATTTGATTTGGTCGAAGGTTCTTGTCTACAAGCTTAAAACTTTCTTAATACATAGAGCAGAACAAACATGTCTTTCTTGCTGTGTAATAAGATATTGAATATTCAAGAAACCATTTGTTTGTGACATTGTGCAAATGTCGCTGGTTGTACTTCCATTCCATGATATTGGTCTAGTATCTTGAATCTATCATACAGAACATTCACACTCCGAGAAACCATTTGTTTGTGACATTGTGCAAAAGTCGCTCGTTGTACTTCCATTCCAAGATATTGGTCTAGTATCTTGAATCTATCATACAGAATATTCACACTCCGAGAAACCATTTGTTTGTGACATTGTGCTAAAGTCGCTGGTTGTACTTCCATTCCATGATATTGGTCTAGTATCTTGAATCTATCATACAGAATATTCACACTCCGAGAAACCATTTGTTTGTGACATTGTGCAAAAGTCACTAGTTGTACTTCCATTCCATGATATTGGTCTAGTATCTTGAATCTATCATACAGAATATTCACACTCCGAGAAACCATTTGTTTGTGACATTGTGCAAAAGTCGCTGGTTGTACTTTCCATGATATTGGTCTAGTATCTTGAATCTATCATACAGAATATTCACACTCCGAGAAACCATTTGTTTGTGACATTGTGCAAAAGTCGCTGGTTGTACTTCCTTTCCATGATATTGGTCTAGTATCTTGAATCTATCATACAGAACATTCACACTCCGAGAAACCATTTGTTTGTGACATTGTGCAAAAGTCGCTGGTTGTACTTCCATTCCATGATATTGGTCTAGTATCTTGAATCTATCATACAGAATATTCACACTCCGAGAAACCATTTGTTTGTGACATTGTGCTAAAGTCGCTGGTTGTACTTCCATTCCATGATATTGGTCTAGTATCTTGAATCTATCATACAAGAACATTCACAATCCGAGAAACCATTTGTTTGTGACATTGTGCAAAAGTCGCTAGTTGTACTTCCATTCCATGATATTGGTCTAGTATCTTGAATCCATCAAACAGAATATTCACACTCCGAGAAACCATTTGTTTGTGACATTGTGCTAAAGTCGCTGGTTGTACTTCCTTTCCATGATATTGGTCTAGTATCTTGAATCTATCATACAGAATATTCACACTCCGAGAAACCATTTGTTTGTGACATTGTGCTAAAGTCGCTGGTTGTACTTCCATTCCATGATATTGGTCTAGTATCTTGAATCTATCATACAGAACATTCACACTCCGAGAAACCATTTGTTTGTGACATTGTGCAAAAGTCGCTGGTTGTACTTCCTTTCCATGATATTGGTCTAGTATCTTGAATCTATCATACAGAACATTCACACTCCGAGAAACCATTTGTTTGTGACATTGTGCAAAAGTCGCTGGTTGTACTTCCATTCCATGATATTGGTCTAGTATCTTGAATCTATCATACAGAATATTCACACTCCGAGAAACCATTTGTTTGTGACATTGTGCTAAAGTCGCTGGTTGTACTTCCATTCCATGATATTGGTCTAGTATCTTGAATCTATCATACAGAACATTCACACTCCGAGAAACCATTTGTTTGTGACATTGTGCTAAAGTCGCTGGTTGTACTTCCTTTCCATGATATTGGTCTAGTATCTTGAATCTATCATACAGAACATTCACACTCCGAGAAACCATTTGTTTGTGACATTGTGCTAAAGTCGCTGGTTGTACTTCCTTTCCATGATATTGGTCTAGTATCTTGAATCTATCATACAGAACATTCACACTCCGAGAAACCATTTGTTTGTGACATTGTGCTAAAGTCGCTGGTTGTACTTCCATTCCATGATATTGGTCTAGTATCTTGAATCTATCATACAGAACATTCACACTCCGAGAAACCATTTGTTTGTGACATTGTGCAAAAGTCGCTGGTTGTACTTCCATTCCATGATATTGGTCTAGTATCTTGAATCTATCATACAGAACATTCACACTCCGAGAAACCATTTGTTTGTGACATTGTGCTAAAGTCGCTGGTTGTACTTCCATTCCATGATATTGGTCTAGTATCTTGAATCTATCATACAGAATATTCACACTCCGAGAAACCATTTGTTTATGACATTGTGCAAAAGTCGCTGGTTGTACTTCCTTTCCATGATATTGGTCTAGTATCTTGAATCTATCATACAGAACATTCACACTCCGAGAAACCATTTGTTTGTGACATTGTGCAAAAGTCGCTGGTTGTACTTCCATTCCATGATATTGGTCTAGTATCTTGAATCTATCATACAGAATATTCACACTCCGAGAAACCATTTGTTTGGGACATTGTGCAAAAGTCGCTAGTTGTTCTCAAAGTTGCTACACATCAGTTTAAAGACTAGATTGTTATTGTAAATCTTGAATATTCACTCTGAGAAACCATTTATTGGGGCATTTTCCTAAAGTCATTGGTATGTCTAAACCTTTTTTTTTTTTTACTTTTTTTTAAACATATATATATGTATATATATATGTGTGTGTGTGTGTGTGTGTGTATATATATATATATATTAATTGGCCTTTATATTTATTATGACTACATGTAATTCGTACATTTATAATGATTTTTTAATGTTCTTTATTTACCTCCTTAAAACCATTTTTTTTCTCTATATTTTATTTGTATTAGTGTAAAGCGCCTTGAGCGTCAATTTGACGGATGATGGCGCTATATAAGATTTTTATTATTATTATTATATGTTATGCACTGAGAAACTGTTCAACTGTGACATATGTTACAAATCAAACATTTTCTCGTATAAGTAAATCTTGAATATTCACTCTGAGAAACCATTTATTGAGGCATTTTCCTAAAGTCATGGGTATGTCTAAATATGTTATGCACTGAGAAACTGTTCAACTGTGACATATTTGTTACAAATCAAACATTTTCTCATATAAGTAAATCTTGAATATTCACTCTGAGAAACCATTTATTGAGGCATTTTCCTAAAGTCATGGGTATGTCTAAATATGTTATGCACTGAGAAACTGTTCAACTGTGACATATTTGTTACAAATCAAACATTTTCTCGTATAAGTAAATCTTGAATATTCACTCTGAGAAACCATTTATTGAGGCATTTTCCTAAAGTCATGAGTATGTCTAAATATGTTATGCACTGAGAAACTGTTCAACTGTGACATATTTGTTACAAATCAAACATTTTCTCGTATAAGTAAATCTTGAATATTCACTCTGAGAAACCATTTATTGAGGCATTCTCCTAAAGTCATGGGTATGTCTAAATATGTTATGCACTGAGAAACTGTTCAACTGTGATATTTGTTACAAATCAAACATTTTCTCGTATAAGTAAATCTTGAATATTCACTCTGAGAAACCATTTATTGAGGCATTCTCCTAAAGTCATGGGTATGTCTAAATATGTTATGCACTGAGAAACTGTTCAACTGTGATATTTGTTACAAATCAAACATTTTCTCGTATAAGTAAATCTTGAATATTCACTCTGAGAAACCATTTATTGTGACATTTTCCTAAAGTCATGGGTATGTCTAAATTTGTTACGTTCATTTTCTGTTATCTTTCAATCTTGAATATTCATTCTGAGAAACCGTTTTTGTGGCATTGTTTTAGTCACGGGCATGTTTAAATTTGTTACACACTTTCCACCTTACCATCCTTCCTTGCAGTGTATAAATCTTGAATATTCACTATATACTCAGTATTCTGAGAGCCCGGCTGTTGGCTATATGCTGGTTTTGCAGAGTCTGGTTGGCAACTGGTACAGTGAAGATACTGCCCTCCCCCTCCCCCAAGCCAATTCTTGTTATGCTCTGCTAGTGGTTAATGAAGGTGGTAAGACTGTCTTCATCATTCCATTATTAAATGGTTATAAGTGCATTAATTGCTTATCTAGACTTGCTCATGAAACTGATGATCACTATCTTGCACAGACAGATGTAGATCTACTTTAAGAGTCACATCCTGCTTTTTACAGATGTTCGTTTTAATACAGATTTTCTTATACATCGACTACCACATGTCTACTCAATACATAAAACACAAAACGACATTCACCAAAATGAAACATGCAATTTGTCCTTGGGGCAGCTGGGGCAGGTGCACCCTAGACATGTCTTTATAAACCTAACTCTCTGAATAGCCATTTCTAAGCAATGTTACTTACCATCTGATGAACGTCTTGTGCTGGTAGTTGGACATGAAAAATTACAAGGTTTTCTTGGGGTAATGCCGAACTTATGTGACCGATGACACCACCAGCTGTGTTCAGGTACTCACATTATCTCTTAGACAAGGAGAACCTGTAGAACAGTCGGGACACCAGTGAAACCCTTATCACTGGTAGCAGTCCACCAACTATTTTTATCTTGTTTCAGCGACGTATTAGAATATGTATAAATGGTAAACTCGGTTACTTTGGTACATTATATAAAAATTATTGTCTGCATTGAGAGGACCACAGTTTGTATGTACATGTATGCGAAAAAGATGTAACATTTTAACATTGTATAATTAATCATGACAAATTGTGTATTCAGTGTCTTATTTTATATCGTTAATCTGATTATTTGACATGAGAGTGGTCTATTACAAATAATTCCTGATAGAGGGTGCTTTTCATTTGCGCAGCAACTAGTACTAAGCTCTGTATACATGTATACAATATTTTTGATCTAAATTAATTTGAACTTTATTTGGGAATTGCAATTGAAATCCTTTAGAATCCTTTGGTGTACTGCAGTGTTGCCTAATGCCTGCTGTTTTGTCATGTACATGTATACGGTAGTATTGGGGGGGGGGGGCGGGGTTAATGTGCATTATTTTCCAGGTAAAGAAAAGGGTAGTGAAATTTTGATTTTGATTTATACAAATTCTCTCCAGTGATTTCAAAGGCAAAACAAATTCCTAGTTCTAAGTACATGCATGTATGCATTTGTCCTCACTACCAAACATTTTGGTCAATGTATAAGACTGGAAAGTTACAGAAATATAGTATTGTCTGAGTGACTGTTGGTTTTTGTGAAATCTTTTAATTTACTGTCAACAACGGCAAAGTATGCATTGTCCAGTTTTAAGCCGTCTGACAAACATACCATTGTTAACTTGATTACTGTTGTTTTAAGAATTGTGTATTTGTATCACTAATAGTAACCAGGATCTAATTTCATCTGTGAAAAAATTAACTACAAGCTACTTATGACTGATTTAGGTAATATAAGGCCTCTAGTTATTCAAAAAAAATTGTCCAGTGAAAATACCTTAGGGAAATCCGACATTTTGGATTTCAAAATGGCCGCCGATAAAATAAATGTTTTTGATGATTATGCAGATTATAACCATCATAATATCACAATTCTGGTGCCTTAATGTAGCTTTTGGGGGTCAAGGAACCCAAATATGCACATTACAAGATCCCTATTGCGGCGGCCATATTGGAATTCAAAATGGCCGCCATTAAATTGTAATTTTTCCAATAATTTGAGACATGGAATTTGTTCAACATCTCTAGTGATGTACAACTATCTGACTATGGAAACATTATTTTAATATTATTGTATAGAGAAAATTTAGTAGTCCCTCCTGAATAAAAGAGCAATTACACATTACGAAGAGTCCATAAGGGGCCAAAGGTCAAACACGGACAAAATAATGTTATGTCCACAGTTATTGTCTGGTCTAAGTATACAGTGTTTAATTCTGGTTATTCACTTGACCAACTAGGCTTGAACTTTTATGAGAAAACAAAGGTATGCATTCAGATTGAATCAAAGGGGTTGCAGGGGTGTATATGAAAGGTCAAACAGCACTTTGCCCTCAACTTGACTGAGAATGCATGCATTTTTGGCTAGTTAATGGTACCGTGATATATCTCATACACAAGGGTTGTACTGTGTGATCCAAGTATTGTAAAATCTAGTCTTCCTCTGTATCGCTATCGATGTCATTGTCAATGCATCTCTTTCCATTTTTGCAAAATCCACTGCAGTTCCCACATGCAGAAACGCACGCAATATGCCATATTTTTTGCAGCTACAACGATTGGTTTGACACTGGGAGCCGCCGCCTTTGCAGTTGCAGCAAATGGTCTTCAGAAGGTTCTGTGGGGCAATCTCTTCATCTGTCATGATTGGTGTCAGTCTGTTATTCTAGAGAATCCAGCCTCTTCCTATTGGATCGATTGCCTGTGTATCAAGGAGCTTCCATGTGATGATTTGCTGATGGGTTCGAAGAGCATGGTGTTTAGTAGAATCTACTGTGGGTGGTAGTCTATCTGGTTTGAGCTGACCTTTTGAGGCTTGTCTGGTATATGTTTCATATCTGGCATTTTGAAGGGTATCGTTATCTGGATTTCTTCCATATGATATGAGCATTGCCTTGACTCCATATGCAGATATGTCATCTGTGCTGGATGTTGGATCGTTAAATACAGCAACAATGTCTAGTGACATATCAATCTTAGTGTATATCTTTGATTTTGAGAGGCCAGAAATATGAGAGACCGTATGGCATCCAGCAGAGCTGCCAACTCTTCCGGATTCTGCAGAAGACTTCGCGTATTTGACGGTAATTTACTTACTTAAAATATATGCAAGGAGGCCTCTCCTTTTGGCGCACTGAACTCAAGTTCTGGTGTTGCCAGCAGCAGAGTGTGGGTTCGAGCCCCGGCCGTGACACCTGTGTCCTTGAGCAAGACACTTAACCATAATTGCTTCTCTCCACCCAGGGGTTAAATGGGTACCTGTGAAGGCAGAGATGGTTTGCTCTATATGCGCTAGAAATGGCAGCAATTGAGCTGTATACTCCCCAGGGAGCTGAGATGGTTTCAGGAATGATTTATGAGCCTTATGAGCAGGGATAATAATATAATGCGCCTTGAGCGCCACTTAGTTGGTGGATACGTGCGCTATATAAATCTATACATTATTATTATTATTATTATCTTGTTACTGTAATTGCCGAAGAATTCCTTGGCTTCGTATGGCATCATGGTACTGCTGGTTAATAAGATGTCTCTGGTAGGATTTGCCTTGAGGGATCTTCTTAGATGTTCATGATCTTTAGTTGATGGACCACACTGTCATAACCATCTACTAAGATTTCTTCACAACAAATCACACACCGATGGCTGTATGGAAAACGGTCGCGGTGCTCCTTATCTGTTGATGCAATCAATGTGAAATAGATCAGTATCCATAATAATTAGACAATTACACATGTTCACTTTCTGACTATCATGTACATTACCAAGGTATATGTACAAACATCTTCATTAAAACCAGTCATCTTGGAAGATATCTGAATACATACAATAAAAAACTGTTGTAGGCCTTCATCAAGAAACTATTTAATTACCTTCAACAGATTTAAGACGCTTTGGTCGCAAGTTGCTCAAACAAATCTGTCCCCGAGGATGAAGATGATGAAGCTTCCCTTTTTTTAATTAGCTATAATCTACAATCATTGTGCACTTTTACTTTGATGCCATCATTGATCTTTTTCAGTATTCGCTCTATAAAACTAAAAATAATATGAATGTTTCCAAGTAGGCTTGATAGCAATGCAACTTACATTTAGAATACAGGCACACATTTATTGTAACATTATATATGTTCACGGTATTATTATTTATGTTCACCTGATGCAAATGTGTCACATGATGTGGAATAAAAATAATATTATTGACATCGTTGTTTTAAAGAGTCTCACCTTTCAATAAAATATTTGCGGTACGATCACATGCACAAAATAGGCCTTCTATTCCCTTCTCAAAGCACTTGTTGAGCTTCCCATCACATTCTCCACAAATTTCACATACATCCATTTTGTGACGGTTTTATCCTAGATACAAACATGCATATTGGTTAAGAAACTACCTGATAATATAGCTTAGACGCAATTCTCAAATGAGCCACTATTATGCGTGTACTTTCATATGCCTAGGACTAAAAGATTTCCTCCAACTGACCAAGGTCATAGCCTAAAGAACTCTTATTACATGTTTATTGCATATTACAACACTATCCCCAATGACCATAGCCCCACTTTGACTGAGCAATGGCTTAGAAACCCGTACCCCTTCTGACCAGGGTCATAGCCTAGGAGACACCCAGACTAGGGATATTTGTGGCCTAGAACACTCCTAAGCAGTTAAATAAAAAGTAATCTTAAACGAGTGATCAAACATGTCAGCTGACATTATACAATAATCTATACTTGCATTATATCATCTGTTTATCGTGCAGAACTTAAAAACAAACTTTCCCAAAACCTTAAGTTAATGCCCAATGACTGGAGTACAAGTGACAATTTGCGTTTTCAACACATGATAACTCATTTCCGGGTTTTCTGTGTGTATGGGCGGAAGACTGAACAATGCGCCACCTGTATACAGATACTTTGTTGGGTGAATGAAGAACACCCATCGTTTCCCGGAGTCCATGGGATCATAATAGGCTGGACCCATGCAAAAGGCACTGCAATTAATGAACGGATTAACTGTTTGCATAGATTTTGCTGAAATTAATCCCGCTCGGGAGACCAGAAAACTTTTAATATTCCCGGCGGCAACTGGTTAAACGTCTGTACAATGATCAACATGGTTAGATATAACAGGGAAAAATATAATTTAATGGCAGTCATTTTAAATTCCAGTATAGCCGCCACAATAGGGACTTGTAATGTCCATGTTTGGGTTCCTTGACCCAAATAACATACATTTAGACACCAGAATCATGATATTATGAGTTATAACCTGCATATCAGCAAAAACACTGATTTTATTGGCGGCCATTTTGAAATCCAAAATGGTGGATTTCCCTGAGGTATTTTCACTGGACAAAAATTTTGGAATAACTAGAGGCCCTATAAATCACAAATCACTCAAAAGTAGCTTGTAGTAAATTTTTTCACAGATGGTTCTGTTAATGGTTTAGATTCTGGTTACTATATGCTATGGACAACGAATAAACCAGTACAAATTATACATGTAGGCCCCCTACAAATGTTCATTACTGTAAAATCCATTTATTGTCTATTTCCCATATCATATACAAATATTCCAAAATTACCACATCAGAATACAAATAGTTTCCCATGATTTGTCCAAGTATACAATTACCCAAAAATAATAAATTTGCATATTCAGTTGTTGATTAACAGTCTGCTAATTCTAATTATAAAACAAAATATGACGAATGAAATGAATTATTGTTCATGATGGTAATACAAAAATGCTCACTGTTTGACAAAATAATTAAAGTATACATAAAACATTTGTGAGTATGCACTAACAACATTGCATACCTCCCAATTGACCTGCGAGTCGCAGGTTTGGCCCACAAATCGAGCTCAAAACCCACTGACCCATGAATCCAAAATCAGTGTAAAAATTTTTAAATTAAAAACACGTACACCAATATTCGACTAAGTTATGCATCGATTGGGATGGTGGGACTGGTGACGTGGTCTGTTTTTGCTACTACGGAGCGTGTACCATTCCTGACTGGCACGTATTGACTGTACAGTGTACATGATATGCAGCGTAACAAACATTGTAATTACGACATCGGTAACTACCAAATTAACAAATTATTATCTATTAGTGTAAAGTTGGTACAAGTATCAATCATCCTGAGAATTGATTTTGTCTAAAGTGGTTTAATCGTAGAGAAAATAAAGAAATTTTTATGTTGAATTTACAAAAACATTGTCATCCAGCAACTTTGTAAAACATACAAGCATGAGCACCTATGTGATGAGCATGAGCACCTATATGATGAGCATGAGCACCTATATGATGAACATGAGCACCTATGTGATGAGCATGAGCACCTATATGATGAGCATGAGCACCTATGTGATGAACATGAGCACCTATGTGATGAACATGAGCACCTATGTGATGAGCATGAGCACCTATATGATGAACATGAGCACCTATATGATGAGCATGAGCACCTATATGATGAGCATGAGCACCTATGTGATGAACATGAGCACCTATGTGATGAGCATGAGCACCTATGTGATGAACATGAGCACCTATATGATGAACATGAGCACCTATGTGATGAGCATGAGCACCTATATGATGAACATGAGCACCTATGTGATGAACATGAGCACCTATATGATGAGCATGAGCACCTATGTGATGAACATGAGCACCTATGTGATGAACATGAGCACCTATATGATGAACATGAGCACCTATATGATGAACATGAGCACCTATGTGATGAACATGAGCACCTATATGATGAACATGAGCACCTATATGATGAACATGAGCACCTATATGATGAACATGAGCACCTATGTGATGAACATGAGCACCTATGTGATGAACATGAGCACCTATATGATGAGCATGAGCACCTATGTGATGAACATGAGCACCTATGTGATGAGCATGAGCACCTACATGTATGTGATGAACATGAGCACCTATATGATGAAACTTCCACAGGTTGGTTTTATGCCTATTTTTGGAAAACTAGGTTTTTGGAAAACTAGAGGTTTGAAATGACCAAATTTCAATTACCTTCCTTGTACATTTCCTTCCTGTTATGAGATCCATTTCAGATTTGAATTTGTATTTCTGTTTTCTCACAAATGATAACATGTCAAACGGAATAACTAACGGGATGTTAGGTACCATTACCATTTTACAATCAAGTAAGCTTTTAGATAATAATTTGTTCAGTATGTTTTACCAATGGTATACACAAAAGCATCTCCCTGTTGCTTTAGGATGGGTTACATCCGAATTACAAACAAAAATCAAATGACATACATTTTGTGATTTTAAAATATTCATATAAGATTGTCATAGATCTCTATCACGGTGCAGCCATCTTCCTCCCATACAAATCCATGTAACCAAACCGAGGCTGTACTAGAGAAAATAGTCTGGTCCCTTTTAATGTATCATCTGCATTCATAATCATTATGGCATACAGGGAATCTGACAAAGATGGCCGCATCATGATATAAAAGGTTTATTGTTAAGGTCCAAGACCTGCTCCCTGTGGGAAATTTCAAAACATAACACTCATGAAGGACAAGTTAGATACATGCATTTTCATCCTTGAAATGAAAGCTGGAGGTCATCTAGTGTATCTAAGATACTCTTGACAGCTGGTTCAATGCAAAGCAAATTTTGACATCATAAATTCAAGGTCAAAGGAGTTAAATTTCTGCAAATAATTCACAGCAAATTTGGGCTTATGTCAAAACTCGCTTCGCAATCACAGGAAGTATGAATTGGGTTTTATCCAACGACTTACTCTTTACTGTAAACTTTTAAATATACACATAAAACGATACTATTTGCATCTCTGAGTCACACACGCACAGTTCTAATCTCTCGCTAAACGTAACCCTACACTACATGTATCTCCTACACAGAAATATTGATTAACTAATTCCACTTGCAAAAACGGTAGCTGATGGACTTGCCTTTCAGTGTCTTTCAAGGAAAAGTAAGAAGGCCTCTAACTACCATTTTTTACATTATTATACTGCAGGTACTTTTGGTTAGTAATTCCACTTCTATTACATTTTATTAAGCCCTACTGCATTACATACAGACGAAAGAAAGAGTAAAAACAAGTAATTTCAAATATCCCGATTTATATATTGCTTTGAATATATATTTAAGAAACCCACAAGAATTCAGTTATTGCTACTACATGTATATGTAAATCTAGAATTGGCTAGCTTTGGGTTTCAACAAAATTTGGACGGTACAATTGTTTTCAAGTTGTGGAGTATAATCTTTGTAGAGACTCTAGCTTGAACCACATAGCCATGCAGGTCCCAATTTCAAAGCAATAATAATAATAATAATAATAAAGATTTTTAGCGCGCACATATCCACCCTGCTGGGCGCTCAAGGCGCGGAAACAAAGAAAAAACATTAATACAAACAATATACAATGATAGCATAGGGAAAACAAATTATGTACCGAGATACATGTACCTACAATGCAATTACAAATATACATCATCTTTGAAGAGTTGTGACATAAGATGAGTTTTAAGCATCGACTTGAATCTGGTTATACTATGACAAGATTTGAGATTAGTTGGAAGATGATTCCAGAGTCTCGGAGCTGCGACAGAAAACGACCTATCACCCCAGTTCCGTTTTGAAGTTGGTTCCTTGAGGAGTGACATGTTGCTGGAGCGCAAATTGCTTAATATAGTGTTGGTTCAATACTGTGTTTGTATGTTTTTGATACACAATTCATCGCCGCACGTCACAGGAGGGCGCTATCTCTACACGAACTGTTATCAAAGACAGTCTTGGGAAACTTGTTGAATCCCCCTGAAAATGGGGGGAAACCAGTACGCATCAGTTTGATATGCCAGCGCGCGGCCAACATGTTTAGATGCGCACCCTTATAAACAACCATTTAATTTGTTTATCAAAAATGTAGGTGGCACTAGCATATCAAATTGACGCATGCATAGTGGTTGCTCCCATTTTCGAGGGGAGATTCAACAAGTTTCCCAAGACTGTGTTTGATAGCGGTTCGTGTTTGATAGTGGTTTGTGTAGTGATAGTGCCCTCCTGCGGCATGTGGTGATGGATCATGTATCAAAAACATATAAACACACAGTCTTGAACCAAGATTATGTTTCATGTTGAATCCCACACTTAAAATCACAAATTTTCTGCACTAGTCGTGTGAGCAGTGAATCCTTAGTTATGTGAAGAACACATGAAATACAATTATGGAAGTATGGATTTTTCTGCTATATTAACCACCAAAATTGCTTACCAGAAAAATTTGCTTATTAGAGTTCTTTGGTTACCAGCCAAACTTTCATATAAAATGCATGCATTTTGGCTGGTAGTTTGTTTTATATTGGTTAGCAAAAATACTTAGTTATGCGTAATTTTCTGCTTAGAAGCTCTATGAAATCGGCCCCTGGTTTACAATAACAGCAAAGACCAAGGCATGCATGAACTCTCCCCTGGTTTACAATAACAGCAAAGACCAAGGCATGCATGAACTCTAGTAGATAAATAAATATTTTGGAGTGAACAAAGACAATATACTAGAGTTGGAGTTTTTACTGTACTGGTGCTGAGCCACCTAGACCTATGTTTGCCATCTCCCTATTGTGTCAATAATTTTGTTCTGTTGGCACAAAAAAAGAAAAGAAAATTACGTTACGTACCTAGTTAGCTTCCCTTGTGATTTATTTGAAAATATACAAATACAAAGCTGATAGATGAAAACAATGAACAATAACTCAACAAATCTATTTCAAAATTAAATTTTATTTTGTAAAGAGAAGGTACAATAGTGGTATTTGGAAACAAACCTTCATTTCAACTATCTAGTATTCATCACATATGTGCTCACATTTCTTTTAGAAAGTGACAACAAACTGTTTTACAAAGTGTTGCTGGACAACAACTTTTTGAAACTTCATATAATAATTAATTTTTCTTGTAAGATGAAAGCATTTCAAACAAAATAACATCTCAGGTTGATTGATACTTTACCAACTTTACACCAAATAAGGTTTTAGATAATACTTTGTCAATTTGATAATCTGGTAATTACCAATATTGTACCTTCCCTTTAAAAGAAGCACAAATAGAAAGACAGCTATTTCAGTTTAGAATCCACTAGATGAACGCAAAAAGAATTTTTTTTAAAAATATCCAAATTTAAAAATAAACAAAAACTAGAAATTCAGAGTTTGTGAACAAACTCAAGGTGTTCGGAAGTGACGGTAATTGATGTCCTCATCAATTGGGATCATTGTTAAAATGTGACTTAAGATTGTTTTCAAAAGTAAGTTGCCTTACTCATTTCAAAGAAATAGCTTTTCGGTATTGGCTTTTTCAACAGCCCTTTCCATTCGTACAAAAATGACACTGCAGTATTAAGTTAATACGATCTATGGTTTTAGAAATATTAGAAGATTCGTTATTGGCTTAAACGCCCAACCACACATCTATAAAATATATTTTATCCTGCAAGAGCTTTAGCCTGTGACACCGCAAACGTCCCCATGAAGACCGCCAGCTGTTTTCCAGTAGATAACGATCTCAGTCTCTGTGGTTTGTAAACAATGGGCCCCAGAACCACGAGTGTCTGGTGTGTGTTAAGTCAATGGGATTTTGGCCCAGAAAAGGAATTTTGAAGAAAAAAAACAAATCAAAACTTTGACCTTCCGCTACGACCGGAAGCAAATGTCAGACGATTTTGACGTTAACTTTTCAAATGTTGCCTAAGCCTTGATCTATCAGATCCCAGATTATGAACATCATAGCTTTAGTATATTTTGATATAGTCGATAGCAAATGGTCATTTTTAAAACTTAAATGGCTTGTAATTTGATACCTGATGACGTTACGTAACAACTTCTAGATTCATCTACATGATAAGGTCTTTATATGTGTGAAGTTTCAAGGTTGTGTGAAATTGTTAACTTGCACTTTCGATGTAGAGAAGAGTTAAGGAGAAGGAGAAGTAAAAAAAAACTTTAAAAAACGGAACAATAACAATAGTTGTTCGGCTGAAAAGCCGAACACCTAATTACTAATAGAAATAATCAGTTTATGTCACCAATTCCCAGAGTTGTTGATTTGAGCCAGTGACTTGACTTGAATCTGACTCAAAGTCACGTTTTTTTTTAACTTGCGACTTGACTTGACTTTATAACAACATTTACATGTTGATATTCTTCAGTTAACCAGTTCGCGTCGGAGGCCGTGTATACACGCAATTTTTTTTGCACCGTGGATCGGAGAGCGTCTAAACACGCCAAATGAAACTCCGGAATATTGGTATGCATGCTCGGTTGAGCCACCAGTGTACGGTGACATGCTCAGAAGATGTGGCCACCCGCTGTGGAAGCTTCCATTCACAGTGTGTGTGGGAAAAATAAACCCGCACAGGGGCCCAGAAAAACTTTTTTATTCCCGACGCGAACTGGTTAAATTACAAAAAACTGCAACCAAAATATAGCAAACTTGTTTAAATTTGCATTTAATACCATGATTACAAACAGAGAATGGTGATACTTTCTATTACATTTTGTACTTTTAATGATATGATGATGAAGAATGGGCAACATTTAAACAACAAGGTGACAGACTTCATTTGCTTTTAAAGAAGTATATGACTTTTTACTAACTTTCATTAAGAATTTTTTTTTACATGTGACTTGACGTGACTTGGTTTGTAAAGTAACTTGTAACTTGTAAAAAAAGACTTGTGACTTGATTTGACTTGCAATATAATGACTTGAGTTGTGACTTGAGTTGACCTGTAAATAAATGACTTTGTTGCAACTCTGCGGGCAATTTCTCATCTGAATATTCCACAATGATTACATAATTATTGGGCAAAACTTATACATTTACATTTTTGTCACAATTCTTTATAATTCACAAATACAAAAATAATACCTCAGTTAATATAACTTCTGCATAGGAAATCAACCATTTTCTGGGAAACTTGAATGATCCTCAAAGGTCAATGTTGCAAAGCTAGAAAAGAAAATAAGTCGTTTTCTGAAGACTGTATTTTATTACACCTTAGATGTCTTCCCTGATTTGGAGGTCTTGTGGGAAGCTTCTTACTGAGCACCTTTGCGGTAAAAGTACTTGGGTGTGTTCATGTGGTAGTGATGGCCCTCTTTGAAGTTATGTCCCATGTAGTGAGAACCAAATCTGGAAAACAACATACGTAGGATTAACATCATAAACTCTGTGATGATAAAATATCTGTGGAATTATCATGCTACAAATTAATTATAAAATGTAAACAATCTTTGACTTTTCCTTTGAAGTATAAAGAAAAAGGGGCATACATTTATGAAGCCTAATTTTATGTTTTTATTCATTAACCCTAACTCCCTAGGCATTGTATTAAAACAATAAAAATCCTTCAAAATCCTCCAACTGGCTTTGTTGTCTAGGGAGTTAGGGTTAAGCAGGCTGGCACACTTCATGTAGGTAATAGTCTTTGGTTAATATTCAAATTATTTTCTTTTTTTTCACACAATTTCACAGTCCGCCCAAGATAATTGAAATATCGTCACGATCAACAGGGCATGGAATTGGAGTACTAGTTTTAGATCAACTCAGTGACTGAAAATATTACCCCACATGATAAGGTCATATTACCGTTGCTGCTGCATAAATGAGCCAGTAATTTTCATTCATTGTGTTCATCTTAAACTAGGATACCGATTCCATGCCCTGTTGAAAGTCTGCTCTGATCGTGAAGATATTGTGCCTTTAAGCTTGATTAAATTTACGTTTCGGGCAGCCAAGAAGATTTGTCCACTTTGTTTTGATCTGTCGTCACCACATCGTTGTCTTTGAATTTTTTTGACTCTGGGATGGTGAATTTCGCGATCTGTACCTCGGTGTCACTCAAACCTCCGTGGGAAATACGACCGTAGGCTTCCCTGAAATTCAAAATAAGCTGAAAAGGTTGTTTACATATCTCTTGATTCTTATAAAGTATGGATGCATTTACAGACATTTTGACCACAAAAGTGTATACTAGCTTTTAGCACAGAGAGGGCATTGGAAAATGTTGTTAGCAAAAGGGTGCCCTCAAATATAAAGTGAAACCAGAAGAGTGATATTTTATTTTCTTGCTCATACTGATACAATATTCTTATATATAGCAGCTTTTTGCTACAATAGTTAGCAGAAATTGTTTACCAGTAAGCAATATCATGTAATTGGAATCTGAATATAATGAACACCAACAATTCAAGCAAATCCCAAACTAACTAATAATATAATGAACACCAACAATTCAAGCAAATCCCAAACTAACTGATAATATAATGAACACCAACAATTCAAGCAAATCCCAAACTAACTGATAATATAATGAACACCAACAATTCAAGCAAATCCCAAACTAACTGATAATATAATGAACACCAACAATTCAAGCAAATCCCAAACTAACTGATAATATAATGAACACCAACAATTCAAGCAAATCCCAAACTAACTGATAATATAATGAACACCAACAATTCAAGCAAATCCCAAACTAACTGATAATATAATGAACACCAACAATTCAAGCAAATCCCAAACTAACTGATAATATAATGAACACCAACAATTCAAGCAAATCCCAAACTAACTGAAATTTTCATCATTGAGTATTTGCTGTGAAATGCGCATAAGATGAAATGTGTGCATTTACACAAAGCTCAGAGTTGACGTCTTAGTAAATTGTTTTTAAATGATGCCAATAGATAACTAATATCATATCAATGGGGGTGTGATTGGGAAAAAAGTACAAAAGTATGGGGTCATTTAAACCCCAGCCAACATCAAATTAGGCCGTACCTTATCAATCCCTTGTAGAATATGTACTCACACCATCTGTTATCATCAGTGGGATCAATATCCTACATTATAAACAAACATTAGACAGATTATCAATGGCAATTGGAAATGACTGTGGTGATATGATAAGAACGTAGAGTTGGGTGAGTGTGGTCAACGATTTAGTCATTTATGTCATTGTATATCTATAGAGAAAGGTATAAGATCTTTGCTTCATTTCCTCTACAAGATGACATCATTGTGTGATTTATGAGGAGTAATATATTTAGTCTTGTTTCATCTATTATTATTTATCTATATGGATTGTTTGCTAGTCTATGTACATGTAAGCTACTATGTTAACTTAATGTTTCTCTGAAATTAAATATAAAAGGCTAAATTATGGGTGGGGTTGAAGTGAGGTTGGGTGGGATTGAAGTCATGTTGGGCGGGGTTGAAGTCACGTTGGGCGGGGTTGAACTCGGGTTGGGCGAGGTTGAAGTCAGGTTGGGCGGGGTTAAAGTCAGGTTTGGCTTGGGATTACAGTTGCATTGAGTAAAGCTAGGTTGGGGCTTTGATTCCTCGTTTTGGATATTTTTAATCATTCTGGTTCATTCACTCATGCCATCAAAGATAATATTTATTGTGTTATAAAATAAATATGAAATATAAACCATTTAATACTGGGACTCACCTTGAGTTTTCCAAATGTGGTGAATTTCTTGTAATCTCTACTGCCAGGTTCAGAGGTCACATATCCCATGAATACTGTAGGATTTTTGCTACAAAATTCAGAGTGGGAAAAGAAGACAAAGTTTAAAAGGTTTTACAAATTAAAAAAAAAAAATCAAATACTTTAATAATTATTATCCAAAAGCTAACTTGATGTGAAGTTGCTATTAAAGTGACCAATTCATCATGATTTTGTTTTAATTTAAAAGAAAACCCTCACACAATATGCACATTTTCCCCCAAAAAAATCGAAGTGTTTTCTAAACTAATTATAATTGCTTGTTCACACTTAGACTCTGCATTGAGCTGAAACTTTCACAGGTTAATTGTTTACTGTATATATTGATTCAAAGAAAGTAATCATACTCCTAGAAGAAGTTTCTTCAAAATTACTGTAGTTGTACCTTTCCTTTAAAGGTCCTATGAAATAGGTGTTTTTTTCATTGTATACAATAAAGTAAGCCTACTGGAACATATATTTGTCATTTGTAAATTTGTCCCCTCACGTTTATACCATACAAATATTAATTTTTAAATTTAGGGGGTGCTTTTCGACACGCCCATACCCCCTCATTAACATAAAATTCGTGACGTACACTGAGGCAATTCCCAATCCGCGATCCACAGCACTTGCCCAAGTATGCGTCGTATACAGCGCACCACTGCATGCAGAGTGTTGCTAGAGAAAAAGTTTCCTAAGGTTTTCTGTCAGGTTTGAAGCTTTTTATTTTTGATAATGCCATCGAGGTGTGTCGCTGCAGGTTGCAGCAACACCACCAAAGACGGTGTTAGTCTACACCGATTTGGAGGACTAAAGTGAAGCTGACCAGAGCGAAGTGGTCGGGACCGACGGAACACTCATTCTATATGTAGTGCACACTTCGAGCAGACATGCTTTGAACGGGGCCTTCACAGCCAGTTCGGTATGGCTTATAAGGCCATGCTGCTACCAGATGCAATTCCAACGATATTCCCGCTAAGTAAGAAGGCTGTGAAGGCTCCAACGAAGAAGAGAGGTGTTTTTTAAAGCGAGAAAGACTCAGGGTAAGTGGCCATTTAGTAATACTCCCATGCATAACCCAGTCCACTTCCGTGCAAAACAACATGTTCACACCATGCTCACCGTTTCAGTGTTCACGGCATGAAAACATGCCGTGATTTTCCGCATTAATAAAAACATCGTGTCTGATTTTATATCCTGGCAAGACAAACATAAAAACATTAAACCTTTCTCATTATACATGCGCTTGTTTTGAGTTTTTTTTAATGATCAGAACTTTGACTCAACTGTTTCTGTTATTTCATAAAATAACACCGTAATGCTAGCATTGCCTTCGTGTTCCGACCACATGATGGGGCTTGCGCTGCATTTCACGGATAACTCTCTTCTCTTTCGGACATGTTTTTCGCGTGTTACTGCTAGCTTTTCATAGAGTAATTCTCTCGTGCTTCTGGCCTAAAATGTGTCTGTGTGTGCATGACAATGCTAAGCATGCATTGTACCATGACGGGGACAACTCGACCCTCTATAATTATTAGACTGTTATCCGATCAAAGTCTGGCACCAAACCATACCGCCTAGCTCCGCGAGTGTAAAATTCTCTGCCTTTGTGTACGTCACAAACGTTTCGTTAAAACTTCGAAAATTCGGGGGGTCAATTTTTGATTCTTAGATAAACAATTAATAATCCACTCGACACAAAAAAAACATTTAAAATTGTTTTTAATTCATACCAATCAATATAACAGCACCAAAAAATTAAGTTTGGTAAATACTCTTCACAGGACCTTTAAGACTGTATGGTTATTCATTTTAATTTTTACATATCAAAGTTGTGAAAGAATTTGCTGGTAGCGAGCAAAAAACTATTGAATGAAGGCAAATACCTCCGTCTTGTGATATTGGCAAGAACTTCGGCCTGCAACCTTCTGTCTTGATCATCTCTGCAAAAAGAAAAGTAATCAAATTGTAACTGGATATCAACTTTCAAAGTGCCTGCAGTGATCTCAAAACATTTGAGTACAGTATAATGCTGTTTTAATGAACATCATGGGGTCCACACAACATGTTGTTCACTACAGTGGTTGTTCATTCTAGTGATTCATGACTGCAATGCTAATGCAGAGCAATGCTGCTTCAACAAAGATCATGGAGTGTAACCAAAATGTTCATTTAAGTGGTTACGTTGTTCATAATAGTAATTCATGACTGCAATACTTAGAGCACAGGTTTAGGTTCTGTTAAGCCAAATGTTCATTATAGCGATGCTGCACCATGTATTTAGGTTGTATGCACCAATAGTAATTTGGAAGGGATGGAGGTACAGGCATCTGTAAGAGTTATTCTTATAAAGGTATTGATACAACATATATCCCTCAAAACTTTATCTACAAAGCTGTAATTTTTATTTATTTATTATTTTTTTGCAAAAACAATAATCACAGGTTTATCTTTCGCACTCTGACAATGATCTAATCTTTTTATAAATCCAGTCATTTCGGAATGTTCTCAGAATAAGTTGGAGTTAACTCATTCCTTTTTCTTAAAATTTGTAGTAAAAACTGTTGGACCCTCCCTTTACGTCCCCCTGTGGGAATACAGTTGTGATAAGAGTTGATTCTTACTCTTTGTTGCCCATATGAGATGTGACAAAATCCACAAGAGAGCCAGAGATGTTGACGGTGATTTTGATTCCGGGAGCTAACTCCCCATCAGGAGACGGTAGGAGAAGATGCTGAGAGGAGACGATGGGGTACTTGGATAAGAAGAGACTCCTGAAAGACAATACGGAGGCATTAATGACAGATGGAGGAGGGGAGAGAGGGGAGACAGGGCATGGGAGGGGGAAGATATAAACATAGAGACGGGAGGAGGAGATGCTGCGAGGAGATGCTGTGAGGAGACAATGGAGTATTTGGATAAGAAGAGACTCCTAAAAGACAATACAGAGCCATTAACCCTAACCTTCCCAAATCCTCCAAAATCCTCTTTGCCAAAGTAAAGGATTTTGAAGGATTGAGGTTATGTGGAAATTACAGTGGTGAAGGATATTGAAGGATTAAGGGCAGATGTGATTGTTTGCTTGGTGGATTAGGGAGGATTGAGGTTATCAGGCTATATTTCACACTGGATGAAAATGGAGGATTGAGGTTACATGGTACACGTTGGTCTGTCCAGAAAATGATTTTGGAGGATTGAGGTTATTAGGCATACTTGCCTTCCTTCCTCCATGGTACATGTACAACCATGCTTGTTATAGTGATTGCAAGGTCAGTGCTTGAGTCAGTGGACGCTGTTTATTGCTCCATGCATGCAGGGAGGGTCCCTGGCCCTGGACCATGTACATGTATCACAGATAAGCAACACATGTGTGCATATATGTCATCTGCATACATGTCATCTGCATGGTAGTAGTCATTATGCTTGCTTTACTACTGAAGGATTTTGGAGGATTCAGGTTATGTGTAAGCAAATGGGCCTAGGGAGTTAGAGTAAATGACATATGGAGGAGGGGAGAGAGGGAAGACCCGGCAGGGGAGGGGGAAGATAGAAACATGGAGATGGGACGAGATGCTGCGAGGAGACGATGGAGTACTTAGATAAGAGACTCCTGAAAGACAATACAGAGCCATTAATGACAGATGGAGGAGGGGAGGGAGGCAAGACGGAGCAGGGAAGGGTTAGATAGACACATGGAGACAGGAGGAGGAGAAAAGAAGATACTTGGAGACAAGAGAATGGCATTAATTAAGTGTCTTAATGAATGATGATGGCGGTTTGTACAAGGGAAAATCCACTTTTCTGATTAAATAAGAAATTGCCAAGTAAGACTAATTGCGGTGACACCATGTGAAATTCTCAATTGAGTAGTAATTAGTTCTGAAAAGAACTGGAGGTACAACTCGACGTTTCAATTGCTCATTGAAATAGACAAAATACACAGGCAATGCATTTGTAACAGAACTATTATAAGACAATGCACATGTTTGTGTAGTTAGTCATTTGTCAGATGCAAATGAGGGGAAAGGGATCGGTGTGGGTTTGAAAACAAACACACTCAAACAATGGTAGATGGAGAGAGTGAGACTGAAAAAAAAACAGGGCGAAGGATACTGAGACTCTGTCTCAAATAGATTACATTTATAACTCACCCCCATGTGTGGAGGTTTGTAGCAGGTCCAAAGTCATCAAACATGCCTAGTCTCTCTCCCATCCACATGCTGATGTCATTCAGCCCAAGGTAGGGTTTAGAGGCATCTGATTCAAGCAGTCCAACAACATCAGCTCCTGATGAATACAGAAAAATGACTGATGTGTAGACTACACTACATTCCATACATAGTAATGTGGGCTGTAATAACTCAGTGGACACCGTTACCATAGCATTTTGGACAAGTTTAAAGACAAGTAAATGTACTTAATCCCTTTACCTGCCAAGGATGCAAGTCCTCAATCAAACTGTTTATAACAATCTCTGGTGACAAGATAACAATACAATCAGTAAATTGAATGACTTGGGGGAAGGTCCCATGTGTTCATAATAATATTCTAAATATTGCACGCAATCTATCACAATGTGATACTTTAAGTGCTTTGCAATATAATCTCTGTATCGTTTCGGTTTGCGGTAACACCATGTGTTAATCTCAACTAACGCGAAGCTGAGGTACAGGTTCTGAAAAGAACCTTATCGCACAACTGAGAAAGTGAGAAAGGTTCAAGGGAGAACCAATTTCGGGCAACTCGTTTTTCTCTACTGTCGCTAAGTGAGAAATATGCTTCAGGAAGAACCATGGGGACTTCACGGGTTAATATGGTTCAGGGAGAACCATGGGGACTTCACAAGAATAACCCGTTAATTGCGGTAAGGAATTGGCCAATTAATTTTCTTTTTTCAGGGAACATAATTGGATATAATTGGATTGGTCCGGTATTTTGACTCTTACCCGAAGCTTCTATCATTTTGGCGGCTCGTTCAAAGCTTGGCCAACCTTCGTTGTCATACAAGAAGTGTGCCGTCCACACCATACCTGTGAATTGTTTAGGGTTGTCCTTGATGGGAAATCTGTATCTCCCAGGATTGAAGCGAGTAAGGAAGCCACCACACCCAGCCAAGAGTATGAGAATAAGAACTGTAAGACAGAGCAGAAGAACAATACTGACTTTTTGGAATTCTCCTAATAATTAAAAACTAATTGTGGAGACACCATGTGAAATTCTCAAATGAGTAGTAATTAGTTCTGAAAAGAACTGGAGTTCTTTTCAGAACTCATTAATACTCAATTGAGAATTCCACATGGTGTCACCGCAATTAGTCTTTACTTATCCTCTTCACCATGCAAAGCTACAAGTTTTCTTCTTCTAATAATAACATTTATACAGCACTTTTATACCTGGACATTTTAAAGCGCTTTAAATGTTTTTTACAAATAGAGAATCAGCTGTTGCAAACTGCTTACCAACCTAAAGGACGTTTCGAACCAAGCAGATTCTTTCTAAATGTGAGAAAGAACCTGCTAGGTTCGAAACGTGAGGCCAATAACATTTATTTTAATAATGGAATTTCTGATTGATGGCGGTCCATAAGCACCCTTGTATTGCAAAAGATAGAATCAAATTATGCTCACATATTTTGGCGTCGGCAAATATCTGATACGTCCCTGTACCATCTAGGTTTGGGAAGGCTGTGTGTTTGCTGGATGGGTCTGCATGGTCCTTGGGCTGACCCATTAACACCGCCCTCACAATGTTGAACAAGACGAACGCGGCTAGTAGAAACATCTGTTCTCTAAAGAAATGTAAAAATAATTAAAGATTTGAGGATTTGCAAGGTGGAGTATTGGTATTGGTGTGTGGTAACACCATGTGAGTTATCTCAACTATTACTATTTATTAGTGAGATTACTGGTTCTGATAAGAACTGTATTGGTCTTCTCTATGTTTGCTAAATTAATAAGACAAATATTATTTGAGGATATTTCCGGTAATGGTCATTATTTTCTAGTGAAAGTATGAAAGGTTGCAACTAGAAAAGGTATTCTGTAAATTCAAAATCTCTATTTTCTTTGTTTTGTTCTACTGCTTTTTCATCAATAATTGATTATAATCTATTAAAAACAGATATTCTTAGAATTCAATTATGAACAATAAAATGGTGGTGTTGGTTGCCTCTAAAACATTTGGATCCTAAGCAACACTGACAATGTTATGGCACCCTCGGCAAAATGAACATGCTTAATGAACATTACAAAACTTGATCAAGGTAATGGAGCATAGCAATAGTCATCATTGAAAGGCATAACCCTATCCTATTCATAAGTGTGATGTAATTCCAACATAAAACCACGCATGTGCTGGTTCCAATGATCATCAAAAGCCCATTGGAAATGCATTGACCATCCTTTTCTTCAAACGATTTCTAAGAAATTAGAAAGCTTGGGATTTACATTTAACATTATGTGTTGTAAAGACTCAAAATCTTTGAAACAAAGTCAATTTCTGCCTCAAGAATCGCTTTTGAATGTTAAAATCATGGAATTTAGGTTAAATTACACGGTATGTCAGAATCGGATGTAGCTAAAAGAATGCGCGTACTACCAATGCGCGTGCGTATTACGTATTAACTTACCAACAGGATTGGTCAATCAGTGCTGTTTGACTGATATGCTGGATCAGTTACTGGAAATCAATGTCACAAAGCCAAGGCCTTACCTTGTAAACGCCCCACCTGGGACAAAATTATATGCTGTTGTCCAAACACTAAACAGGATCTCAATGAGGTACACAGCCATGGCCATTGTCAGCGTCTTAGCTGGGGAACAACTGGTCAGTCGGTCAACCATCTCCGGCCAGATGGACATGACATACACGGAGAGTAGCAAGCCACAGAAGAAACCGATGTAGGCTCCGAGGTAGTAGAGACCGAGAAAGCAGTGAATGCCAATGAACCATGACCAGAGGAAGTGGGTAGGGAAGTTTTTCTTGGAGGACACAAGGAGACCGGTGAGCAGCTCAACAAAGACGGCAATACTGTTGGAAACAAGGAATAATGGTGGAAGTCCATGTAAATTAAATGTAATCCACCAATCATACACAAAGATGCAATTGATCCCTCAACAGAGCTTCATGTCACAGTGCTGCTTGTCACGATATGAATTAAATTTCTGAAATTACTCTTCTGAATTTGTATATATTGGTTAAACCAAAACCTAAACATTGATATTCCGGAGAAGTGAAAACTATTTTTTGGTGTATGTCTAACACACTTAAACTCAAGTGAAAGTAACACGATATTTTTTGTAAATGGCCACAGTGCGGGGTACCCCGAGATACTATTATTATGATAATTATTAGTCCACGGGCAGAGAGTCTGCTTCCCATTGGTTAAATCTGTGTCAGTTGATGTGATGTCTTTTCTTGATGGGTATTTGGGTGTGGAAAACAATAGGGCCACGAGTTACGGGACCTTTTCGTGGACTTTTCGTATTGGTATTGCGTAGTTAGATACGGCACTCGAGATAAGAAATTCATGACGAGAGGGCTACGTTTGCCAGCCTCAATGTTGATGAGTTTTGCCAGCTAATGAGAGCTGAAGGCACTTGTGTGATGCTTTAGATAGCATATATGTGAGAATCTAAGCCAAATCTGAGCTATTGAGAGCTTCGGCTACTACTGCCAAGAACCAGGATTGTCAGAGACCTGTAAGTTTTATAAATGTATGTTTTTGACATATTTTCTTCGATAGTTTTGGATATATCATGCATGGTTGAATGTAAGGTGTGCCCAATTTCACGAGGTGGATTTTTGTTATAGACTGGGAGTTTCATTGTATTTAATATTAGGGTTCTTCCTTGGGAGAGAGCTGCTGGATGAGCGACCGATGACGGCAGAAGTGTCCACGTCGAAATTACTCATCTCTGCTGGCCGGTGAACTGCCGCAGTTAGGGACATCACCGTCGTCCCAAGAATTGAGGAGGCAGCACTGTGCCGCTTAAAAACTGGTGATCCGTCGCCACAGCCACATTGTGATATAAAAACCTTAAATGATATTAAGCACTGTAATTTCACAGATCATTAATTTATTTCCATTTGCGGATTCACAAAATCCCATTGTACATATTAAATTATCGGCCAAAAGTTATTGTTAGATCAAAATCCCGGGATAATTAAGTGAAAACCGAGCAAGGATGCATGTTGTAAATAAGGACTGGTGTTACTGTAAATAAAAGTGTAAATATGTATAAATACTATAAGATCTTGAGTGAATTGGGAATTTATTTTGTGTGATTGCGTGTGGGACTACCGAGGGTCAGATTTCCTGGGGAGTGGCAAACCGGGGAATGTGACACTGCTTAACACAGAATTCGTCACTGACAGGCACTAGTTCGTTTCTCTCACAAGGCAAAATGTTTACACCAACCTTGTAAGCACCAAATCCTTGGTTATGCAAGCAGAAAATCCATGCTAAGCCTGAAACACGTATAGTACATTAACCCTAACCTTCCCAAATGCTCCAAAATCCTCTTTGCTAAAGTGAAGGATTTTGAAGGATTGAGGTTACATGCTACATGCTCTTTGCTAAAGTGAAGGATTTTGAAGGATTTTGAAGGATTGAGGTTACATGCTACATGCTCTTTGCTAAAGTGAAGGATTTTGAAGGATTTTGAAGGATTGAGGTTACATGCTACATGCTCTTTGCTAAAGTGAAGGATTTTGGAGGATTGAGGTTATTAACCCTAACTCCCTAAGCATTTTTACTAGAAACCTTCCTCAACCTATCAAATCCCAACACCATGGTTGACTGTTGCTGGTTTACAGTACTCAACCCATCAAACTCCAACAGTCCACTTGCCATAACAGTACTCAACCCGTCAAACTCCAACGGGCCCTTAGCTGATGGGTTTTGATTGAGTGGGTACACTGGGCCATGTGCTTAGTATGAAGAATGGGGTTACACAGGACACATCCCATCAAAACCAAGCAAGTGTATTCCTGTACAAAATGAAAGTATTTTTGGGGGGCTCAGATTAGTTACTGGTCACATCTGCTAACCACTTTACTATGCATCATTGCCCTTTAAAAAAAAAGTATTTTGTCTTTATCTTTCTTTTATTTCTTCTTTCTTTTTTTTCTTTCCTTTTTTCCCTTTTATCTTTACGGTACTTCTCTTTTTTATTTCTTCTTTCATCTTTTTTTCTTCTATTTTTTTCTTTTCTGTTTCTGTATGAAAAACATACACACCCCCTTATATTACTAGCATTCAATCCATTATTCTTTCACAGCGGTTTATTTGTTTTACCTGTATGGAACCATGTACCATGAATGCACAAATCCCCAGTAATTACCCTGACCCCATTGTTCAGTACACATAAACCAAACATCAAAGTCATGCACACACAGTCCAGCACTTTTATACACCAACCAAGCACAACCCACCAGCAACAGCACTGCACACAAACCAACCCTCCCCACTCAATCAAAATCCAACACTGTTACTGCACACATACAGTACTCATCCAGCCATATTCCAACACTTTACACATGCCATATCAGAAGTACACAGTACTCAACCCATCGAACTCCAACAATCCCTGGTGTTGGAGTTTGGCTGGATGGGGATCGTTAGGGTTAAGCATACTTGCCTTTCCATGGTACATGTACATCCATGTTTGTTGTAGTGATTGCAAGGTTGTTGCTTGGGTCAGTGGACACTGTTTATTGCTCCATGCATGCAGGGAGGGTCCCTGGCCATGTACATGTATCACAGATTAGAAACACATGTGTGCATTAGGCCTGGGCGAATAGTAAAATTTACTAATTCGATTAATCGTGCGGCAACTTTTTGCGAATAATCGACTATTCGCGAATAGTTGGCAAATTTTTTTCCCGCGGTTTATAAAAGTACTAAAACATAATTTCTGGCCTATTTGTAACATTCAGACAATAAACAAACACATACATTATACTCTGCCTGTTGTTGTTTTTTCTTTATTTCTTGCAAAATTGTATTCGAAATAATACATTTTCGTAAGTGAAAATCCAATCACCGTTGAGTTATTACTCAGGCAGCGTGGGAAACTTCCAGCACAATTAGCATTAACAGTGCACATTGAGCACATGCTAAGTCACGCACAGTTACGTTCATCCCATATCAACAGAGGGAAGTCCACCTAAACCCCATAAAATGAACGCATTGAAGAGATCTTGTTTATATTTAAGTCGCCATTAACAGAAATACCAATAAGTTAACGGTCCCCCCTGTTATTTCAAATCGATTAGCCTAGTCCTATCCTATACACAAAATAAAAAATAACCATGCAAGCAGTATGTGTTTATGCTCATGCAGGAGCCACTTTTTAGATGTATTCGTTGTTTACGTCCAAAGCTTCCGCAGTGTGCCCCGCACTATGCTTAAAAACCTTTGGTTCAGGCACACACGTGGTGCGTGTACCCTGAACTGATTTTGTACGACGGCCTATGCGTTTTGTGATTGACTTATGCTCACCGCAAATTACGTTATCATTATTGGACAAACTTTTCTTGGGAACCAAAAGGGGCGTGGCAAACAATAACGTCATGCAATAAGTGGATCTGTGGGATTACTCATCAGTAGATCTTACATTACCTGCAAGTGCAAAGGCAATTACACCCGCAATGCGAAAGGCAGTGACCAATAGAACCATGCTTTTCGTAGTTAATATTTATGAAAATAAATTTACATTTTCAAACAAATCGATAATAATAATAATGTGTGGACTTATATAGCGCACGTATCCACCAACTAAGTGGTGCTCAAGGCGCATTCTTTTTTACGTGCAATACACAACACACGGGACCTACGGCTTTACGTCCCATCCGAAGGACGAAGCAATTATGGTTAAGTACCTTGCTCAAGGACACAAGTGTCACGACCGGGGCTCGAACCCACACCCTGCTGCTGGCAACACCAGAACTTGAGTTCGGTGCGCTAGACCGCTCGGCCACGACACTCCATGTGTAATAAATAAACAACATGAAACATTCAAGTAGGGATGTGGGTTTTCGGATATTTTTGGAACAGGATACCCGAAATCAGGAAACTTCGGATACCCGTTTTCATTTTTGTTGAAAACATGCCTCCGGTGGTGTACAAATACATGTACTGTAAATGGTAACAAAATTTACCTTTATAAGACAGAGGATACCATGCTTAAATCGATCTTTTCTTTATTGGAGTGCAATCTCTTGAATTTAAAGATAATTGTCTGTAAAAGTGTAAACATTACATTGCTCAAGAGTCACAGATTTCTGTTCGCACCGCTCAAATGTCAAGTCCAAATTTTAAAAAGTCGTTCATGGGTAATTGGAACCGAAAAATGGAACCGGGTAATGACCGTTTCAGTAGGGTATCCGGATACCCGGATATCCGGCACAGCCCTACATTCAAGTTAGTAAATTAATCGCAGTTGTATAATCATCAATTCGTCATCCCCAGCTTTTCTTCAAAAACAAAAACGTTACATGATTTTGTAGTGTTCAAATTTAATTACTATTAGCACAAGTTTATGCTACAAAAATATGAAGTATGGTCATTCAGCACTCTGCAAGTACCTTCGCTGGTGCAGAATTTAGAAAAAATAGGTCACTGTTTGAGACTGCAGGATTCAAGTATTGATATTCCCCCTAGAAAAAGTGGTGCAATCCCTAGTTCCCCCGAAAATTGTTCCCTAGTTACGCCACTGCTCCAGGATGCCTATTGTCCAGTTGCTGGCAGTGATGAAGTGATTTATTCTTCATACAAATGTATTACACTGTATTACATTTATTCTTAAGCGCTTTTTTAAGACATCAGCAAGGCTATGAACAGAACAATGACAAGACTCAGGACAAATGAGTGCACCGTTATCATCATTCAGCAGGTAACAGTTGCTGCAGTCACAGCCAGCCAGCCTGCTATGGCAGGCTGGCTGGCTGGCTGTGACTGCAGCGACTGTTACCTGCTGAATGATGATAACGGCTATGCGTGTACTATTCGCGAATACTACAATGCGTACCACTGCCTAGACAAAACGGTTTAATTGGCAGTGTTACTCGCAAATAGTAGTCACGAATAGTAGTCATGAATAGTTAGCAGACAGTTCGCGACCGCAATTTTTATGCAGTCCAAATGCAATACATTATTGCAGGTAACAGTCACAGCCATCCAGCCTGCCCTGTCGCTTCCTCAAAGGCATTACTCGCGAGTACTATTCGCGAATACTACAATGCGTACCACTACCAGCAGTGCCTGGACAGAACAGCACAATTGGCAGCATTACTCGCGAATAGTATCGCGAATAGTTCGCAAACAGTTCACGACCGCAATTTTTATGCTGTGTAAAGGCAATACATTATTGCAGGTAACAATTGCTGCAGTCACAGCCATCCAGCCTGCCAAATGTCGGCTTCCTCAAAGGCATTACTTGTGAGTACTATTCGCGAATACTACAATGCGTACAACTACCAGCAGTGCCTAGAGAGAACAGCGCAATTGGCAGCATTACTCGCGAATAGTTCGCGAATAGTTAACGAACAGTTCACGACTGCAATTTTTATGCCGTGTAAAGGCAATACATTATTGCAGGTAACAGTCGCTGCAGTCACAACCATCCAGCCTGCCATGTCGGCTTCCTCAAAGGCATTACTATTTGCAAACACTACAAGTACAAAGCTTACCACCATGACTAGACAAAACGGTGTAATTGCCAGCTTAATAGGATTACTTGGGAATAGTAGTCGTGAATAGTAAGCAAACACTTCACGGTCGCAAGTTATGAATGGTTCAAAGACAATTGATCATTATTCGCGAATAGTTGCAAGTATTCGCGCCTGCGCGATTAATCGAATAATTCAAAAACCGCGAATACGAGTACGATTAGCAACAACTATTTGTGAATATTCGAATAATCGAATTATTCGCACAGGCCTAGTGTGCATACATGTCATGTGCTTGCTTTACTACTGAAGGATTTTGGAGGATTCAGGTTATGTGTAAGCAAATGGGCCTAGGGAGTTAGGGTTAAGTGGGAAATCTGATGCTTTAAAAAGTACAGATTCTGGAGCCCTGTTCATAAATAGAAGAGCACTGAATGACAGAAAACTCTAAATAATACATTTTCAACCCCCTTCAACCCCCATCCCCCCCCCCCCCCAAAAAAAAACAAACATCAACAACATATTGATTCCTACCCTCCAGGGAACGGATGGGGTCCAGGATATGGCGCTCCTTTCACAGTCCATCGACAGAGGACAGACACCTCACCAAAGAGCCAGTGGGTCAGGAAGAGAAGACTCCCAAAGCCCAGGGCTGTCCGCTTCCATGAGGCGGCCATTGCAGGGTCATGACTGGCTTCAGGTACGGGGTACTCCACTAATAGAAAGGGGGAAATGTTGGAGGGGGTGGGGGAAATACAATACAAAATTTGAGTAAGTTTTACTCAAGCCTGATTCTCTGCCAAATAACCACCTAACAGAAAAAACAATTAAACAAAATTAAATAAGTAAATCAAACAGCCTTACCTGACATACACCTGTCCAGAGCGGCGATGACTCCCAGGGCAATAACGATTGAGTTACTCCGAGTGTCACTCCATGTTGGGTTTATCGACACGTACCATATCCTTGCCGCAAGTAGAGCCATAAAACCAACCATCAGACCCCAGAAAGTTGCAGACCTATGAGAGGAAATCATAACAAACCACTAATCCACTGCAAACTTTAGTGTTGTGTAATACTTATTTTAAGAGTGAAATGTGAGCACATAAGATGAAAAATAATTAAGGAAAACCAAGAAAATTATAAGATTTTGGAATGCCTTCAAACAAAATTGTACACAGGACGTTAACACATTACAAAATAATAATAATAATAATTCATTAAATGTTTCCAAATTCATGAAATATTTAAATGAATCCTACATTATAAAAATTGGACCTTCCATTTCTACACGGTTTTGCCGGCATCTTTTATTTCTCAAAGTGCACAATTGATAAATTTTAAAATGCTCTTGTACGAAACAAAAACCTGTTCATGGAGGCACCAGCCAAAAATTTAGAGTCTAGTGTCTTGAAGGATCATATAAATCACCTCTGATGTAGTGACTTGTTCCAGAGTGTCCCGCATAGGAGCAGCATAGCTGCTCCGTTTCCTACGGTCAGAATCTGAAGCCGCAGCAACGTGGTGGGGGCCTGAAATGATCCGACACTGGCGACGCATAACACCCGCAAGACGAACATCCCCCATCTAGACTGGACAGCATTATGGATGGTCTTGTTGATACAGAGTAGAGGCAGGAACCAGACAGCGGTATATGCTTCGTAGCCGGTGACTTGTAACTGGTTGAGGGGGTAAAACCAGACCATAGGGGCAAAGCCATGGAAGAGAGACCAAAAGATGAAACCTGAATAATAACAGAGATGTTCATTAACTAACATGTGAAAGTTACTTAACAATTTATTGGTATTTATGTTGAAAAAGTTCACCCGCCTATGATCCATTTCAGATTTGAATTTCTATTCATGTTTTCTTCTGAATGTTTGTAACCATCCAAGTGAGCTTTAAGCAAATAATCAACTAATTTTCTTTTTCAGGTAATTGCCAATGGTGTAGTTAACTGAGGGAGAAAAAAATCTTGATGGAATTTTTCAAATATTTGCTTGATTATTCTGACCCAACTATGCAATATAAAACAAACATTGCCAAACTTTTTCTAATTTTAAGCCAATATATACCTTTTGTAAAATGTTTGTAATACATGCATACAGAAACCAACTTGTGACGCTGTCAGTTTACTTCAATGTAAACTGATGTTAACAAAAAACATTGTGAAACTGCATTCAGCCAAATATTTAGTTGGGATATTATTTTACTTATTTTGCTAAAATAGTAGCCCCTCAGACAAACAGATTTTAAAGAATGTTTATTATACCATCATCTATTTCACACCTAGTAAGTTTAACCCTAACTCCCTAAGCATTTTTACTAGAAACCTTCCTCAACCTATCAAATCCCAACACCATGGTTGACTGTTGCTGGTTTACAGTACTCAACCCATCAAACTCCAACAGTCCACTTGCCATAACAGTACTCAACCCGTCAAACTCCAACAGGCCCTTAGCTAAGTAAGACTAATTGCGGTGACACCATGTAAGAATCTCAATTGAGTAGGCCCTTAGCTGTTGGATTTTGATTGAGTGGGGACACATGGCCCAAAGTAAAGTTTGAACACTGGAGTCACATAGTACTCAACCCATCATAATCCAACAATTGTTTTCATGCTAAAAAAAACTTAACTATACAAAAACTAAAACACCCTATGGAATAAATGGTAGGTTCTAGTTGTATGATGTTAGACACAATGCCAAGCATACCTAAGTACAATATTTGCCTTTATCAGTTGTTTATTACAGCAGGTTGCATACACACACTCTCTCCACTCAAAGTCTAACAATGTTGCATGCTAGTAGAACCACCGTCCTCACTCAATCAAAATCCAACACTGTTACTGCACACATACAGTACTCATCCAGCCATATTCCAACACTTTACACATGCCATATCAGAAGTACACAGTACTCAACCCATCAAACTCCAACAATCCCTGGTGTTGGAGTTTGGCTGGATGGGGATCGTTAGGGTTAATGTACATTTGTAAAACTATGCTCAATTATGGTTTGTGAGAACTTGGGTTTAAAGCCTGATTCATGTGAATTTACCACTACAGTTTTTGTTGTTTATTGAAAGGAATTGTATATATATTTGAGAGGCCAAATAAATGACAAATCCACCTG
Organism: Zoroaster sp. YZ-2022; assembly: GCA_029582265.1. Classification (NCBI taxonomy): domain Eukaryota; kingdom Metazoa; phylum Echinodermata; class Asteroidea; order Forcipulatida; family Zoroasteridae; genus Zoroaster; species Zoroaster sp. YZ-2022. The sequence continues at coordinate 30,046,089 of CM055833.1, read as the reverse complement.
CAAATTAGTTTCCACTGCCTTCATTTATTATTTGCCTGGTTACATTGCCAATAGTTTCTCAGTGTATAGTCTCCAATGTTTATGATTTTAATTTAGCTATAATATACAAAATTAGGAAACAATATTTTTTACCTTTAACCCTCCTACTATAGCTGCACTTTAGTGGCAAGTAGCTATAGAGGTCATAACCAGTCAACTGCCCGTTTTGACTGTTGACCCAAATGTGCACACAGGGGCATTTTTGACTGTTTTTGACTGTCATTTTGACCACCCTGAACAATACCAGACAATGCTTTTTACCAGTAAAAAACGGTCGACTCATTTTGACCTGTAAATGTACTTACTATACATAAGGTTAGACAGTGTTTGACTTTTAAGTGTACTAGATGAACCTTGGCAAGTATATCAACATTTTGACCCTTGAGTAGTAGGAGGGTTAATAGAGATTATGTTAGGGTTGAAATATGAGGCATTTTGTAAAATTAAAGATGAACAATATAAGACTGTTTTTCTTTATCTTTTAGAAACCCATCAATACATTCTACGCTCACTTCACAGCATGAGAATAAACAACCAAACAATTTCCTAACCCCCCCCGAGAAATCATGAAATTAAGAAAACAGTGTAGCAAATATAAAGCACTCTACACCTGCTTAAAAATGTACATGGTAAACTACGTTGTTGAGTGCACACTTTATCAGTGGTAGTGACTGTATTGCCTATGGCTAATGAAATAAGCTATGAGTCATATAGCCTCACTGTTGCAGCCCTGTTGAAATTATGCTCTGATCGTGACGATACTGCCCCTTTCATGTTATAAGTCTATGAGGAATTACCATACACGTTCTCTGTGAGCAACATTCTATAAAGTGTGTATTGCATTCAAGATCTTTATTCTCATCTGATGCATGTGCTTGCTTGTTGCAGACTATGCTTATAAGCAATTTTACTGCTTATTTAATAAAATAAAATAATAATTTCCTTGAAGTTGAAAAAGGGAAAACAAATTATTTCACAGGAAATATTTCAACAACAAAAATTGTCACCGAAAATGGTTTAAAAAAATAGCACTTGTCACAATTACAGTTTTTTTTAAATATCGCATTTTGAACAAATTTTAACAACGCATAACGTTAATTTTTTTTTTTTTAATTTTTTTTTATGCAAGTTCGCCCCAAACAAGGCTAAAAGCCACTCTAGGTAAGGGGCTACAAGAAGAAATCATAGAAGATGAAAATAACTCAGGAGGACTGAAAGAAGGAATTGATATTCCTCTTAAAACTGTCTAGATTATAGGATGTAGGGAAACATGCACCAGGCAAGGAGTTCCAAAGAGATGCAGTACGTGGAAAAAAGCTGCTGGCATAGCTCATTGTTCTACATCTCGGCAAAGCCAGAGTGTATGGGTGAGAACAAGCAGAAAGCCTGGTCTCACGCTTAAACACCCTGATAGGAGGAACCAGATCGGACACACCGGTGGCACATTTGCCATGAAAATATCTGTAGAAAAGACAGAGGCTGGCTACAAACCTACGGTGAGAAAGAGGTTGTAACGATGATCCCAACTCTTCACCAACAAGATTAACAATACGCTTCTGCACTCTATCTAATAAAGATAAATGACAGGCAGAAGCTCCGGCCCAAATGTGACAACAGTACTCCATTAGGGGACGATAGTTGTCTTATACAGGTAGAGAGTAGCATCAGGAGGTAAAAACTTCCGAGCTCGATAAAGACAACCAACTCGCATGGAAGCACTCTTTGCAATGCCTGAGATATACCTCTCCCAACTGGCTTTAGTGGAGATATCAAGTCCGAGAAGGCGAAAATCTGATACCTCAGGCAAAGTTAATGGACCCATATGAATGGATGGAAATGTATCATCTCTAGAGCGAGAAAGAGACAGTAGTTTAGTTTTCTTTGCGTTAAAGGTTATTAGCTAATCGTTCCCCACTTCAACACGCCTCTCTAAATCATTATTCAGTGAGACACCCACCTCACAGCGAGAAGTGTTAGAAGAGTTAGGGGAAACACAGTAGAGGGTTGAATCATCAGCATACATGGCGAGCTGAGACAAAACTTTATCGGGCAAATCGTTAATGTAGATAAGAAAGAGAGTAGGACCAAGTATCGAGCCCTGTGGAACACCAGAATTGATAGAACGAGTAGGAGAAGATTGACCCTCAAGGACAACCTTCAACTTGCGGTTGGAAAGGAAAGCAGAGATTATGGATAACATTCTGCCTGACACACCATATGACTGAAGCTTGTGGAGCAGGCCAGAATGCCATACCTTGTCGAAGGCCTTTGAGATGTCCAATGCTACAACACGAGCCTCACCCCTACGATCTAATGCCCCATTAAAATGATCAGTAATAGGAAAGCAGATCACCGTTGATCGGGAATGGCGAAACCCATACTGGCAGTCAGTCAGAAGGTCATTGTCCTCCAGGTATCCAAGGAGCTGTTGGTTGACAAAGCATTCAAAGATCTTACTTATTATGGGAAGCAGACTAATAGGACGATAATTAGTAGACTCAGAACGCTCACCAGCACCCTTAAAGACAGGGACAACAGATGCCACTTTCCAAGATGAAGGAACACTGAGACTGCCAAGCACATATTGAATAGCTTGGCAAGAATAGGTGAAAGTTCTGGGGAACACATTTTCAGAACAATTACTGGGATTCCGCTCAGGGCCAGTAGCCTTGGAGGCATCCAAGGAATGAATAGTCCGGCAATCTTCTTTGGTGTGATAATAGGCTTTGATACTACCGTGGCTGTACGGATGGAAAGGCAGGAAGTGGATGCCCTCATCATTAAGTGTGGAGTTGAATACAAAGTTGTCAGCAAAAAGGTTTGCCTTATCTTGGGGAGAAGTAAGAACTTCGGGTCCATGAAAGAGAGGAGGAATGGAGGACTTGTTATGCGGTTATACACTATTGGCAATCCGCCAAAGTCCCTGGAACCAAGCCGTTGCGTTGAAATGGAACCAGCAACAGAGTTTGCATATTGCTGCTTAGCATCCTCTAAAACTCTCTTACATCGATTTCGAGCTTCATGGAAAAGACGCTTACTATCCAAAGTTCCTGAAAGATGATACTTCTTAAAAAAATGGTTACGATGGGCAATTGCTGCAGCACAGGCTGGAGTGTACCAAGGTTGAGAATGGGCCCTGATCTGGTAGGTACGTGAGGGGATGTAAATCTCCATACCAAGGTTAATCCATTGGGATAACTCGTCCTGCTGCCAAATCAGGACCAAGACTTAAATACGATAACCAGGGCACATCAGCAAGAAAACATCGAAAACTATCTCAGTCAGCCTTTCCAAACTGAAAACAGTACGATGAAAAGGCTGAAATGTAGTTGAAGGAGAAGAATATGAACGGAAACAGAGACAATTGAGTGATCCGAGTTACCAATTGGAGGCAAGACCTTGGCGACACAGTCTTCTGGGTTAGAACACATGAAGAGATCCAGCAGATACCTACCATCGGAAGCACGATCCGAATATGAGTAGGGATGAAACGATCTGAGTAAGATCTTGGGAGATGGAAAAATTATATGTTGCAATACCAGGAATGTCAATATTACGGGAATGAATCAGCCACTCCTTGTGGTGAACATTGAAGTCACCAAATACCATGACTTGAGCAGAAGGGTGCTGAGAAATAGCAGAATCAATGCTGTCAGAGATAGCATCTAGCACTGCGCAGGATGATGATGAAGGTGAACGATACATAAAAAACAGGTAAGTAGTGGAATGGAGAAGCGAGAGGCGAAAGCACATGTATTCATGATTGTTACATTCCAAAGTGCTTTCACGGGCTAAGGGAAGAGTTTCTTTAACATAAACACCCAGACCATGTGATGGAGGGTGGTCAAGGCGATGAAAGATATATCCCGGTAACTTAAAAGAATCAGAGGAAATGTCACAATTCAGTCTGCTCTCAGATAGAGCAAGCAAATCAGGTGAGTTGTTAAGAACAAAAGACTGAACAGAAGTGAAATTGGAACGAAAACCCCTGATATTGGAAAAAGCAATACCAAGCGGCTTTGAACGCTGCGCACAGGGAGGTGGGTTTGCGCGAGCAGGTAAGGTTTCTATATCATTTGCTTGTATAGTCATGTTTGTATAATTAATATAAGCAAAGAGTCTCAGTTAGTCTAAGGTTTGAAACTGGCCCAAAACAATCAGAGGAACCAAAGGAACCCAAACGAACACATTGTCGTAACAATGTCACCCCGATGGCCTCAGGAATGCAACCGAAAGTGGCTGCACGGACCACCAATCCATGCATGTCCATGGCAGTACAACCACCTCGACATTTTACACCTGTTGATAGATCAGCCTCTCAGAGCATTACCACTGAGTTCGGGATCCTGTACTACCAGGCGGCCACGACCTGCAACATGTTTATTTCCGGTACCCTTCGGAGAGGCGGAGTTCAGATGATCCAGGGAGCGCCCTGGGCATGTATCAAAAATCGATAGGGTCTAGACTACTGAGAAGAGACAGAAAGAAAGACAAGAAGGAGAGGAAAAGGAAAAGGGGAAAAACTGGCAGACCTTCGCCTAGTCCAGAAACAAGGTAGAACCTCTTCACTGGACCACTGCAAAAGATGGGGTAACGACGCCAGGCGGAAAAGAAAGAGTTTTTTCCTACCCCCCTATTAATTGTCAAAGGCTATTCGAAAACATTCAAAAACAGCAATTTTGCAGGTATTCAAACTTTGATTCATGAAACAGTGCAGTGTCAAGTGTGTACGTCTTTTTAAATGTAACATTAGCTGTAGCCGTGTAGGTAGGTATGTGCGTATCCCACGCATTGTCGCAAATCTTTTTGGCCGCGGCCTCAATCTCGGGTTGAATCGCCGTGGCGAAGACACCGTGGAGATAGCGCTTTGTAACGTTTCGCTGTGGCCGTTCTTTTTAACGCACTGCCAGGAGCTTTTTTTCAAGACGAGATCACATATTCTACTTCAACCTCGTTCTAAAATTTTCTGAATGCGGCATCTAGAAGTTTCCAAAAAAAATTCTCGAAATTTGGGTTTGTTCTTGCTCATCAAAACCATCGACGATTTACTAAAAGGTGAGTAATATACCTTATCAAACCACACTACTAATTTTTCTATACTTGTTTTCTACCTCTTGGCCAATTTTGACGGCGATTGGACGATGCGCAGTTACGTTTTTTTGACTAGCAGAAATTGATGTCGATCAAAGATTGTATTGCCGCTGCGTTCAGCACGCTATTGTGTACTATTTTTGATTGAACGTTCAATCGGCCGAATTTTCAGTCCGATAAATTGTCCATTTTTTCCCTTCCTCCATGGTTTAAACCTAATATACATCAGCGTAACACAATAATATTAGTTCTCATAACTTATTTAATTTTTTTATCTTTCCAGTCCAATATAATTTATTATTTTTTCTAATGTTTAATTAAATCAGGGATAAGAATTTCTCGCGGATTTCAGTATAAAAATTTAAAATTCTCGGATTTGAGTAATTTTTTTTCCTATTTTTTTAAATTAATTTTCATTATTTTGTTTTATCTTTCCAGTCCAATATAATTTATAAATTGTTCTAATATTTAATTAAATCAGGGATGAAAATAATCCTGAGATTTGAGTAATTTCTTTTTTTCATATTTAAAAAAAAATTATTTATTTATTTTTTTAACACATTTTTTTTGTATTTCTTATTTGCAAATCAGCACTACAAAACAAACTAATCATTGAATTAGCCTGGAAATAGGTTATTATTCTTCCTCTTTTCCCAAGCATTTCAGTGATACCAACCTTTTGACAATCGGACATGAATTAAGAAAGTTATGATATGGAATCCGAGAAAATCTAGGAAACGGGTCACAAGTCAAATTTACATTTCTTTTGTTTTTCCTTATAAAATAATTGCCATTTACGGGCCTAAAATTGCCGGATTCAACATGTCACAACTTCCTTATTTTTGGTCACAGGAAGATGATTCTTATATCATTGTAATCGTCTGTGCAAGACCTTGACAATGATACCAGTTGTATTGAAATCCGTTTATTTTGAAATTTTTTGTCACATAGCTAGTGTAGGTGATTTGCACAGGTAAAACACTTTCTCCAGCATTGGCTTGCCAAAACATAAATCTTAATTGTCAGTGACGTATTTCATGACAAGCACTATAACGTTCTGATTCAATAAATTATTCAATAATATAAAGGGTTATATAGATTATTTGTTCAATTAACAATAATAATTTAATCCAATGAATGGGCGTAGTACCCGAATATCGGAATAAATAGCGCCCTCAATATTGACAAAAGATGCTTAGGCCTACGGCCGGCTACGGTCTTACCCAAAATCGATTCTGCAAGCAATTCCCTTAAGAAGCTTCTTGGTAAGACGGGCAATAGTTTCGCCTCTTCATCATTGGACCGTACAGACTTTTTCTCTTTTTCTTCAATATCCTCTATTTGTTCAGGTGTAACGTTACTTTCGTCATGTTGTTCTTGTTTTACCTGTTCCGCTGCACGTTTAGTAGCGCTTCTGGTACTGGTAGTCGCCATGTTGAAGATGTTGAGCGAAATCTAGGGATTTGCGCGATCTGCAGATTGCGCTGCGCAATCTGCAGATTTCCAGCCTCGTTTTCGCCGATCTAGATTGCGCGCGTAATCTCGAGATTGTCCCTGACTTTTAACCCGCGAAAATTATGGACTTCGGCGCGGCGACTATAGTTATAGTACAGGGGCGCGTTTTCACGACCCTAACCAGAAACTTGTTTCTGACGTCATATTCTTGACCAGAAACGAAACGCGAACGTATCTAGAACAGAAAAAAAAATTCAGTTTGCGGCGTGTTCAATCATCAACGTTTCTCAAAATATACGGTGTAATTCAAATTTTGGCAAAATAGAACTTACTCGTGAGTGCTAGTAATTAATAAACTTGAAAGATATACTGGTATACGAACAATCATTTCATCATGCTTTACCAAATAATTAACAAAACTTTCGTTACTTTTTACAATCCGCCATCTTGAAACCAAGCGTAACCCGGCGATCACTGCACAAACTTCGGGTTCACGTTTGGTCAATGGATGTCATCGCAGCACAACGGAACTCGCGAAAACGCTTAGCCCACTAACATGCAGCCCCTGAATGCAGCCAGAATTAGTTATTGATGATGCTTGTGTACAAACCAGTTCACTCACCTTTTGTATTCATTAATTCACAGAGCGTTATTTTAAAAAAGTTGCCTTGAAATTTGAGTGGTTTATACTCCAAGTTATTTTTGGGCTAAAATAAATAGAGCTTGTTTTTGTTACAGTATTTGTCATTTGTTGTGTGGAAATAAATTTTATCAACACTTTAACTTTTGGCTGTCCCCTTTACCTTTACCTTTAACTTTTGGCTGTCCCCTTTACCTTATTGTGTATTTATTTTGTTTATTTCAAAATTCTTCTGGATATGATAGTTGATACACAAATAATTCCTAAATTGCGCAAATTCCTAATTTGCGCAGCATCACGAGCAGCGCAATCTTCAGATTGAGCACGCAATTTCGAGATTGTGCCCAATTTTGCTTAATCTTGAGATTGCGCAAATCCCAAGATTGCGCTCAACAAAGATAAAGCGCCCTCTTTTTCTAATAGTTTTGCCAATCCATTGAAATAGTATAGCGCCCTCAATTTTAAAAGCATCCGATCCGCATGAGCTTTGTGAAAAATGGCAGCTAATCTTGAAAAGGTGTTTCAGGTAAGGGACCATTCGAAGTGAGTTCAGTATTGAAACACAAACAAGATTAATATTTCGGTTCACTCACTAGGACTGTATGCATTGACTGTGTTCAAATTGATGTTCTGACAACTTTTCGGGACATGCACTGCCACTGCACTGCATTTGTGGGTGGGGTTGGGGTGATGGTGGTGGGCCGGCCCATGGGGTGATGGTTGGGTATGGAACGCGGGGAGGGGGATCATTTTATCGACATGTAAATTTACCATACATATTTTGGTGGTGGAAACATTTTACTAACATACCTGCACTGCAAACAAATGATATGGACAGAGATGAAACAGACAACCAAAAAGTCAAAAAGCAACCATCCAATAAGTTAATAAAAAAAATAATAATATTAATATTGTACAAAGTCACAGATAAAATGACAAAATTCTGAAAATTCAGGGTCCATGAAGTTCAAATGGCGATAGAATCTGAACATCAGGTGGGAAAAAAATTGTTACTGACCTAATGTAATTTATAAACTCTTCTTTACTTTACAACCGTTTCAGTTGCTGATGCCAACAAAGTGTCTTCGCATTCCGTGTATATCCTTCACGAGGAGGCTGTGTTTATCTGCACCCTCATCATTACAATCCAAACCAGCATCATCATCATCATCCGAACCATCATCAGACACTCCTCCACTCTCCACAGAGGATGAGAGATCACTCACTGAGGATGAGAGACCGCACATGCTCAACGTGGTGTGGAGGGTACGCTCAGTTAAGAGGAGACCTTACTGGGAGAGAAAAATCATCAAACAGCTGATGTTAGAGAGGGTAGGCCTACTTGCTTTGATTTCTTCTCTCTAAGTAGGCAGTTTCATGAAAATTTGAAGTTGCTTCAATGCTTTTAAATGTCATATCACTGGATAGAACAAAAAATTAGAAAGAAAATGAGGGGTCAATGGTCATGATAGGTTAACCCTATGCAAAGTTACGAATTTTTGTTGATTTAAATATTTGGTAATTTTTAAGATCCAGTTTCATTTGAAAAGTTGTGACCGAATTTGCCTGCAATGTATCCTTGTAGTACTAACAAAGTCTATTTTAGCATAAGTTGCACTGTTTTTGTGCCAACGTTACAGTTGGCATGGACTGATCAATTAAGATAACCACGATGTGTAGTATCCATTTATCGACACTAGAAGTGACTACATCCGTAGACTACCCTTTATATTAGAATTTTACCATGAAAGTTCGGCGGGTCACAACTTCGACAGAAAAAAAGGATATGAAAAATAGCGCCACCATCGGCGGTTTGCGTGAATCTGCCTACTCTAAGCACAACAGCGGAACCATGGGGGTGAAAAACCGATATTTGTGACTTATTTTTTCTATTACGGTTCCGACCCTCTGTTTCATAGTATTTGCCAGTAACATTTCATGGCATCTGTTTCATTAGACGCCCTGTTTAATTTGTACTTCACATGCAAAAGAATGGCAAGTTGTACATTTGGACACCCTGTTTTTAAAGAATGATAACATTGGACACCCAATTTGAAAATCCTGGTTAATTCACTGCTCCTAAGTTTGTTGTTATCATACATGTTCTCCCTTTTCAAACTTTCAAGTTAAGGTATAGGATTTGTAATTCATGAATAACAAAATGGAGAAATTGTAATGTGAAACTTAAGTGGTGTAAAGCTGATAATCTTCCCTATAAGTAATTTTGTTTGGAATTTTCTAGTTAATGATATACAATGAAATGAGCTAAAACTTTTACATGTTGGTTTCTGTACATCTCTCTTGATTATTACTTTCAAGTATGGATGCATTTATTGATATTATTTTATGATCCTCCCTCTCGCCACCTTTTTTCTTTTCTTCTTGCCATGTCACAGAATGATTTTCCAGTAGTCCACAAGAACATAGAAAGTGTCAACATTCTCCTGCGTAAAGTCAGACACCTTGTTCGCATCAAACCCTTGGACCTTAAATATGGTTTGCCCAATGGAGACTACGAGTCGACCCTTCTGAAATGGAACGGGGAGTTCATTGTGAGGCGGAAGCTTGACAGCATCGGACGGGAAATACCTGCTGGAAAAGAGACTAGTGATTTTAAGGACGATAGAACTGAAGATGAGACTATTGGAGAGTCTAGATGATGATGCTCAAAATGAGGACTAAACATTCATAAAGCTGCTGTGATTGTTACATCATTTCTTTGCCCCACAGACCATATTAAGATGCAGCCATCTTTGTTTTCGTCCATTTAAGTCTACATATATTGAAAGTAAGGCCTTTGACACAATAGACTCGCCCTTTATTTGCATCAGCGACCTCTGCATGGGTACATTTCAATGATGGGGAATTCACAATAGCGTTTAATAAGTCAGGCCTGGTATTTCACTCTTGTACAGGGAAGGCCACTTTCCCTGAGTAATTAAAGGGCACTTTCATTAGAATATCAGAATGTCTATGGGAACCTTTTTTGAAGCGGGTACAAAGGACAAGACCAGGGTAATGGAGGCTATGACCTCCATATGAAGAAGCTGTCCTTAAGGACTGCTCATTTGGGAGATGTTCTTTGTAGGATTTATTTTGTGCCAAGTGTGTAATTCAAGTTTTTGAAAATTGGTAACCTCTCCTAATGATGGTTGATTGGTTGATTTCACCTTAAAGGGAAGGTACAATATAGGTCATTGGTAACATGCATTCATTTCAACCCTCTAGTTTTGAAGAAATCTATAATAAAGTAACCTATGAAAGTTTCAATGGGTGTTCTTAAATTTGAGAAAACAATAAACTGTAACATGTTTTTTATTATATTTTATAAAAGGTTGCTGGAGGGCAAATTTGTTAAATTCGACATAGATTGATGAAATTCTTGTGTCGGCTGATAAACAATTGATTTGATTTTGGTCTGCATGTCTGTCTGTGGGAGGTCATGGGTCACCTGAGTCACCTGTGGAGGTTTTTTTTTCACAGACACTCAGAAAGCACTGATGAGTATGCTGTGCTTCATACATACATGTACATGTACGTCTGTGTAAGGGCAAAATCAAATTGTTAAATTCGACATAACAATTCCCGTTTTCTCTAAGATGAAAGCACTTCCGATAACATATTTATCAGGATGATTAATAGCAGCAACCTTGCACCAAGTAAAATTTTAGTTAAATTAAAATTTTATTTTTTATTTTATTTAAATTTCTTATTTCAACTGGATGGCCCATTCAGTGGCATCCACCGTCCCCAGCAAACATCAAAAGATAATCAATGCAACAAACAAGTTACACATTTACAATTTAATGCATGAAACCAAAACTTACATGTAGATGCTGTAAGTAAAAGATCTGTCTTATAAAAAATAACGAACAGACCAAAAAATGTAGGACAGAAAAAAAATGCCTTGATAATGATTCAAGTCTGGTTAGTTGTCAGTATAATGGTAGGATTAAAAAGTCATGATATATATATATGTGAACTTAACTAAGGAAGTTGGAAAAATTGCTTCTACGAGTATGTGTACTCCTTTTGAATCAAGATAAACATTAAACAACCACACCAAACTATAACAGTTTGAGGTTATTACATTGTGTATTTTTAAGGGTTTTTGAATAAGTATTGCACCCTCCCTAAGGCGTGTAACCAAACAATTCCCCCGATTTTCAACTCCATTTAGGGTTTAAGAATGTTACAGATTATGACAAAGTCTGATATAAGCTGTAATTATCGGTACAATATACAAGTAGTGCTGTCTTGTACAACCATGGAGGATGTATTCCTCAATATTGCCGAGTACAATTTGGCACAACATTTGTTGCATAAATCTCGGCCAATATTGAGCCTGAGTGACAAATAGCTGTTAAAACTTAAGGGCGGTTTTAAGTAAAAGCGCAATATGGCCATTATACAAAAAAACAAATGTGGCAAATTGCCAATGTTAAACTTGATCTACAGTCTATCCCCCAAACAATCCAGCTCCCTCCTCACTTTTCCCCCATATAAGCTATTATTGTGTAACACTGTCATGCACCACCACCGTGCGCATGTACTGTGTACGTTACGATCGGGGGGGGGGGGATATGGAAGCAGTGGAATTTATTTGGCGACAGGAATTCCTGCAATCGCATAAACTTTATTTTCGATACCACATAATTGAAACATCGATACCACCAATCATTACGCAGTTCTTTTCGTAAAACCATGTACACACTATCGCGGATAATCGTCAAGGTATCATGGTACCGATTCATTGTCATCAAATATAACACCGATCTATTTGTATCGAATACTAAGCACTTATGCAAAAATTATGTATTATATAAGGTCAAAGTTGAAATCTTAGGTAATCATCAACATGTCACCCTATAAAAATATATTCTGTACTTATTTATTACCCGTTAAACATCTCTAGTCAAGTTAGCTTGTAAATGCTGTTCGTCGGCTGAATAACACACATTCTTCAATGCAATATTGTTACGGAGACGTGGCAGTAATGGAATTCTTCCCGTAAAAACTGTAAGTTAAGTAAATGTTTTTTTCTTCATTTTTAGTACCATTTTCCTGGTTGCATACCGCGTATTTCACGTTACGATTCAGTAGGCCCATGGTCATGGAGGTGAATGCCCCACCATGTCCCACTGTTCCGTATTCAATTATCTTTTATTACATGTGAAACATTTATCACCAAAACTTATGTTGTACGGTGCCAATTAAAGTGAATCCAACCGCCACTTTTTATTCAGTCTTGTAACGTTACATTAAAAAATTCCCAAAGCTCTTTTCCTAAAATTTCAAAAGATCTTAAAACATTTTCAATATTCCCCTAATGTTTCTAAAATTAAAAACTGTAATGTACCATTTTCTTATTTTGTTAAGGCATTGTTGGTGAGCCTGACCAAATTGTTATTTAAATATATTCCTTATGGAAGTTTAAAACTTCGTTTATATTTTTTTAGGCATTGCCGTAAGGTTTGGACGTTGGTAAACTAAATATTGATGACGTTACACAAGCCGCTCCAAACAGATGCCCCAAATTGTATCCCAGTATGCTTTGCGGCAGTTGCTTTGGCGCTATTTGCAATAAACCTTATTGGGCAGCGGACTCACCAGGATTTTTAAATGATGTTATTTTGAGACCTTAAGGATGGGGCCCTTAACACTGAGGGTAGGGGAATTTTTTAACAGATACTTAACACCTTCAGGCTGCATCTGCAAGTGTAACTGCATCAAAGGCTAATAAGCCTTATCGCTAATACTACTAGCACTGAAGCAACTGCCGCAAAGCATATACAGGGATACAAAAAGGGGCATCTTTTTGGCGCAGCTTTTGTGACGTCAATAATATTTTGTTTGTCCGCGCGGCACGCAGTGGCGCTGTTGCGCCCACAGACATCTCACAATTCCTTGCAGCTGCTAGTATTAGCGATAAGGCTTATGCAGCTAACACTTCAAAACATCATAGAAATGTACACAATTGAAATGAAAGGATCTTGATGTTTCATGTACATTTAAATGTACTTTGATGTGCAGGAGTCATCACTATCACAATTTAAGGCTAGATGCTAAAACTGCTATTTTTCGGTTCCCATTACCCATATGGGAAATTTGGTCCCTGCGTATACATGTATCACGTATTTCCCCGTTGGCAAAAAAATAAAATAAAATAAAAAATTACAAAAAGAAAGTGTCACTGCAACGATTTTGAATCCGACCAAAGGACCAGAAATCGTACTAGTAAAGGTGCTTGTGGTGTCGCCACTCGTGTGCATGTTTTGTTGCTTTTGGGTGTTGTGTTCCAGGTTGCAGTGTCTCTTGACATCAGGCTAGCAAGCAATGTGTATTTAAATGTCAATGCCATTTAAAGTTTTTTTTTTTTACGTGAAATATTGTCATGTTGTATGACACTTTCCATTTATAAAAAAGAATGAGGTACAGACTAAGTAAAATTTAATAATAATAATAATAATGTGTGGACTTATATAGCGCACGTATCCACCAACTGAGTGGTGCTCAAGGCGCATTATATTATTACCACTGCTCATAAGGCTCACAAGGCTCATAAATCATTCCTGAAACCATCTCAGCTCCCTGGGAGTATACAGCTCAATTGCTGCCATTACAGCGCATATACATGTAGGGCTAATCAACCAACTCTGCCCTCACAGGTACCCATTTAACCCCTGGGTGGAGAGAAGCAATTATGGTTAAGTGTCTTGCTCAAGGACACAAGTGTCACAGCCGGGATTCGAACCCACATTCTGCTGCTAACACCAGAACTTGAGTCCGGTAAGCTAGACTGCTCGGCCATGACATTCTGGAAACTCCAAAATGTGCTTAAAATCCTACATGTAGTCACAATACACTGTTCACAGGAAACTACAGTATGTACTGAACCCAAAACTAGACTGAATAAAAAATGTGTTGGGGCATTTTTGTCAGGGGTCTTAATGGTCAGGGGAATTATGTCGATGGCCCATAATGACTGAATATTGGGGAAATGAGTACATGTGTAAATGTATGTACTCGTTGGTAATGTTATACAATTTGCGTACATTGCTTATCATGCTTATGAATTTTTAGATGAAGTTTACAATATTTGAGTACCGTGCTAATGCCATTGCATTGGGAAAACACTTCGCAAAGAGTTATCATCTACCAAGTAACTTATATTTTTTACCCTTTTTTTGAATATGTCAAAAACCGAACCAATTAAATTTTCTGCCGATTACGTACGGTAATAATGTCATGCCTGAACTGCCTGTAGTGATGGCCCCATGGCAGGTGATAAGTACAAAAAGACAATATACATGTACATATTGGGTAACATGTGTTGCATAGTCTAAACCATAGGGCAAGGACACTAATTTCCTTTAGTTAACAGTTAACATTTGTTTGTTTTTGTAAATTCTTCTCAAATTTGGGTATGTCCTGAATTATTTGTAACGGTGAAAAGTGTAATGCTACATTTTTATCAAAATCAAACATGTTAATGAAGTTAATGTTAGATTTTTAATTCCACCCACAGAAACTTTCACCATGGATCTCGCTAAACAAGCCTTTGGGTGCAATAATTATGAACTTGCTACAGAAATCTTTGATCATCTCTTACAAACACACGGACCAAATATGGATTGGCTAATAGGCCGAGGTGACTCACTAGCGAGGAGAGGTTGCATGAATGAGGCCCTGGGAGACTACATCCATGCCTTCCGGTTGGGTGAAGTAATGCCAGACCACCTCAATGAACTTGTAAATGCCCTTGTTGCCTCTGTATCGAAAAAGGCTGGACTGACATCATCAATTCAAAAGTACAGATTCAAATTAAACGAACATCCGACAGATTTGTTCTCATGTCCAATGTGCCAGGGGTTGATATATGAGCCGACGACACTACCATGCGGCCACACACTCTGTAGAGACTGTCTTCATAATTCTCAGGAGCCAAGAACTTGTGCCAAATGCAAAGTGAACCACCCTCAGACAGTGGGCTCGCAGATGCCAAGGGTCAATATTGTTCTTGGGGGACTCATAGAGAAATATTTTCCAGATGAGACAAACACAAGACGGTTAAGATTGGAAGGAAACAAACTTTATGCACAGGGAAAAAGTGATGATGCAATAGAGAAATACACTGAGGCAATCAAATTAGGTGAGTAATAAATTAGAAACGAGTGTGATCCTAATTTTACTAAATGAGTACGAAGTAGCTGAGTTTGTGTAACAGGATTTAAAACATGCTTTTTCATAATGAATCAATAGAAAATGTCAATTTCACCCCATAAAACTAAATGTGTTTGGAAGAAAATTCAAGATGACAATGTGCTTGTTTTACTGAGCTCAAGAAATCCAAAATTAAAAAAACCTTAAAGCCGTGTTCGCACTGGACTTTTTTTGGTAAAACTTACCGAGACGATGGGTACTTTTCCCATTTTAAGTCCAGTGCGGACAGCCTGGGAAATTTTCCTCTCAGTTACTTTTCCTGAGTCCAGCGGTTACTTCTAGTTCTACTGGCCAACTGCTGCCCAGGAAAACTGACCAGGTAACTTTTCCCGAGACGATAAGTCCAGTGCGGACAGTGCGAGTCGGTAAAAGCGGCTCTGGAAAGCGTATATCCGGCCCGAGCGCAAGGTCGTGCTACACAGGGACACCACGCATGCGCTTTGCATTGTTTCACCGCGCGGTGGGGGCGGGCGGGGCGCATTTAATGCATGTGCATGTGTAGCAAGTTTTCTGTGCGTTGTTGTTGTTCCTCTTTTGGTCGCAATCATGGCAGATATTATCATTGATACAGACGGAAATTTGATTGGTGCTACCAGTGCATCATTTCCAGATGATAATGAAGGATGTCAACGTCGTGTCTTACGACGAAAGAAAGCACGACAACGGATGTGTCGGCTATACGCCAACGTAGGGTCAACGTAGAAAGGTCACGCAAAGCGCCCTCATGAGTCATTATACTGACAGCTCGGTTACTTCTACCACGGTCTCGGTAAAATTTTCCGTGTCGAGAGTCCAAGTGCGGACAGAGGTCACATTTGACCATTTTTCATTTTACCATCGTCTCGGTAAAACCTTCCCCCAAAAAAGTCCAGTGCGAACACGCCTTAAGACTCATTTTGCAGAATTAAGTAAAAAAAATTAAATTCTAAAGTTAAATTCATACTCTTAAATGTTGATATTTTATTATGTTCCAAAGGGCCCTAATTCCATAATACATGTACATGTAGTTGAATTTAATGTTATTTTTATTTTGTTTTTAAACACACACTTTCAAAAACTATAAATTTCAAACAAATGTCATTGTCAGTGGGATATGCAATGCCAATACACTCGTGTTAAGTTTAGGAAAACTGTATTTCACACATGTGACAAAAAACTATAAATTTCAAACAAATGTCATTGTCAGTGGGATATGCAATGCCAATACACTCGTGTTAAGTTTAGGAAAACTATTTCACACATGTGACAAAAAACTATAAATTTCAAACAAATGTCATTGTCAGTGGGATATGCAATGCCTATATACACTCGTGTTAAGTTTAGGAAAAATGGATTTCACACATGTGACAAAAATGTATTTTTTTGCCTTTGAGAAAGAACATGCTAGGTTTGAAACGTACATGTAATGCCAATAACTACTATTTTGCAAACATTTATTTACATTTGTATGATAAAATAACCATGTCAAAAGCAGTAAATAGTATTTTATATTATAAATAAGTTTGTATTTAATTGACATCCTGGGGGAAGAAGAGGTCAAACACTCAACAAATTGTTAGGTGTTGATGATGACACACTCACTGATAATAAAGAAGATTGTTATTCTAGGTCTCACTAGCTGGAAACTGGTTCAAAGTATTCACTGTATGTGTACAATGATTGTTGAATTTGGTAGTGTTTTGTAAAATACTCAGTAAAATAAAACATTGTTACGAGGAATTCAATTGACAATTGAGAAAATTACCTGTAATAGTCACTGAGAGGTCTATAGAAAATATTGAGGGGTGGAGTTTCACACATGTTGGATCACAACAGTGTGACAGCCTGCATGGTTTCATAAATTATGTCCTTGTTGCGCAAGCTGGTATATGCTGTACTTTGATTGGGTAAAATGAAGGTCATGTGTGTTCATTATGTATGATCTAATTTACATTTTCTGCTTGTGTAACAGTAGCATAGGGGTCATTGGTATCAGGTTAATAAATGAATCACAGCATTATACATTCCTGTACTAACAAGTAGCACAGAAAAAGAATGCACCTCCCCCCCACTCCAATCATTTTGTAATTTAAGACTTAAATTATACACTGTATGTACAATGCATTTTGTAAAAAAATAATTTACAGGCAAACTCAACCATGTCAACACAATCATCCTACAGGCTTATATAAAAAACAAATAAAGCAAGGTTAAAACTTGTAGCTTTGCATGGTGAAGAGGATTTGTAACTTGACTATTTGCGGTGACACCATGTAAGATTCTCAATTGAATAGTAATTAGTTCTGAAAAAAACAGGTTACAAATCAAGCAAGGTTATTATATCAGCCCTGCGAAGCAGGCTGATTATATTGCAATGCAAAAATTCTTTCTTTCTTCGGGGCAAACGGTCACGTGACCAATGCCATAACTCCTAAACTATTTGGCCGATTTTAAACAAACTTGGCCAAATTAAACCTTGATACCTGCCCTATCTAGAGATGGTCATAAAATTTGGCCAATGGTCACCTGGTGGTCAGTAGTGGTCATTTCATGAATATTTACAAAATGCTTCTTCTCCCACATTCTTTAGCCGATTGCAGCCTAACTTGGTCCAATGCTTCATTGAATCGAGCCCCATTTGGGGTGTACACATATTTCGGCCAGTGGTCACCTATTGGTCAGCAGTGGTCATTTTGTAAAAAAATATAAAAACGTTGTTTTTACATTTTAAATGTATTTCATCTATCTGGGGATTTCCATAAAGTTTGGCTGATGGTCATCTAGTGGTCAGTAGTGGTCATTTAATCAATATTTACAAAATGCTTCTACATGTACTCCCACATCCCATGCTATTTTTAAATGATAGCTTGGTCATAATACATTTTAAAAAACTCGGTCAGCTGCTTACCAAAAGGGAGTTTGTGAAAAAATGCTAAGCGGCTGATATTCGTGCTTCGTGAAGCACATTAGCTCTAGTTTTAAGTTGTATCATAAGGGAAAACCAGTGTATAAACTATAATACTGAAATTGACTTCATCCAGCAAAGTAAAACCTATTGCAGCATTTGTTTGTAACGATGGGTAATGGGTTGCAGTGTTTGATGTGTAATGGGTTGATGTGTAATGGGTTGATGTGTAATGGATTGCAGTGTTTGATGTGTCTGGCGGATTTATAAATAAATGTATTTAAAAAAAAGAATTAACAAAAACAAAGAGTTGTAATAATATTCACATTTGAAAAAGTGTTTTTCTGGTTTTAAAAGATGAATCACTGTTTACTGGGAATTTCCAGAATTGGTCATTTTCAAACAATTGATGATTTTCTTTAAGAAATATGATACTTTGAAATTAGTTTTTTTCACAAAAAAGTTTTCAGAAGCTAGGTTTTACAGTAAAACATAACCAACATCGATTTATGACCATAAATTAATCTTGGTACATATACTGAGATGCAATAGAAACTTACCACTTTTTCGACCTTAAATTATCAATAATCACAATTCACAAGTGCACTCGCGGTGAAGTGGATACAGATGGGATCGAGTACAGTGGACAAAACATGGACATTTCCTCAATAAAATGCCAACATTTCTAATCCAAATTGTTGTTTTATTTTGAACCATTACAATTTTATGCTATTCCAAAACAAGTGGTAAGTTTCTATTGCGTCTCAGTATATTTACTGATTAAGGGTAAACTAATTTTTTTCCTTCCAATTATTCTTTTATTACCAAAAAAAAAAGTTTTTAGTTTCAAGTAACAATTGTTTTTAAACAAAATTTCGTCACTTCTAACTTTGTTTTGATAATTAAGATTTTTAATATTCATTCTTTTTTCAAAAGAGTCAAAAAATTAATTTTGGATTTTGTTTTGTATTATTAATTTTACTTAAAAACTTAAACTTAAGGGATGTTTTGTACCTTCATAAACTAAATAAATACTTCATTGTATAGTGCATGTATGTAAATTGTAAAAAAAATTTTTTTTAAGACTACCAATGGTGTACTGGTTTTATATCCTCCTGTGTAGCTGGTTTATTTTGAAAAAGTAGTGTTTAAATAATAAATTTAAGTATGTGTACAATTTTCCAGAGTTGTTTTTGGGGTTTATATTTTATAATCATGTAAGCCTAAGCATAATGCTATATTATTATAATTATTTAAAAAATAAATAAATAAATTTAAAAAAAGGATGAAAAACTAAAACATAATTGCTTTCTTTTCATAATAATTTAGTTGCACACGATCATCTAGCACTGAGCAACAGATCACACGTGTACACATCATGTGAGCGATATGAAGAGTCATTATTGGATGCAGAGGCTGTATGTGAAATCAGACCAGATTGGCCTAAGGTGAGATACACTTACATTGTGAAGAAAATAAAGTTACGTAAACAAAGTGATAGCCCACACCTTATAATTTGTACATGTATTTTAAGTTATATTTTAAACTGACAGATCTAATACACTACACATTATACATGTATGCATCATCATATGTGCATGTTAGATGGCAAACAATGAGCACACAAAGTATGGTGGGAGAACGTGCAGTGCGCATACATGTACTTAAACTCAGTGATGAGTTACAGTACCTTCTTTTGCTGTCGGAGTGAAGGCGCCCTCAAGTTTCTATAATAGCAGTTGAATCTCAAAATCTATAATCATGGCAATGACACATAGAATCATGCATAGAATCAATACCCCCCTTATACATATGTAGTAGGGGGTATTATTACACTTTTTTTGACTTGTTTATATTCTGCCCCCCTCAAAACATGTACAGGCCTATTAGAAACAAGACTAAATCATTAAAATAAAAATTTGATATTTCTAACCCCCTGTATGCCCCCTGAAAGTTTTGGGCGCCCTCTGTTGTCAGTTTAATGAAAAGGTTCCCTGACTCCATATGCACTGTAGAGACATACATGTACATAATGGTGGTTACCAGACTGTGTATGTGATTATGTACATGTACCACACATATAATCGAGAATGGTTACTAATCAGCTGTTCGTGGTTTGTTGACTTGGTTGATGGGTTTTAACTCAAGACAAATTTATATTTAGGTTAGTAAATGTACATACATCATATCTAAAAGGATTGTTTGCTGGCAAAGTTGGGCAGTGACAGAAGTTATTATCTGTGACCTCAGTTGGGTAAGTTTGTTTTTAGTAATAATATTATTCACCATCACGTAGGGATGCACGCACCAACTCGGAGACTGCACCCTGATCCGCGGATGTCTTCCGATACGGAGAGTTTTTTTTTCAGGAGGCAAATTGGCCTCAGTGAGTTTGAATTGGCCTATTTACACACGAAAAACTTATTCTTTGTCAAAATACCTTCAAATTCACCGTTTTACTTCAAAATTCCACCTTCTACTTTTCAAGTTACAGGCCGCCGAAGTTCATGCCGCTGTGCGTGAAGCGGAGTCGCCGCACTCCGTGAAGCGGAGTCGCCGCACTCCATTAGCCACTTTACCAATACTGTATTTATTCGGTACCGAATAATAGTGTCGATATTAATGCATTACATTAAAGTACCGTTATAATATATCAATACTGCATACAGATACCGCATATTTCGATACCAATTGCAATGTACACGTATTTATGATACTTACCCATATTTTGACACGCCTACACGATGTTTGGGCAAAAAATATGAATGAAAATCAGACACTTGAAGACTTCTATTGATCTTTGTATGTCTTACTAATATTCATGATTAAAAAAAATAATAATAACTTTGTTTTCACTAACTTTAAAAGTTTTAGCATAATCCATACATGTATATCCATTTTTATGTTATTCTTTAAAAATAACATCAATTAATTTTTAATGAATAACAAAAATTAAAAAAAAAAAAAAAAAATTTAACAATAAAAAAAAAAATAATAATAAAAAAATAAATAAAAAAAATCACACAAGAACACCATAAGCATTTCTATTAATCTAGCACTTTACCAATTAATAATTTATTATTATTTCATAATGCAGGTGATGCCAAATAAGACTCATCACAGTGGCTAAAGCATGTTAAAATATGCACAGAACTTCAATTTTATTAATTTAAAACTTAATGACATTCAAATATTAAAATTAAGTTGTGACACATCAGTTTCGATCAGTATGCTCTGATCGTCTTCAGGAGAATACTAGACTCTGGGAGATGCTGCTGCTTAAGTAGGATGCTGCTGCTGCTTAAGTAGGATGCTGGAGGATTAGTGCATTGTAGCGTGCAGGCTGGAAACGGTGGAACTGTGATCCTTGGAGTGGGGGTGAGAAGTGTGTGCGCTCACTGAACCGAATCAGTTAACAAGCACAGGGAGAGGGAGGGTAGTTGACCTGTAGGATGTAGGAGATCCCTCAGTCTGTGGTGGACTTTGGATATAGAAGATCCTTCAGTCCGTAGTAGGGGTTGCCAGATATCGCTGATGTAGAAACTGATGTCCTGTGGAACAGTTTTATGCTTGATGAAACTGAAGTAGAAGAGGACAATAGAAAAGAGACAGGGGCAGACCAAATGATAAAGTGCTCAACATAAATAACACAACGCCATGATAAAATTGAAGATTTTATGAAGGCATTGATGATAGAACACAATTCAAACCTCTCTGATTTGAAAAGGGTATTAAGTATTAATTAAGCGTTAATTCATGATGAAAATAACTCGACCTACATTGTATATGCCTAAACCATCAATTAGTTATATTTAATCACAAATTTTGTGATTACATGTACTTCTTTATTTATTGTTCTTTCGGGTACAATAGCATGATAAATAAATCTCTTTTTTGGAAGAAGTGATGGCTCTGAGAAGAGCCGGTTGGTTTGTTCTCAATGTTTCAACTAGTGTGCTCTAGCTGTCATCAGGAGACTGAAGAGAGTATTGAATGCAGGAGCTTTTATCTTGTGTTAGAGGATCGTGATGTAGGCAGGAACTACTGTGATTGGTGCTCGGAGAAGCGTGTTGGCTGTCTGTGGGTATTTGTCAGTCAGCATTATAGTTGCTTTGTCAAGACCCAGTTCTTTTAAGCTATCTCTCAAGTTGACTTCCTGCTGGTGTAAATTTACAAGGCTGTTTTTAAAATGTGAAATGACAAACAAAACGAAGAATTATTTTTTATTTACAGGTTAAGATCTGTAAACTCATACAACAGGTTCACCTCAAGATCACTGTCAACCTCTGACTCTTACTGTGTTAAACAGATGTCAGTCAAGATACAATGTTTGTATCTTGTATCAGTCAAGATCTCAATTGAAGTTAGACACACCAGTGTAGCATTCAGGGAAAATATATAGGCATGATACACACCAATCATACCCACCTACTGAAGAAAGTAATTTTACTAGTAATTTTCTAGTGCGACAGGAAATTCCATACAAACCTTTGTTTATTGTTGCTAGTCTTTTATTTTATAATATGTTTTATGTTTATCCTATGACAAGAAGCTTAATATAAATATTTACTGGAACAACGGGATGAAATAAATATATCTGCATGTATCCAAGATGGCAGTAATATTACAAAAACTTGCCTTTTTCAACAACCAAGACTCCTTTGTTGATTTAAGTGGTGGGTCTCCCTTTAATCATGTCCTTGCTGTGTATTGTGAAGGGCTGCTCAAAGATAGAAAAGAAAGCAAGTCAGTTGAGAAGCAGAAAATTATGTGAAAATGAAAGTGAACTTAACAGTTCTGAAAAGAACTGGAGGTACAACTCAACGTTTCGATCAGTACGCTCTGATCGTCCTCAGGAGAATGCCGGACTCTGGAAGGGGCTGCTGCTTAAGTAGGCTGCTGGAGGATTACGCGATGACAGGATGCTGGAGGATTAGTTCGTTGAGGCATGCAGGCGGGAACCGTGGATCCTAGGAGTAGGGGGAAGGAGTCTGTGCTCACTGAACCGAATCAGTTGTAAACAAGCACTGGGGAAGGAGGTGGTTGACTAGGCGTGCAGGCAGGAACCATGGATCCTAGGAGTTGGGGGAAGGAGTGTGTGCTCACTGAACCGAATCAGTTGTAAACAAGCACTGGGGAAGGAGGGTGGTTGACTTAGGATAAAGGAGATCCTTCAGTCCAAGGAATTCTACACACCCACAAGGACAAACTGGACCCAAGCAACAGAGCCGGAGTCTACCGGATCCCTTGTGAGTGCGGAAAGGTGTACATCGGCGAAACAGGACGGAATCTCCCCATCAGACTGAAGGAACACCGAGCACACGGCCGCAGAGGAGATTTCGAAAAGTCAGCCATCATCAAGCACTCGCACATCAAGGACCACCAAATCGACTGGCAGGCAGCCCAACTCATCACACCCATCGACACTTGGCACCCCAGACGCATCAGAGAGGCGATCGAGATCATCAAACACGACACTGTACCACAGGACATCGGCTTCTACATCAGCGACATTTGGCGACCACTACTACAGACTGAAGGATCCTCTATATCCAAAGTCTACAACCCACCCCAGACTGAAGGATCTCCTATATCCCAAGTCAACCACCCTCCTTCCCCAGTGCTTGTTTACAACTGATTCGGTTCAGTGAGCACAGACTCCTTCCCCCCCCCCAACTCCTAGGATCCACGTTTCCCGCCTGCATGCCTAGTCAACCACCCTCCTTCCCCAGTGCTTGTTTACTACTGATTCGGTTCAGTGAGCACACACTCTTTCCCCCTACTCCTGGGATCCACGGTTCCCGCCTGCATGCCTTAATGAACTAATCCTCCAGCATCCTGTCATCGCGTAATCCTCCAGCAGCCTACTTAAGCAGCAGCCCCTTCCAGAGTCCGGCATTCTCCTGAGGACGATCAGAGCATACTGATCGAAACGTCGAGTTGTACCTCCAGTTCTTTTCAGAACTAATTACTACTCAATTGAGCATTTCACATGGTGTCACCGCAATTAGTCTTACTTATCCTCCTCACTATGCAAAGCTACAAGTTTTACCTAAACAAAAATTTATTGCCTTTCAATAATCAACATACATGTATCTAAATGTGATGCAGTCAATAAGTTCAAAAATGGACAAATCAGAATTTTTCAGAAAAGTTTCTTCGCATTTTGTAAAGCAAAGTATATTGTCTTATTTATCTGACCATTTAAATTTAGAAATGTGCACCACGTAGTTTAATACAATAATGAAAAAAATAAATAAGAAAACATGGCCAATTATCAATAACCAACAAGTGTTTACATACCTGAGACATTCCAAGTCAAAAATGGCCATAAAGCTGACTTGTTTAGAACTGAAAAATAAGCTTTAATAAACAATATCATTTGTGATCAGAAAAGTGAAAC
Source organism: Zoroaster sp. YZ-2022 (assembly GCA_029582265.1). Lineage (NCBI taxonomy): Eukaryota > Metazoa > Echinodermata > Asteroidea > Forcipulatida > Zoroasteridae > Zoroaster > Zoroaster sp. YZ-2022. Next base: position 30,021,354 of record CM055833.1, on the reverse strand, counting down.
AAATATGAAAGCGTATCATCAAGTTTGGATGGCCAAAACAAACGAAATTGATAGTTTGCCAGACTAATCTGTGTGTGTATCAATGGCAATATTCGCACGGAGGCTGCAGTAAGACTTACACTTTAGTTAGCAAACGATCATAATTGCTTCAAATGTTGAAAAGGTAAGTAGGGCCTAATTATAATTTATAGTTCATAGGTTGTATACCACTTTATATTTTCTAGTTACGAAAATAAAATTTCCCAAGAAAAAGTCTCCGTATATGGAGACATGTTTGTCTCCAATTTGGGAGACATTTGACCTTCAACATAATTTCACGGCACAACTGTCTCCCGATACGGGTGCAGTCCGGGGATCAGGGTGCAGTCTCCGAGTTGGTGCGTGCGCCCCTACTGACCATGCACCCACAAGTATTACTGCATTTCCATGGGAGTTGGGAACATTGTATTTGACATGCCTGGGACTTGTTATCATCTTAAACATGAAATATTAACCCACTGGTTACTGTCATAGAACTGTAGTTTGTACAATCATGATAATATAATAGTAATAGTAAGTGAAAGAGAATTCAAAGTTGGTAGTTCCCAAATAAATTGAAGGTTACAACTGTGTAACCCCTGAACCTTTGAAGTTGAAACCTAGCTTAAAATAAAATAGTGGGCTATGGGATTTATTATTTGAATATTTTTAATGGTTGGTGTGTGGTTGGTTAAAACAGCTGATATTAAATCACATTTTTGAAAAATTTGTTACAATATTATCTTTCACTTTCTGTAAATAAATTGTGTAATAATACATTTGTTATTTCAAATTTGTTTTACATGTAGGTAATAACTACATCTACAAGAATGGCACAAGCAAGCCCAAAGATCTAGTGATCAGGACTCCTCCACCGAGCTACTTAAGTCCCTCCTGCACCAGCATTCCGGCATTCTCCTAGAAGATGATCAAAGCATACTAATCGAAATGTTGAGTTAACCAAAGGTTCTTCTCAGAACCCTTACTACTCAAAAGAGATTATTTCAATACATGTCATCGCAAATATTACTATATTAAGATGATCCTTCACATCTACTAGCAGAACTTGTTCAAGAGCATTATATCTACTGTATCATTTACAGAAATACATTTTGGCATTGTTAGATGTATAAATATATTTTTGTACTATTTTATAAATAGATAATTGGCTGTTGCAAACTGCTTACCAACTTAAAGGACCCGTAGTATATAAATGCAAAATAGTAGTTACTGTCCTTACATTTCAAACCTAGTGAGTTCTTTCTCTGAGAAAGAACTTGCTAGGTTCAAAACATAACTGAGACCAATAACTACTGTTTTACATTTATACTATTTTATTAATTAATTCTTTTCTAGAAGAATGTTAAAAACAAATATCAATTTTATATTATTCCAGGATAAAATGTTTGATACAATGAAATAAAATCTTCAGTTTCAATCCATATAAACCCACAGGAACACTGTTTTATTCATATAAATGTTACTTTTTAATCAGATTTTTTGTTTCATAAGGCAATTGAAAGGTTGTCATGGAATAGTATGCTAAAATTTCAACACGTAAACATGAGAAAGTACTTTAAATTAATTGTTGAAGTGATGTTCTTTTCATTGCTGTTTCACAAAAAGAAATCTTCAGGGGGCATGTACAGGGGGTTTAACGCTCAAATGATTTTTTTTGAGTATTTTTTCCTTGTTTCTTATAGGTTGGTACATATTTTGAGGGGGGGCATCTAAAAAAGTTTGGGTTAATACCCCCTCCCCCTCCCTACTTATAGCCAGAATGTTTTTAGTTTCAATTAGTTAGTCCGGATTGTTTCTGCTCAGAAAGACTGGTTAATTTGTTTAATGCAGTTTTACTAATGTTTCAACCTTGGCAGAATTTTTATCAAATGGGGAAAAACCGAACACACAAATAGAAATGAACACGGAGGGTAAAAAAAAATGTGTGAACCTGTAGTACTAAAATGTATCTATCTCCTTGAATGTATTTTAAGGGCTATTATCGTAAAGGCGTGACCCTCATGGGACTCCATCGACATGAGGCAGCCATGGTTGCATTTCTGCAGAGCCTGACCCTCGACCCATTTGCTACATCAGCGAGGAAGTATTTAGCAAAGGTAATAAAAAAGGGATAGTACAACATTGGTAATGTTGAATTGAGATATACATGTACATTAACCCTCCTACTCTTGGTTCAATTTTCCAGCGAGTTGACTGACCATTCAAAATCGGACAAATGCCTGTCAGGCCTGTAATTTTTGTAGGATTTTTTCTAATTTCAGGATTTTTTACAAATCTCTCTTTGCCTCATAATTTTCTTGAAAGAAGAGAAGTCGCCACCAAGGAAAGATAGTTAGTAGCCTGTATTGTGTGTGTAAACGTCTAGTTTCTTGCTTGTATGGATGTGGAGAGTCTGTAAATCCTCAAAAATGAAACATCCAGGAGGTTCAGGGGGCTATGTCCTCTAAACCTCGGGGAGACCCAGGCCCACTACCCATTTTTAAGGATTACTTTTGTCAAATCACACCCCTGGTCTGTTTATAAATGGTGGATAAGCTGTGTAGATGACAGTACCATGTGCAGTTTAGATGCATTCATCATACAGTACCATTTGGCAAGCATTATGCAAACTGGCATAGTACCTTTTTCATTCTAAACCATTTGAATGATATTGGATGATCAATCAATAGATACTCTAGATCTAAATCCTGCCAATTTTGTCTTCCTACCAGCAACTTGCAAGAGAAACCATAACTGAAAAATGAAATAAATATTGTATGTTTTCCATTTGTTTGGAAGATTCTGCACAGCTTTCTGTCACCAGTTCAACCAGAATCCATAAAGTGTTTGGAAATTCAACGTAACTTTGCCCGACCCCTCCGGTCTTTGGCTCCCATGACACCCGGACCAATCTCGATCAGCATTTCAAATTTGGCTGACGAAGTCGCTCTTGGGTTCAAAGGAGACGATCATCTCTTAGTTGAAAAGGTTGCAGAGGTACTTTCATTTGCCTTATTATGTCTTGGAATTTACTCTAGAGATCTGCCAGAATTTTGATGTCTTTCTAATTCTAAAGGAATGTTAAGAATTGTATGTACATGTAGTTCTCATCAGACCGAATGTCATAAATATTATCCATCATCTCGTATGGGTTAAAATTCGCTAGATAAATTTGTTCAGTAGAACAATTTATAGAGGATGGATCGTCTTCAAGGGAAGTTACAACCTTAGTAATGTTGGTAAAACTGCTTTTGCTAAAAATTCTCATCGAGATATACACTAAACAACTAACCTGTGAAATGTTCAACTAATTATAGTGTCATTAATGAGAAAAACATGAAAATGCATTCAGGTTTTTTTTTCGTAGGCATTTTAATGTGGAATTTAGGAAAGGATAACAAACTTGCATTCAGCTGAGGATTCAAACACACAACCTTGTTATTGGGAGTCACTGCAGTCTGACCACGCCTAAATCTTTTGCCAAATTTGTTACCAAGGAATCGGAAGAAACCAAATCTAATGGTGAAGAGATAAAAGAGGATGGAGAGCATAAAACGGTCCAGGATGAAGCAGCCAGAAAATGGCCAGAACCTGATACAGAGAACCAACATAAGTGCCTCAAGACTTCACCTACCTCTGAGATTCTGCCCTCTTCTGAAGACACACCCAGCCCTAAAACCCCACCCCCTGCAAAATCTGAAACAGACGAGATTGGGTGTAGCAGGCAGGAACTGTCTGATTTATTGGTGATGCGCAAGCGCAAGAGACGCCAGTCGGCCAGCGTCACAGTCATGAGTCCCACAAGGAACGTGGAATTTAAGTTTGCTCGTGAGTATTGAACAAATTTAATGTTAGTGATCTCGGCTGATAGTCTTGAAACTTTCCCCAAAAGTTCTCCAATCTCAAAGGATGAAGAGACATGAGATATGAAAAAAATATTTGCTATCTTGAAATTTATTTATTTGTACATCGATGTGTATGTGTTATGTATGGTATCTCAAGCATGAATTAGCCAATGCCCTGTGAAACCAGGATTTAGTCGCATTGACAACATAAATAATTGAATAATCTACAAATAAGTTCACATTGTTTTGTCTGTCTAAAACTGTTCTATATTAAATTTTCATGATTTTGTGAGCTACTCCAACCATGAATTGCAGAAAATAAATATGGTTTAGTATGGCAACTTTAGAAAAGCCACTGCCCCCTAAATATCGGTTTTCTATTGGTTCAACAATTATAAAGTACTTTCAGAATCTGCAAATAAGTTTACTTGGCTCATCTTGTAGTGTCTGTCTGCATCTTTGGTTATCAAGTCGCATATTGTTGGGGATAATTCTACATGACCATAATATTTGGTTGGTAAATTTTGACAGGTGTGGATTTGGGGAAGAAGATAAGGAGAGTGCCCAAGGAGCTGTTGGATAAGGAGGATTATGAATGCAGTCTGTGCTTCAGGTTAGTGGCTTCTAAACAGTAACATCACGGCAAGATAACAGTGGAACTGCCTGTATACTATTTACATTATTCTGTTTAGAATATTCAATTTTAAAACAGATTCGCTGTAAAATTTAAAGCCACTATATACTATTGGTAATCTTGAAAAATAAGATTATCTGGGTCCGTCTATTCCTTAAAAGGTCCCTTTCCTTCCCATCCCATCTTGAAAAGATTTTGAAAACAGAAACAGTGTTGATAGTGTTGAGTACATGTATATTAGAGTGTGTGAATTTCAATAACAGGAAATAATCTTTTATGTTGGAAACTTCTTGTTTTAAAATGAAATTGAGCAGAACAAATGTTAGTCTCTTTTGTTGCTTGGTCCATGTTTAGGTTGTGACCTTTGACCACAGTATTATTTGCCCTCTGCCTCATTTCCAGATTGTTTCTTGAGCCTCTGACGACACCATGTGGTCACACATTCTGCAAACTATGCCTGAATCGTTCCCTGGACTACAGCAAGGCATGCCCCCTCTGCAAAGACTGTCTGTCAGATGTGAGTTCAGTTAAGAAATGAAATGATGGGAAACATTTTTTGGCAACTTTAATTTTTGCATTGTGACTTTTATTTTGATAAATTGGTTGTAGTTTGAAATATTCTGAGGGAAGTTGACATCAATATTATGTGTGAACACAATTACTCTCGTGAGCAGTTGCTGATTGTGAATAAAAATCTTTGCACACAATCAATTGCATGCCCATTGCTTACTTTAGTTGTTAAATTGGCATATATACATGTATCTGAACGGTAAAATTTGTCTGAATTGTCCAAATAAATGCTATGTGTTCAGATCAGAGAGGTAAACTAACTGTTTTGAAATGTCTTTCTCGGTCTTCTTGCAGTATCTAGCGACACGCAACAACACATTGAATGAGCTGACCTTGCACCTCCTACATGAATACCTGGGGGAAGAATACCGTGAACGGGAACGCCAGCACAAACATGAAATGGAATCCATGTCCAAGTAAGAATAACAATCCAAAATCATTTGAATCATATTATTCAATAATGATTCCACTTCACAATATTGGTTCTGCAAATTGTGGTCTAAAACAGATATAACAATTTTCTTCTGGTTGGACAGCCTACTAGAGTTATACCCTCACATCTATAATGAAATATTACATTGGTAATGTTGGCTGCAAAACTGCTTCTATGAGTAGGCTATGCTTATTTTTTTTTAATCAAGATATTCATTGTTAAACAAGCAACCTGTGATAGTATCTGCTTATGTCATTCATGAGAAAAATGTGAAGACGCGTTCAGATTTTGCCTATTAATTTTAATGTGGAATTCAGGAAAGAAAACTAAACTGGAATTTACATGTATTTATCTTTTCTTAAAAATTACAGCACCTTAGGCAAAAGTATTTATAGGAAAGATAAATACCATGATCATAATTTTTACACTATTAAAAGTAGGTTTTACCTATACAACCATTTGGCTATTTTTGATTTACCAATCATATTTGTACTGCTGCTAATAAACCATGTCATGGTAATATGCGCCATGTTTTTGACGAGGCAAACTTGTTTATTTCGAACACACAGCTGAAGGGCGTGTGATGTTCGAGTGCCGGGTTGCAGACGGCAACGAGTGTTCGAAATAAACAATTTTGCCCCATCAAAAACATGGCGCATATTACCGTGACAGGGTTTATTGGTCCACATACAAATTACTGGTTCATTAAAGAAACCAATTCGTCTTTAAATTATTTTGTTGTTGTTTAATTTTGTAATGTTTAATGTTGAAAGCAATACATGTTTCTTTGATTATTTTATTAGTGATTTAAGATATACCATATTGCATTTGGAGGCTGTTTTTAAGAAGTCAGTCTTGTGGAAACTCTCATGTCTGATAGCTATTAACCACTGTTTTTATATCTCACACGTTGAAACCTGTGTTTCTCTTTGCAGGTTTGTGAATGATCAGAGCCAATGTGAAGTGCCGATCTTCATTTGTACACTAGCCTTTCCCACTGTTCCTTGCCCTCTACATATCTTTGAGCCTCGTTACCGACTGATGGTACGACAAACGATGGACTCGGGAGCGAGGCAATTCGGCATGTGTCTTCCCCAGGTCAATAATGCACAAGGGTAAGTGCAACCCTGGAAAATATTGCAAGAGTTAAATTTAAAATTGCTTCTTTGAGTTTTCAAATTTTTTCCACACTTGTTAATATGTCCCTATGACCAAAAATAGACTGGCCCCTTTTATATATTGAGAATTAGCCCCATGATCACTGTCTTGTGTTCAGGGAATCGGACCTAGATATCCGCAGTGTGACAAATGTATTTAGAAAATAACAAAGATAATATGGAAATAAAGTATATTTAAGTAAGTTTGAAAATGTTCAGAAAACTGACAATTTGGGCAAAATGTTTAAAACATAGTTCCATGAATGAGGCAACCAAATGTATGTCCATAATTCTATCTTTTTCTTCAAAATAAACATCAAGTTAGCCTTATGGGTAGATATACAAGTAAATTGACCCCCAAACAAAGAACTAAAAACTCTGGTATCGGACGTACATCCTTATTCAATTTACATTGAAATGCATTTTTAAACAGGCATGAAGACATTGGCTGTATGCTTGAAATCCAAGATGTACAAAATCTCCCTGATGGACGCTCTGTCATCAAGACCATCGGTGGTCGACGATTCAAGGTCCTATCCACTGGGATGAGAGATGGTTATAACACAGCACTTGTGGAGTTCATCAAAGATGTTGAAGTGACAGGTTGGTTGCTTTAAAAAAAAAAAAAAAAAATTATTTTAGTTGTTTTAATAGATATTTTGTTATGAATATAAAGCAAAAGAATTAACTGTATTGTAGCACCACCTGTGTGAATGCTTTTTATTTAATTAATGAATTAAACCTCTTTTTCAATGTTAAACAAAAGTTTAAGTTCTCTCAGGCCATTTTTTGTTAATTGATTCCTCAAAATCAATTAAAAATCTTCTAAATCACGCAAGTGATCAATATTTACAAATCAGTATATTCGTTGTTTTTTCCGGTGTCATATCCTGTGATTATGAATGGAATGACATCATTTTTTTGTTTAGGTGAGGATGTTTCCATAGTGACAGCCCTTGAATCTGAAGCCTACCAGCAGGCCCAGACCTGGTTCTCATCCCTACCAATATTCCATCAGACCCGTATAATGGCCCACTTTGGCCTCACCCCTGCGAGAGAAGAAGACCCTCTGGTAAGACAAAAAGTTGCTCAAATTTATGTTGTATCTGCTGCAGCTCATAAAAAAACATACAGCATAACATTTCTAAACATATCCTTCACTCTATTTGAATCGACATGTACATTAAACAACAAACCTGTTTCAGCTTAATCGGTAACTCGACCAACCCAATAATATAGGTAGAGTCAGCAGTGAACGATTTCCCCTGTATCGCATCGCAAAATGCGACGTAATTTGGACAATCTGCGATGGAATTTCAAACAATACATCGCAGATTTTGCGATACAAATTGCAACAGATTTTTGTGGTTTAATAATAAACATTTTTGAAATCATATTCACAAACCTTTCCCGAAATAACGTTTACATGTATATTTCTGACCAAAAAATAAACAGATCCGTCCCGTTTGTTTCCGTGTGTCCAGACCGGGGGTATGGGTACGTCCGTGCGACGTCCGTGGTCAACGATAACTTCACGACGCGACGGTGTTGATGGAACAGTGAACACGTGCACCTATGTGCATCCATACATGTAACTTTATTTCCCAGCAATTCGTAAGGATTTTATCCGCAAGCCAATGCCTAAAATTCTATGTGCATGCAATATTTTTCTGCTGATGAATTAACTACGGGGCGAAATTCCCGAAATGGAAAACACGCAACAACCGCCCATTTTTTTTTTTTTTTTAGCTTAGCTTCGCACATGTTTATTTTTTCTTCTCCTGAGTTTGGGGTTGAACATTGAGCAATTGAGCCACCCCTATACATACATGTAATAGTACCGTGTTCAGTTTACACGTGCGCTTTCATACGATCACTACGGCCGTATTCAAAGGAACTCTAGAAACGTTACAATTTTTTGAAATTTAACAAAATGAGCTATTTATATATGTAGTGGTGAGATTTGGAATAATTTCGGCACACAATACGATTGCATTTTCAACCACGGTGAGACACTCATTTTCCTGTTGAATTTTTAATAATCAAAATCAAGCTTCATCATACCACAAAGTAACATTACACTCGGCGAAATTCACTTTGAAAAGCACCCGAACATGTCGCAGTCGGTAATTTGTTTTCGTGATATTGCCTCTGTTTTAGCGATCGATATAATAATATTAACAAGAAAGAAAATAGACGGAGGACTAATTTTCATGAATGACTGTAATTTGGTGAAAATAATGAAGAAATTGGTCTAGAAGGAAGAAACACATGATTTTTTTTTTTTACCACCTGTGGCTCAATTTCTGGATACTAAAGATTATTATTTCTGGTAAAATTTGGACATTCATATTATGAACCAAACGACAGTAAAGCCTTGAAAAACAACACCTTTACCTATGCAAACTACATACTGTAATTTTAAGCAACACAAAATTCACAGATTGCTATGCAAATTCATTTTTTGCATCGCAGTTTTGCTATGCAAAAATGTTGAATGAAATCGTCCCCTGGTCAGGAATTTATATTTAATTATTTTTTGGAGGGAATTTATTTATTTTATTTTTTTCTAGGTCTGTATTTTAAACCCAGTATTGTATAATATACAAAAGAATTAAGAAACAACCCAACTGATTTCATGGTCAAATTTAAAAAAAAATGTATTTTTAAATATTGCACGTACATACACATACATGTATATGCACATGTAATTACATGGATTGCATATGTATATGTACATGTGCATGTATCAAATCCATATAAAAAATATTTAAAAAGAAATCCCTACCTACCCATCATTTTTTGTGCACATTGTACCGGAAACACAACATATATTTTGTTTAGCCTTATCTTGATTCAAAGAGAGTAAGCATTCTTGTGAGAAGCACTTTGCATTAAAGAAATTTCCAAATGTTATAACTAAGACTTGTGTTGTAGCTTTGCACCATGTAGAAATTCTCTTTTGAGTAGTAAATAGTTCTGAAAAGAACTGGTTGGTCATAACTCGACTTGCTTGTATATTCTTCTGAAGACAGTCAGAGCATAGTGATCGAAACATCAAGTTTTAACCAACCGTTTCTTTTCAGAACTATACTACTCAAAAGGGAATTTCTACATGGTGTCACTGCAAACAATCTTTACTTAATTATCATAACATTGATTAGTGATTACGCTTGCGTTGATATAAGATCGTGTTGGCCTTCTTCCTACATGTTGCCATGGTTTCAACAGTCTTCTTGTACTTTTTCCTTGCAGGCTTGTCCTCAAGGACCTTCATGGACGTGGTGGCTTCTGGCAATTCTCCCACTTAGTAAGCGTATACAGATGGCGATTATGGCTATGCCAAGTCTTAAAGACCGCCTGAATGCTTTACAAAGGTGCCTTGCTCGTATATCACATTTCCAGTTCTGATTCATTGACAAATTCTGATTAAATACCTTGTAAATAAGGAGTTTTTTTCATTTTTTTTTTCCTTCTGTCAAATGTCCAGAATCATGAAATGATTTCACCAAACTTGATTTAAGTGTCTGCTTTAAAAGGGTTATTGAATATTCAAAAAAACCACACTATAGAATGAACATTTGAGATTGCAAGCTTTTGTATTACCGTATTGCCCAAATGTGATAACATTTTGAAGATTTTTTTTGCTTTTCGTAATTTTTTTATATAAAAATTAATTTTTGTAAAGCTGATGCTGGTATCAATCTTCCCTGGAAATCATTTTGTCTGTGACACTAAATATTTAAGAAAGGTTTATTGCCAATAAGTTTATTGGAAAGAGTACGCTTGCCAGAATTTGTACGTAAGAAAGAATCAAGAAATCTGAATGCATTTTCTCTGAAATGTCTATTATGTAAAAAGCCCCTAAACATTTCACAGATTGGCTGTTCAATGTATATCTTGATTCATGATGAGGAAGCATACTCAAAGAAGCAGTTTTACCAACATGACCAAAGTTGAACTGCCCCTTTAATGAGACTCTTCCATTTATGTTTTGGCAGTGTTTTCATTCAACTTCGTAGAACAAATGTTCTTAAGTACCTTTAACACGCTGTGCTAACATGTACATATTTCATATTCCCTTTTAATGGATTAAAAATTATATTTCAAATGATTGAAATGATTAAATGAAATAATGTGTAAATCAATTCAGTGATAACTTCCCAATATATGTAATAAATGCATGCCAAAGACAGTTAAGACGATCGATTGGATGAGATGTGATCATATGGGGGTGCTTTAGTGGCTGGTGCATGTATGTATTGTATCTTCGAACTGTTAGAACCCCCCCCCCCCCCAAAAAAAAATCTAGCTGTTCCTTGTTTGGCAGAGAGAATTGTTTTATCCCATAAATACTATAACAAACCTAATGTTCATTTTTAATCTACGTTTTTTGAATCCTCAAAACAAAATCTCCTGAAAGGGATTGGGGAATCCAAAGTATGTAAATATTTATAGATAATTTTTGTGATATACTATACATGTACATGTTTTTTCAACTCTTCAATTTTGTATATCTTTCAAGCAATATCCTGTAATTATTTCAGTGATTCATTCTTACACTGTAGCCTACTGTTTGTTTCTATGTTAAAACATGACACCAGTATACGAGGAGGCAATACCACTAAAGGAACAAAGCAAAAATAAAAAATGCTTACCAAACAAAATTACTAAGCAAGTTTTGTTGATAACCAGTCAAACTGCCATAGAAAAATGTGTGTATTTTGGCTGGTAGTTTGTTTTATAATGCTTAGAAGAAATATATGCTTATTAAGCAGGCCTATGATATTGGCCCCTTGACAGAACACATACTGTATGTAGATGCTGTGACATGTAATACATGGGTGCAGCATGAGTCTATTGCAATAGCTTCATGTTAACTGAGTGTATGTCTGAGAGATAAAATGGTGTTGTTTACAGAAAATGTTAAACCATATCATATATACATCATTGTTTTTTTTTTGGTTACTTTTCTGAATACGGGGTCTTTGTTACACTGTAGGTGTGGCTGTGGGTGGGTGTGTGTGTGTGTGTACTTACACGCCATTCGTTGTGGGGTACCAAACACAATGGAACAATGGTACCCCACAGAGAATCTATAGAAATTCTGGTACCCCACAGGAGAATTCTATAGAAAAGGGATAATAGAACGAACAAAGGAATACCCCACAAGTCGGCGTGTGTGGGGGTGTGTGTTCGAGCACTGGCCGCGTTATGGGGACAGAGAACAAAAGAGGGATCCGGAATTACTTAGCTGTGGGGACATTTTGTGTGTCCCCACAACGTTTTTAATCCCCAAAATCCTTTGTATTTTGTCCCCACAACGCCCCGTGCGGGAATGTGTGTGTGTGTGTGAACGTACACACCATTCGTTGTGGGGTCCAAAACACAATAGAACAATTGGACCCCACAAGGTAACTATAGAAAATCTTGTACCCCACAGGAGAATTATAAGGAAAAGGGATAATAGAACGAACAAAGGAATACCCCACAAATCAATGTGCGTGAGGGTGTGTGTGTGTGAGCGTGTGAGCGTGTGAGCGCATTCAAACCGGGGACATATAAGAAAAGGGACAATAGTCCCCGGTTGCTATCACAATGGAGAACAATATGTCCCCGCTTTTTTGGACAAAGGAATTTGACAAAGGATGTCCCCGATTGCAGGCGTTTACACACGTGTGTGTGGGTAGGCATTGGCAAGGTTGTGGGGACTTATAACAAAAGGGATGGCAAGAACGCCATATCTGTGGGGACATTTTCATGTCCCCACAACGTTTTCAGTCCCCACAACTGCGTCTAATAGCGAGTGTATGTCCCCACAACTACGGTGCGTGACTGTGTGTGTGTGTGTGTAATTCTAAACACACCATGATGAAGGAAATGATTTTGTGAAATTATTTGCATAATTTGTAGCCAAAAGGAATTCTCTAGTGCCCATGCGTGTCACCCCAAACCGCAACATTATTGTTGTCTGCAGAATAGAAGTGCCATTAATCTTCTAAATAAGGTGTTGTATAATTAATTTATCCAAATTTGCAAGTTGCCTGGTAGCGTGGTCCTATATTGAAGGGGACTGAGTTTGAATCCACGAGTGTTCAGATTGTTTAAACAAAACAATAAATATTTACAAAATTCATTCAGAAGCAAAGCCTGTCTTTATGACAGCAATTTTCAGCTGTGGATTATTTCTTTTAAAAGGAAAGTGAAGTCCAATTTTTTAGGCTATTAGTGAGTGTACAATGTCAATTCTAGTCTGCCAAAAATATTAGTATCTTTTACTTGAATCAAGCTGTAATTATCTTCCTGGCTTTGTTTAAAATGTTTTGCTAGAGTGACGTTTCAGTTGTTTCTATGTAACCTTGCCTATTTGCGTAGACAAGAGTAGATTAGGCTCAAGTTTATTAAAGAGAAAGTATAACATTGATATTTGAAAATGTAGGTTTATATCAGCCCTCTAGTTTTTCAAGAAACTATTATGCAAGGTTTAATATACACAATAGATTTCAATTATAATTTTTGCTTTACCTCGAATGTTAATAATTTGTTAATTACACAAATATCTGTTTAATATTATAACATTGGTTGATTTATAATTTATTTTACATGTTTGTTTTTTTATTTGAAATTTAATGTATTGAAAATTACCTTTTTGCAATAATTGCTTTCTTATTTGGTATCTTCTGCACGAAGTTTACCTCAATAACATGGACATTTGTACATCACTTGACACATTTCAAACTTTAAAGAGAAGGTACAACATTGTTATTTGGAAATGTATGTTTATTTCAGCTCTTTTGTTTTCAAGAAAACAAATTCCCAAATGTAATTTGGGGTAAATTTATATATATATTTTGTTATATCAATTTGTTGATGCATCAAACTCAATGGTGATATTTTTTTAGTCACACATTTAAAGCTCATAGCTAATGAGTAATATCAGAAGTCTGCAACCTACACAAAGTGTTGCCACTCCTGTAAAAACCTAGTCCATAGCAAAGTACTGCAAGAACAATGGATTTGGGCCATTCATGATGTTGTATTCCACAGACTGACGCGCAAGGGCACAAAAGAAACTGTGCATCCTGGCTTGCACGAGAACCGTACTTAACATGCTGCTCTGTAAACACACTAATGAAAGGCATGCTTGTGTGACTCTCTGCTAGCTCATCAGTCACATCTAGTTAAGTTCCCATTTAGTTCTTAAATTATCATACAATTACCATGAAAAAACCATGCTTGTTGGGCGTGCATGCATGCATGCATTTGGAAGTACAATGCCATGAACTGGGTTACAGCAGGCTGGCATACTTTAATTAATTGACTTCTGGTAATGTGAACAACGAACATGAATGGGTTACTTTTAAGATTCCAGGGTATTGGCAGATTTACTTGTTTTTATCCCTCCGTTTTTTATATCATACGCATGATCAACAATAGAAAAGGATTTTATAGATTCAGACATCAAATGGAATAGAATTAGATGACAATCTAGAAGAATGAAGTTGTCTTAATTTCTTTTGTAGTCAAAAAAGTTTATCTTTACAACAGTTTTTGAACTGGCAGTTGAGGTGATCGTTTTGAAATTTTAAAGATGCATACATTCTTGGGGAAGTCTTACATATTGTCAGTGTATGTTTGCTATTTGAACCATATCAGGGATGGCACATAGAAACAGATGGTTGCACATATAACATGTGCGACCATCTGTTTCAGTCTAATGTACACGGAGAGCTAACATAGAAATACATAATGTAGCGAGTATAAAATATTGTTGAAGATTCATCAACTATTAGAAAGTCTGTGTAATTTCATATTCTCAATAAACTATCGGCTTCCATGATATTTGGTGTGAAATGCCTCATTTCTTTTACTTCATTAAGATACATGTATTTCAATGTTTTATCACAAATTTCTCACCCCGCTGATTGTGATGATATTGTCCCTTTAACCCTAATCCCCTACAGGCATTTGACAGACTGAATACAATGGCAGAAAATTGTGCAGGTTCATTGCAACAAGATCCACCAGCTAGAACAATGGTTTTTTTTGTACTCTGCTGAGGGCAACAAGATGCAAGTTTTTACATTTTGTTGCATTGAGCATGGTTAGGCCATTTCACTAGCATAAGGAACACACATAAATGAAGAGGCCCTGTTGGCATTTCTATGTGTTGTTTATGAGAGTAACCTAATTGGAATTTACATAACCTGAGTGTCTCCCAAGACAGGTTCACCAATAAATCCAATAGATAATTTGCAGGACACCAGATTTGATTGCTATCAACATTAAGACTGAAACAGGATAAGATTCTTTTGTGCATTTTATTATCAGTCAGTACTTTATTTACAATAATCAATGTAAAAGTAACAATACAAATTATACTACTAAAAATATCAATAAAGTTAAAGGGAATGTACAACATTGGATGGTGGAAAAACTGATTCTATGAGAATGCCTCAATTACCAACCTGTGAAAGTGCAGCTCAAGGCCGATTTATGAGGAAAGTGTGAAAAAAAGCATTCTTATAGAAAACACTCCCGACAGAACAATTTTTCAGGACGATTGGAACCTTTACCAACTTGACATTAAATTAGCTTCCAAATAATATTAGGTAATTTTGTCATCAGATAGTACCGATGCTGTACATTCCCTCAAAATGATTCTCTGGAGATTTAAATCAAATTTTCCATGAATCATAAACCAATGTTACATAACCTTTCTGAATCCTTTCCCGCTGTTATTCCCTATAACTGGATCTGTTTTAATGTTGTGAAAGGGTAAATGACCAATGTGTAAGTAATACACACTGAGAAAACATTGGGAAGTTAACACGTGATTAAGAAAAATGTTTTACATTTTACTAGTCAATTATAAATAGAAGTCGCCAACATAAAGAATGATATTCGTCCATCTTCAAAATAGAGTACCGAAGTGTTGTTGTCACATTCCTGATATCATTCATAGGAGCGGATTGTAAATAATCTGTCCAATATGCACTCAACAAAACCAGTCAGTGATTTTGTTATGAAAAAGTGCAAGGATCTTAGATTAAAACATGCATCCAACCGGCATTTTCTATGCTTTTCTCATACATCAACAATATTGGAATCCCCATGTTTACATGGTTCAATGCTCTGCACAACCCTAACAATCCTGATATCAAACATCATCCCACCCGCATTCAGGATCAACCAACCAAAGGTTTATTGGTTATAACACAATCTTCCCACGGGATATACTACTATAAAATTGAAGTTATGATGTTAGTTACTTTGTCTCACTATAGTATACACATTTATAACACGACAGGCCTAATAATGCATGTATCATTAATGGTAGAGCTTATCATCAGTGCACATATCATACGGTAAGGGGAAATCAGTGGCCGTCACATAACCTCAGATAATGATCATCTTTAGGCTGCGTTCTGGTATGTAATTTTTAAAAACATATTTGAAAATGTTGAACAAATCCTGTCAGAACAAGGGGCAGGGCTTCAAATAATAACACTTAACCCCCCCCCCCAAAAGTATGAACATTCAAATCTCTGATAATTCAATTACATAGTAGTCCTAACAAATGAACTTATTAAAAACAGGGAACTGAGCCACTAAATAACTCAAGCAGGCCTGTAGGCTTTGGAAGGGGGTGGGGTTTGGGGTGTGTACCACTTCCCCAGACAAGTGAGTTCAGCTTGGCTTGCTGTGCATTAATGTAAATGAAATTACCAACTAACTGTTTCAACACTTCTCCCTGCCAATTTTTCAATTTTTGAGGTTCCATTTTCTCCAACAAGTAACCCCATTTCCAAACCATGCAGCTTACAGATTGTGCAACAGGTTGTGTACCATATTCAAGTATTTATAACAGTCCTTGTGAGCACAAATGTGTGAGATGATTCCTCTGCTCAGATTAGCCACATGTTCCTGGTTAAGCCTTGTCTATTCTATCTTAAGAATGCTTCGTTTCTCCAAATCTTCCATCTCTTTCAGGACGTACGCAACACTGTATCGCATCTCATGAAACTTTGACACTGGTACCTGCAGGGAAAGAAACAAAAAGAGAGAGCAACACTATATCAGAAGAGACTATATGAAGTGTGCTAGCCAACTACATGTACATTAAGTCTACAGCATTGTACTGAATGGTTTGGCTTGCCTTCCTTGGGGCACTATGAGATAAGGTGCTTAACATCGCTACCAAGTTCACAAACGACATGCGATCCGATTGGGCTAACACAGAGTCCCACAACACACACTAGGGCAATTAAAGAACACGCCGCCTGATCGCATCACTTCTTTTTTTAAACCTTTCAAGTTCATAGATTTGATGAAATTCATGCATCGGGGTATAAACAATTGATTCTGGTTTTTTGCCCCATTTTTTTCCACAGGCACTCAGAATACAGCGCTTGATCCATATGTCGGTGTAAGGGCAAAAATCAAAGTCTTTAAGTTTATATTTTCAGATTACAATTTCTGAATGAATTTTCCTTAATGTTAAACATGTTATAAGCTGAAACTTTCACAGGTTAATTGTTTTATATTTATATTCACACACAAAGTGATCGAGATACAATGGAATGGCCTATACCCAATATAACACATAATGATTATGTTTATTGTGTAAAACATTGAACACGCCATGCCAATATTGTATGTGCAGCACCGAGCCTCATCAGTTTTGTTATTTAAATCTTTTACAACAATGATGTGCATGTTTACAATAATGAGGTATTACATATACTTGTTGTACTAAAGATGTTTTTCTAAGAAATTAACTTCTGGAAATGGAGACCTTCAATGCTTATAAGTACTCGGTAACTGCTTGTTTGTGTAATACATTATTTTATAACGGAGAACCTTGACCAGACAATACATAATAAGATTCATTATTCATAAGGCAGTGTACAATATTGCTAAAATTTCTGTCAAGCGTGAATGCATCTATACTTTTATATAATGACCGAGAGAAATATACAGGGCCCAATAACCGAGAGAAATATACATAGAGCTGATATAAACAGAGAATTTTGATAAACAAATATATTCGCTAACCATTTTCAAACAGAATACCAGCCAAAATACACAAATTTTGTATGAAAGTTTGGCTGGTAATTACAGTACAATATTTGTTAAAGAAATGTTTTTGGGAAGCAATTTTTGTCTGCTTATTAGATCTATGGAATTAGGCCCAGAAATCAACCTGTGAAAGATTCTGCGTATTTTGTTGGCTCATCAAGGATGAAAATGCATTTTGTCTAAGAACTTTAGAGAAAACAGAAATTGTTATTGATTTTAGAAAAAGTTGCTGTCTGGAAACTTTACAAAAAGTAAAATTGTTTCAAATAAAAAAAATTTAAAAAAAAGTTTTTCACTGTTATTTGTTGTTTATGATGAAATTTTCACAGCTTAGTTTTTGCTTTCTACATGTATATCTTGCTGGCTAGTTGAAAGCTGGCTAGTTGAAAGCTGGCTAATTGAAATGAACGGTCATTACCAAAAAAATAAATAAAATTGTGCCTTCCCTTTAATAACATCATTACAATTGATAATTAGAGTATGTTTAAATAGATATCTCATTATCGTGAGAATTCAATTGTGCTATATAAAAGATGAATGAGCCTTTTAATTAGGGTTTTAAAATAATATAGGTAGTTTGTAACTGAATGCTTCATTACTGTAAGAAAGCAGTTCTAGTAATACAAATTAAGAGAACTGATATGAGGCATGACGGCTACACAGCTTTCTAATAAGGGAAAATTACATGAAAACTTTATGGCCGTGGCGTGGTGATTGATCAATAGCTTATGCAAACAGAAATATCAGGCTATATGCTGCATGTTATCAAAGGATGATGATGACGATGAACATAATTATAAACAAACTTTAAATTCACTGCAAAAATAATTATTATGCAGCAAAAATCCTATCCATAGCAACAAATAACATAACTAGACAGCTTTTGTACTGAATTGATATCCTCACCTGACTTGTGATGGACTGAAACTCTATGTTTTGTACTTTCAGGTGATTTCAATATTGGAAATTTCTGCCCTCAAGGTATACAGATAATGGACTGAGAACTATCACTTATATTTTATGGTCCTCCTATTTGATGACATTACACAACTTTCCCCGGGCACATTACACAATCAAATGTTTCATAATGTTTTGGTCATCAAATATGTCACTTTTTTTCTGAGGATTCTTAGTAATGAACACAAATTTACATGTAGAATGATGACTAGTCCTGTGAATTTCATAACATCTGGTCAAATGACAGGTCAAACCACATGAACGGAACACATTTATAAAATGAAAATACGTGACCAGCACTTAATAAATGTCACACAAATAATTTGTTAAAAGAGAAGGGTTTTCTTTGACGTACATGTTGATAACATGTACCATTTTCGGGGCAACAGCCAAACAAATACATTGTTTTGTTATGAAAGCAAAGGAATAAAACAAAATATCTACATAACTTTGTATTTATTATCTACATGTACATAACTTTGTGTTTGTTTTAAAATAGCTTATATAAGATAATTAACATCATTCCTGCACTGCATACAAAAATATCGCCTCCTGATTTAACCCTAACCGGACCTTTCTCAAAAGCAATTTCATCCCTTTCACAATCTTCAAATATACAGAAATACTTCAGAGTTCAGACAGAATCATTTTTCAGGATGATTGGTACCTTTTGGCCCCTTTGTGATCTGATAGTCATTTTGTGACAGTCAAAACTTAAAATCCTAACTGTGGTCTCCATGCATGCTGCCCTCTTGTGGTAGTTTAGAGCAATATCATGCAGCATTTTGGTGAACAAATTCATAAACTCATGGTTGAAATTGAAAGGGTTTAGGTACAAAATGGGTTACATTCATGTCATAGACTGCAATACAAAACCTACAATGACAAAATAAGTAATAAATATACCCTCTAAAACTCAAAATATCAACAATAAAAAACACAACCTTCACAGCAACATGAACATATACATGTATACACATGATTACAAAACAATCAGCATACTTGTAGAAGCATACTGTATAAACTCACAATTATACATACATGTATGTGGTTAAGAGAAGGAGAACAAAGTATCTGTTCATCATTTTTGAAGCTGAGCTTGAATGGGGCAAATTTCATAGAGCTGCTAAAACCACACAAATTTTCTGAGCACAGAAAAGTTATGCTTAGTAAAAATAGGTTACCAGCCAAATTGTCACATCACGCATATCGCTTATGGCAGGTTCTCATCAGCTACATTTTACTCAGCAGATAAATTTGCCAAGCATTATGTTCTGCTTCTAAGATCTATGAAATTGGGCCCTGATCAGAAACCAACAAAGACTTCTTTTTAAGTTTCCCAGTGTTTTAACAGCCAATATACAACAGACTCATCCTATGAGGGGTACCCCAATCAGAAATAAAGAGGAATACCTTACCTCAAAATTGTGAATGCGACCGTTACTTAACGTCATCTGCATAGAAACGGTAGGTTCTAAAACTCTGTTCAATGCACTGAAAGGTAGAAGAAAATCAACAATCATATTAGTGGCTAAAACCAATAAAAAAATGAATTGTATCTGAATTAAATCAATCACACACCAGTGAATTAAATCAATCACACGCCAGTGAATTAAATCAATCACACGCCAGTGAATTAAATCAATCACACGCCAGTGAATTAAATCAATCACACGCCAGTGAATTAAATCAATCACACGCCAGTGAATTAAATCAATCACACGCCAGTGTATTAAATCAATCACACGCCAGTGAATTAAATCAATCACACGCCAGTGAATTAAATCAATCACACGCCAGTGAATTAAATCAATCACACGCCAGTGAATTAAATGTTACTGTTCACAAACAAAGAGGAAAAGCTACATGTTGGATGCAGCTCTGGAAAACATAGAAAACAGAGTATATAAACAGGCAGAAATTTTTTTATTGCATATAAAATTTCCGAATAAACCAGAAATAACACAAAAGGGCTTAAAGCCATTTGGTAAAATGACTGTAAATGCATCCAAGAGTTATGTTCAAACACCAGAACTGTGAAAGTTTCAGTTTTTATTTCATTGTGTCATAAACAAGAAAATAGGTGATGACAGAAAGTCATTTTGGATTTTCTTTTCACTAATTTGACTAAAATGTTAGCAAGTGAGACAGAAATATGTGAAATTGGGTCAACAACCAACTTTATATTGTACTGACTGGCTTAGTAAGTTGATGGCTAGAGTGGCAAACCCGAGGTGAAAGGTTCGAAATCCACCATCAATCTTGTCTAGTTTTAGTCGTGTATTCAAACATTACTTGTATATCATTTTGTTTACCTGGTAGATATGGCAACATCTAGCCTCCATCTAAACCTGTCTAGGGTTGGCAGTCTACTTCGATTCTGCACCAACGCTGCTTCCAATGACTGCCGCCTGACAAACAAATCATAGACAAAATAGTCAACATCCATGTATACAAGACCATTTATATACACACAATTGCTTTCAAAACGTGCCCACATGAGAGCCACTTCATGAGTGAGTTTTCTGTTTCTGTGGACTCCCTTATCACGCTGCAATACATTCATCTGGTTTCCTGACTGCCAATAGAAAATTACAATGGAAAAAAAAAATCACAGTTTTAAAAAGGCATCAGTCTATTTTGGACAAGAGCCTCAGTTTGATTCTAATAGAATGGAAACAAGACGGACACTCCATGATAAAGGTCTAGTATTGTCGTTTTTGATAAAATATATTTTTTTATAATTATTCCTGAAATATAAAAGCCACTTACTTGGCACCAAACACTGCACTGCTAAAATCGGCTACAAATTCTTTTGGAACTCTGAAAAATTAACAAATTAATACAATAATCCAATTTGGTTTTAAATGTATACCATTTCCTTTTAATCCCTTTGAGCAGAGGACCACAATGATCAAGGGGTGGGGTTAGGGAGTATACAGGGCCTTCCTACAATTAAAAATTAGTTATCAACTCATAGTGAAAACTTCATGGTTGGATGTTCACACTTTTTGGGGAAACTAGATGGAACAGTACATATTGGGGTTGAATACTTTATTTTATTTTGATACAATTTTAGAACTGGGATATATGTACCTGTAATCTTGCTTTTTTTGGTTTATTTTTTGAGGGTGACAGAAGACTGAAGGTTACTTATTTGAGCAAAAGTGAATATTATTCAATAGTTTCTTAGTTGAAATTCTATTCTTCTCCACCAGTTAGAATTTCTTTATGACCAAACAAACAATCAAAGGTAAAACTTCAAATGATACTTACTTTAACTCTTTTAAATCTTCTTTAAATATCTGAAACATCAAATACATTATCCGAATATGAGTGGTTTATGTTAAAGTTTTACCATGTGTGTATTCAATTCAATCCTGAGGCAAATTTTATACAGCTACTAAGTAATAATTCTGGTAAGCAAACAATTCTGGTAAGCAAACAATTCTGGTAAGCTTTTTTTTCTGCTCAGCAGCTCTATAAAATTGGACCCTTTTCATGACCAAAAATCACTTGACTACAACTCTATTTCATACAAACTGCAATTTTAACTGCTGTACAATCCAGAGTACTTACCTTGGACCCCATTGTGAATCATCATCGGATGACAACAATGGACCTTATGCATTGACCTCACAAACTAAAGGGCGCCCTCATTCAGAGACAAAATAATGTCACTCACTGGTTCATGTATACGCCCTGCGCATAAACGCACTCAAGGTGCGGCACACATATGCGCAGCCTTTGTACATGAACCAACAAGTGGCCTTCTGTTGCCTCTGAACAAGGGCGTTCAGTTTGTGATGTATTGATAGGCATACATGGAACTCCAGGTTTATTTACCTCTGGTTTTAAGGAAGAAGCTGGTAACCGCAGAGCACATCTTAGGATAGTACAGATTCCTGCATACATTGTGCTGAGGAACTCTTGTGTATTCGTGTCTGTGGCAAGAGAGGAGAAAGTGCTTTCTGGAACATCACAACCTTCAACCAAGGATACTGCAGCTGAATAAAATATATATATTTATGAAATAAATATCCTGGAATAATCATCCATATATAAATGTATGTTCTCCACCTTATTGGGTAGGTAAGATTACATTATTGGTTATATTGAATGAGAAAAAGTGGTGGTTGATACGACATTCTACCCTTAACCCTAACTACCCCAAATCTTCCAAAATCCTTCTCCTGGTATTGATGGATTCAGTACTCCACAGTATATAGCCCAGCGAATAGAGCATGTAGCCATGTGTACCAAATCCATCAAACTCCACCGGCTGCTTTTGTTGGATTCAGGACTGTGTATATGGGTCATTCCACCAGGTTGGGACAAAACCACTTTTACAGGGGTGTCTCTAAATTTACAGCATTTTTTTCCACTTAAGACTTTAAAATAAATTTTATTTAAATACATGATGTTTTAGTCAATTGTTAAGCATTATTGTTAGGAGGAAAAAATAAATACAAAATAATTCCTGTGTGTGAGATTTATTTCAGTTTCTTGTGGTGTCCCCCCTTTTTAAAGACTTGTTTGTGTTACAACAAAACACAAACAAAAATACTGCCGGTTTTCTTTTAGTGAAGAAAAATAACAATTAAGAAATTGCATGTATTAATTTTAAAGACATTCTCCGACCTTCCAGAAACCAGTAATTTGCATTCAAACACTGCTCCCTTTTTTTTTCACAGCACAATAAAATCACGCATACCTACGTGAGCTGGTGTCCCCTTAAAAAAATCTGTAAAACGTCGGTATTATGATGTTGATCATCTATAACATTAATTAAATAATAAATCAGAGTGTCCCACACTTGTAATTAGTGATTCTAGTTTACACAGAAAACATTATATAAAACAAACTCTACTTAGTTTTCCGTGCACGAATCTTAAAAACAGCAGACCCATTCATGGTGTCCCTACACATATTAATCACGTCGGTATAATTTCCGACAGCTATAAAACAAACAATCCCAACATTGATAAACGCGCCTGTCATGACAGGGCACTATGCCTTGCAGCTTCATGTGGGTACAAAGGTCAATGTAATTTTCCATTCGTACTGCTAGCTAGAGACGTCTGTTTGTGTGGTGTCCCCATCATCACATAGGTACCATTCTCTGATAGATTATTTCTACATTGAACAGTTGAGGATAATAAAATGTAGAATATTGGATAGTAATTATATTGCATAATGGCCTGCATCTTAACTAGGTTTAAGTTTGTGAATATTTGTATTTAAATGTTTTTTAACTATCTGCCAACGTAGGAGTGTCACATGGATACGGTGTCCCTGCAACGTAGGTACCATTCTCTGATAGATTATTTCTACATTAAGCAGTTGAGGATAATAAAATGTAGAGTATTGGATAGAAATTATATTGGATAATGGCCTGCATCTTAACAAGGTTAAAGATTGTGATTATTTGTATTTTAATTTTTTTTTACTATCTGCCAACGTAGGAGTGTCACATGGATACGGTGTCCCTGCAACGTACATGCGTAGGTACCATTCTCTGATAGATTATTTCTACATTAAACAGTTTGGAATTGTGAAATGTACACTCCTTGATGACAGTCTTACTTGATGATTAACTTCAGCGGACATAAAAAGACCTATGACAAGGCGCTGTTTTTTTCTTTCTTTTTTCTTACATACTGATTGTACTTGAATGGCACATAGACATGGTGTCCATGAAAACGTAGGTACTAAATTTCATCATGCCAATGAAGCAGAAAAAACTGTGAACAAGTCTGTATTGTTTAATAACATTTCATATCATTATGTTATGATGAATTTCACATAAACCTAAGCTCTGCCAACTTATCTACTCTGTCAGAAGTCAAGAAAAACTCAACTTGAACAAAACATGCATTGAAACAAACATGAAAGGGACTGAATGCATCCATAAGATGGTAGACTTTTCGTCACCCAGTTTTTTTGGTGAACCAGTTCTCTGCCATTTTTTTTAATGATATGCAAAGACATATTCTGTGGACTGTTATTAAATGTTGTATGGCTCAGGTTTATATATTGTGTCAAAGAAAAGTGATGTTATCATTAAATATGGTGTCCACTGAAACGTAGGTATTTTGAAATGAGTACTAGTGTATTTCGTGCCTAATACTATCTTTGTCAATGATGCTGTACAAAAAATATAACCAAATTATAAAAATACAACATATAGGGCCACTATAAAATACATTTTCTTAGGTAGCAGTCATATTTAAATTTTTCCTATTCGTGTAACACTTTTTTCCCCAACCTGGTGGAATGACCCATATACATGTAGCCAAGCCATGGATGCTTTGCATTTGCTACTGTACCAATTCCATCAAAGTCCAACAATTGGGGTACCTTTTTACTGCATGTTGATGGATTTTGGATGATTTGGGATGTTTCCTAGCCAAAATGCCTAGGGGGTTATAATTAGGGTTAATAAAGTTTATGCCCCAGACAATTTAAGCAATTGTCCTCGTATTTGCCACACTGGTCAACACAGTAAACTCATTGGTTTTGATTACTAGAGCAAATTTGTCTTGGGGGTGGGGGGAGGGGGGAGAGGAGAGAGGGGTAACTTTTATGTACATATATACATTCTAAAGAATTATAATGTTATTCTAATGTTATTTTAATTAAATATATATTTATATATATATATATTTAATTTTTTAAAGTATTTTTTCCTGTGAACTTTTTGAAGGTTTAATGTGAATTGTAAGATGTTACACCATAATTGGGACATCGTTACAAATTGGAAAATCATACTAATTGACCGATTGCCATTCATAACTGATGGCCAATCACAGCACATAATATTCATCACATGACAACACAAGATAAAACAAAGAAAAATGACCCAGAATGTGTGTTGTAGGTAGAGCACTCAAAAAATAAGCATACATTACACATGTTTAATTTTGATTCTGTATGAAAGACCTCACTGAATGCTTTATTTTGTTACTAACATTTTCAACATCGGGTAAGCGGTTCTTGAGAAATAAATTTTTAAAGATCATTTATTCGCCGGAAAATCTGCCATGTAAAATTAGGTAAAAATGACTTTATTCCAATGTTACATGTTTTTTTTAAAGAAAATAAGTATTGCAGAGCCAAAATGTTTACATTTTCTGAGAGAAGGCTATGGTATTTTAATGTAAAGTCGATGTCAATTGCCAGATTTGTTGTATTTTGACACAAAACAGTGTATATTAAAAAAATATTTAAAAATACTTCCCTGTGACCTACGCTTTTATGTACTAGGCTGAAAGTATTAACTTATTATGTGCGAAAAAACTACACCCATAACTGCTTTCAAAGTTTCTAATTCTTAAGTGTGTAAGTCGTATTTTTTTCAAGTTTTACCAGTTTGGCAGTGTACACAGTATGTTGCAGACAAGCTGTTCGTGCACTGTGTTAGTTAGGTTGTGCATTGTCTTCATCAATGTGCAATGCGGTCACTTTCACAAAACGCTACACAGGATTGTTAATATTTCCATTGATGAAGACAAACATGATGATGATGATGATGATGATGATGACAAATAAATACACATACATTAATGTCTAATAAGTTGTCTAACGTTAATGAAGTACATGTAACTAAAACAACTTTACGTGCGTCTTCATAATCATGTAATGTTTCATGTAACATGTTGATGCACTTGTATGAAATGTACATCACCTGAGTTAGACGACACTGCCTAATTTCTAGCCCCATTCTAGGGACAATACACTGGACTCCATCGGTACCCTTGGCCCTAGCCCCATGTACAAAAATGGAGTGATTTTTCTTTTTTTTTCAATTTTTGATCTGCTAATTATTACAACCTAAAACTTAGTGATTAGGTAACCATGTTCAAGCAGACACATTAGGCATAAAATCCGTTATTCTGGGATAGCTCACTTTCATGAAAATTAAAATTTCACCAAAATTACCCATCTCACAATAGCAAACTTCATGCCAAAGTGTCCGCTTGAGCAATCTTACCTAATCACAAAATTTTAGATTGCAATAATTAACGGAAAGAATGTCTTATCTGACCGCCACTTTTTAAGGGTTTTTGGACTTTTTTTGCAACCACTAACCGGTTAAAAATGATTTTATCAATATTTGGGGGTACAGAAAGTGAAAACTATCTTTAAAATCCACTTTTATGATGGTTTTTGGACTTTATTTCCCTTCTAAAAAAATCTTCCCCTTCAGAAAGAACCTATTATAGTTGCCAATGCACATGTACATTGACCATGTTGGTGACTAACGCGGGTAACGGTGGAGATGACAAGATCAAACTGACATGACTGAGGAAGTCATCGTAGGCCCTATACCAAAAATGCCTGATTTTTCATGAAATAAATATTGCCCAAGCAGACACTTTTGGCATGAAGTTTGCTATTGTGACGTGAAATCAGTAATTTTGGTGAAATTTTAATGTAATTTTTTTTTTAATTTCAAAAATGTTTAGAAAATTTCATAAAATCGCAGAATAACTAATTTTATGCCAAAAGTGTCTGCTCTGGCAAGGTTACCTAATCACTAAGGTTGTCATAATTAACAGATCAAAAGTTGAAAATTAAAAAAAAAAAAAAAAATCGCTCCTTTTTTGTACATATGAATTATGATATATGTGGTGCTAGGGCCAAAAATGGAAGGAGTCCAGTGTATTGGCCCTAATCCCTATGATATGCCTATGGCATGTATGGGCTATTCTCCACCTTACTATTTAATACTAACATTAGGTAGGCCTTGGTAAGATCATGGAGGAAGGAAAATAGAAGATTACCATTTATTGGTTATAATAATATTGAATGAGAAATAGTGGCGGTCGGATACGACATTCTACCCTAATTATAAATTAGCAGATCAAAAGTTGAAAAATCGCTCCTTTTTTGTTTATGTGGGGATAGGGCCAAGGCAAGGATATGGAGGAAGTCCACTGTCCAGTGCATTTTTGGCCCGAACGTTAGAATGGGGCTAGTTTTCTTCCTCCATGGGCTAACTACATTAGTTAGTTAGGCGTAACATGCCTAACGTTCGGCTACCTGATTTCTGGACTAAATATTAAATTACCCTTTAACAGCTTTCTGAACATGTCTTTATCAACATTTTTCAGTCCTTTGGCCATCAGTTTCACTTCCAAAGGTGTCCTCTGTCCAGTGAAAGGGGTTCGGTCTGACGCCCCAACAATCAGTGAACTCGACATTTCCAACGTCAAATCGGTCCCCTCTCCCAAATAGTGTTAGGCCTAACGTTACCTTCCGAACGGATGGCCCCCCCCGGGCCCTTTTGCCTTTCGTTGAAATATCCAATTAGTCTGCATAATCCAAGTTTATGCTCGCTTTTACCATTGCCTACGTCAGGGAGCTTGACTATTGTAAGTACGATTTTTAAAATCACACAACAGCAGTAGACCATTGCTAAGATATACAATTCAACACATAAACATAATACGACGGATATTTGATACATCGAGTTTTGTTTACAGCATACCTGTTTATTTTGCAGCATGTAAAAACAACCAGACTAGGACTTTGTGTCTGGACTTCGATGCGAGAAGACGTATTGAATCCACTGCTGCGGCTTGAATTCGAAAACTTTAGTTTTTTTGTTTTTTTGTTGTTGTTGTTGTTGTGACGTGACGTTTCTTTGGGTGTGGCGCGAAATTTGATTTCCGATTTCAATTTTGACCAATAGGCCTAATACGATAAAACATTCTAGATTTGGTGTATTGTAAGTTAGACATATGGATAGGCTGGAGTAGTTTTCCGTTTATTTTCCTCATTAGTCTTTTAGCATTAATCACACCTTGGCTTTTACATACTTTTAGGATGTCATTTTCTGATACATCTGTTGGGATACCGGTGATTACACCTTTACTTTACTTTTAGGATGTCATTTTCTGATACATCTGTTGGGATACCGGTGATTACACCTTTACTTTGAGTTTGTGATTTTGCAAATTCGGTGATTACTGTCCATTGGTCTAATTGTGTTATTGTTTTAAGTTTTTTTGCTTGGGCTGGGGTGTAACAGCATACTGTGATCCCGCCTTGATTATTTTTAGTTACGGTTTTTATTATGTCCTTTCCTATTTTTGTTTAGTGCTTTTGCAATTTTTATCGGGTTTAGTTTAGCAAGTTTGATTTCTGGGGAGTTGATAATTACCATAGTTGGCTGATTTGGAGCGTTGTTATTTTGAGTAAGTCTGCGTTTTGGTTGTGGTCACTTGTGGAGTTTCGTAGTCGCTGTTGTCTGATTCTGTGTAGATATCACTGTAGGTTATGCTGTTTAATTGTGTGCGTTTACGTTTTATTTTCTTTGATTAAAGAATCATTTTGTGCTTGGCTGTACAAGATGTCGAAGGTTGATCGTGGATGATTATATTTATTCTCGTGGTTGTCTTGAAAATCCATTGCTGATTGGGATGTTTGATCCAAATCAGATTCTGAATCTTCATCAGCCATGGCTGATTTAGATTGATCGAGAAAAACTAAATAATAGGCCTTCTGATTCAATGGTACCTTGATTAGCTTCTAGGGAATACCAGCCAGAAAGTCAAAATAGGATAATTATGAATCCTTCTCATTGAGACCCTCCCCCAATAATAAGATGTTTTAATATTGTCAAAGACTAGGCCACGTGGCAAACAACTGCAGAAGTTCGACACGCTGCGTGCGATGTGGCGAGTTGCATGCCTTTGAACAATGCCACCAAAAAGAAAAGGTAAAATGCTGCAGGTGTGGCGAACGCCACTCGTCAGCATATGGTTGATGCCAACTTAAACAATGAAACAAGAAAGAAAAATTCAAAATATCCGAGTGTCATATAATATGCAGAGGCTGCAAAAGCTATAAGAACCAACATTGGAGCAAAGACACCCAGCCAAACAACACCCACATACCCAACAACAAACACTAAAGAAAAAACACAATTGCGAAACACAATGACCAATAATGACATAGCTCCTCCAACCCAGTATACCACAACAATAAGTACTAAGGATGCCACCACTCAAACAGACCAAGTAGCAGAAACCCAAACTGAATCTACACAACAAAACACATACAACTAATCGAATTACTTACTGGCACAATGCAAATATGGGATACTATCAAAAATAAAGATGAAAGAACCGCTGCCATAAAAACACTAGTAAATCACGTCCTCCACTCCGAAGAAACAATAACACAAAAAGAAAAACAAAGAAAACACAGAACACCTTCCCAATCACCTGTCAACACAAGGAAAAAATCACCGAGTAGAAAACAAACACAAACAACAATGGACCCACCAAATACTCCCAAAGCAAACACTAGCCAAAAAGGTAGGAAAACAAATAAACCAACAACATGATTATTACACTTATGGTTCTTACAATCTTACAATGAATGCCCAGTCACTTTTAGCTCATAGTAAAGAATTTAAACATAATATTAATTCCTGGACACCAAAACTAGATGTAATCTGCATTCAAGAAACTTGGCTGAAGGAAGAAAAAAACTTACAACTTACCTGGATATGATATCTATAGACATGACAGAAAAATCACTACATTTAAAAAGTGTGGTGGAGGTTGCGCAATATTTATAAAACGTGGTCTAGGCTTTAAATACACAGATAACATCGGACCATAATACCCCTATAGAATACCAGATAGGTGAACTCTATGATGATAATAAAAATTAAATAAATATAATAAACATTTATAATCCCTGTGATGTATCACCCTAAAATTCAACTACTTAAATGAAATTTTTGAAAAAAAGATAAACCTTATATAATCTGCGGTGATCTTAACGGACACAACCCACTCTGGGGAAGCTCTAAACTAGACCATAATGGTAAAATAATAGAAGACGCTATTTCTAACCACAATATGATATGTATGAACTCAGACTCGGACGAATGCACCAGAATAAACTCAAACCAGAGTACTCTATCCTGCATTGACACCACCCTCACATCTCCAAGAATAGCCACAAACTGCAAATGGACAGTCTTAAATAACACCTGGGGGAGTGACCACTGCCCAATTCTTATTGAAATAAACTTTCCTACACATAAAAAATACTCTAAAACAACCCCTAAATGGTCCTTTAAAAAACTGACTGGAACAAATTTCAAAATGCCTGTATCGATAACATAACTGAACCAAACAATCTAGACAGTATTGATGACACATATACAAATTTTCTAAATCAACTAAATTCCGCCATGACTGATTCCATACCAAAAACCAATCCGAACCATAAAAAAATCCCAAAATCATGGTGGAACGAAGACTGCAAACAGGCCATAGATAACAAAATAAATGCACTCAAAAAATTAAGAAAAACACGTCTACCATCAGACCTGATACTATACAAAAAAGCAAACGCAATCGCAAGAAAAACAATAAACAATGCTAAAAGAAAAGACTGGGAAAATTTCTGTGATGAACTTAATCCAAAAACTAATACTAAAATAATTTGGAATAAAATTAAACGAATCCATAAAACAAACACAAATCCCTGTTCTACAATACGAACATATAGAAGCATTAACTGACAAAGATAAGGCAGAAATACTTGCCACAAATTTTGCAAAAGTAAGCAGTACCGATAATTATTGTCCCACCTTTATTAAGACTAAAACAAAAGAATAATCTTATAATTGAAAACAACAATGACAGTGTCATAAATGAACCATTTAACAATGAAGAATTAAATAATGCTATTGAATCATCTAAATGTACAACCCCGGGGAAAGACGGCATAAACAACAGAATCATAAAACACCTCCCTATAAAAATTCGTGAATATTTACTTATAATTTTCAACATGATATGGTACACATCTATAGGCCCAAAACAATGGAAAGAAGCCATCCTCACCCCCATCCTCAAACCAGGCAAAGATCCGTCCAACCCACTATCATATAGATCTATAGCCCTCACCTCCACCTTCTGCAAAAAAACAAGATTATTATGGTACTTGGAAACCAACAACCTATTTACACATCACCAGAGTGGTTTTCGGAAGGGAAGAAGCACAAAAGACCATATTCTTAACCTAGAATAATCCATTAACAAAGCATTTTCTAATAAAGAAAGTACACTTAAGTTTCCTAGATATAGAAAAAGCATACTATCTGGCGTAAAGGAATCATTATTAAACTACAAAAAATGGGTATCTATGGCCGTATTACTCACTGGATTAATAATTTTCTTACAGATAGAAAAAAAAAGTCAAGGTTAATAACATCCTATCTGAAGAAAAGATAGTTGAAAATGGTGTTCCCCAAGGCAGCGTATAATAAGGCCACTCTTGTTTAACATCGCTGTCAGCGACCTTCCTGAATGTACTGACAATATCCAAATCTCCAAATATGCAGATGATATCGCAATCTGGAAATCAAACAGGAACATTCCCTACTTAGAAAAGAAAATACAACAAAATCTAGACAACATAAACTACTGGTACGAAAAATGGGGTTTTAAATTATCCATACCCAAAACAATTGCCGTTCCATTCACCCACAAGAAAAATACAAAAATATCGATCCATATTCAAAACCATATAATCCAGACTCTTCCTTCTGCCAAGTTTCTAGGAATCATTTTTGACAGTAAACTTACATGGAAACAACATATAAAAAACGTAATTAATAAATTTAAAAAAAAAGACTAAACCTTCTCAGATGTATATGCGGCAACTCATGGGGTGCCGACTGTAAAACCGTGTACCAATTTTATAGCGCCCTTATTAAACCTATTTTTGAATATGGCTGTGAAGCACTCGACTCCGCATCAAACTCAGTCAAACAAAAGCTTGACAGCATCCAGTATCAAGCCTTAAAAATATGTGCCGGGGCCATTCATGGTTCTCCCTTATATAAATTACAAATTGAATGCGGTGACCCCCCTCTACACCTACGTCGGCAATTCCTATGTAACATATACGAAACAAAAATAAAAACTCACAAATACCACCCCAACAAATACATTACAAACGACAACTGGCAAAAGCATTACTTTGCAGATAAATGGCTTAACACCACCCATAAAACTCCATTTAAAGCCAGAGTCACTCAATCCTCTTTTATTACTTTCCCCCTTAACAATCCTTTCCCTTTCTGGCAATACAATAAACCCATCATTTCCACAGAAATCCTCTCCCGAGTCGCAACTCTAACCAAGCCACATGACAAATGCAGTGTCAGTATTTAAATCATCAACACAAAATGGCAGAATTTCCTACAGATTTATACCGATGGCTCATATAACCCAAATTATAACACGGTTGGTTGTGGACTGTATATTCCACAATTAACATACTCCAAAAACTATCTTCTAAACAATGGCATATCAATTTTCTCTGCAGAACTACTCGCTATTCTTCTTGCCCTAGAATGGATCGAAGAAGTCAAACCGCTTCAAACATGTATTTTCAGTGACTGCCTCAGTGCAACAAAATAAAGTTCAAGCAATCTCAAAACATAACCCTGAAAACAAAATAATATGTGATATACGACACACATTAATTAACATACAAAACCAAAATAACTATGTCATTTTTGAATGGATTCCTGGTCATTGCGGAATTCCAGGAAATGAAAAAGTAGATCAAATAGCAAAATTAGCCACATACAAAAATAACATCGATCACAATATCCCCTTTTCAAACTCCGAAATAAAACATAACATCAAAGAACAGTTTAAAATAAACTGGAAAAATACAATACCAAAACAAGATCTCACTAATAATATTAAATATGACCCCATACTCAAATTCACCACATGGGGCCTAAAACGATACCAAGAAATAATACTACATAGAATAAGAATAGGCATCTGTAAAAATTTAAACAACTTTCGTTACAATATTATAGGCAAACACCCTGATGGATTATGTGATACATGCGCTGTTCCCGACAACATCACTCACTTTCTTCTAACCTGTTCCAATTATAACACACAACGAAGAACCCTCATAGAAAATCTCAAATTACCTCAAACAGTAACATTAACACAACTTCTGGGGAAAAAAGAAAACTATTATGAAATCATTAAATCATTAAATATATCCAAAATTGTAACTCACTACTCATCTCTTGTGGAAGATAGCTCTGGTGATAAAAAAACAAACTCTTTAACATTGTTGAAAAGCTGCTTCATAAACCCAAAGCTCCAGTGCTTCCATCTACACACTCCGATCAGGACCTCGCA
Source organism: Zoroaster sp. YZ-2022 (assembly GCA_029582265.1). Lineage (NCBI taxonomy): Eukaryota > Metazoa > Echinodermata > Asteroidea > Forcipulatida > Zoroasteridae > Zoroaster > Zoroaster sp. YZ-2022. The sequence goes on along the minus strand of CM055833.1, from coordinate 29,987,449 downwards.
AATGCTTTTTCAAACTTTTTTGTCACAAAAATTGAGAATATCCGTCGTTCTTTTCCCTCAGTACCTGCCATTCTATCACAAACACCATCACGCAAGGATCCACAATGTAGACTGTCCATGTTTGAGCCTACTAGTGTTACGGAGATCAAGAAACTCATCATGAAATCGCCATCAAAATCATGTGAACTTGATCCAGTGCCAACTTCGCTAATAAAACAAAATATTTATGTGTTTGCTAAGTATATCACAATTATTGTAAACAGATCTCTTTCTTCCGGTTGTTTCCCTAATAGCCAGATGGTTGCTCATGTTAAACCACTCCTAAAGAAACCCAATTTGGACAAGGAAGTTTTCAAAAATTACCGACCAGTAGCGAATTTAAAGTACCTTGGAAAAACAATCGAGCGAGTTGTTTCATCACAGATCTCTGACCATGTTCGTGCTAATAACCTGACGGACACATTTCAGTCAGCCTACAAACCATTTCATGGAACGGAAACTGCTCTTCTTCGCGTCAACAATGACATTTTATCTGCCATGGATGAGGGGAAAATCACTGCATTAGTTTTGTTAGACTTAAGCGCCGCTTTTGACACGGTCGATCATAAAATCCTTCTCTCCCGCCTTCAATATCATCTTGGAATACATGACACAGCCCTGGATTGGTGTAAGTCCTACCTTTTAAATAGGCCTCAGCATGTTTGTATTGGTAACGCTATCTCCGAGCCTGTTACTCTTGACTATTCTGTACCCCAAGGCGCTGTGCTCGGCCCACAGTGGTTTACTGTTTATACCTTTCCAGTTCGTGATATCATTTTGAAGTATAATTTAAATTACCATGTTTACGCTGATGACACGCAGCTTTACTTTTAAATCTTCTCAAGAACCTGCCGATTCCTGCATTAAAACACTGGAGAAATGTATTCAAGAGATTCGAAGTTGGATGAGACAAAACTTCCTGAAATTGAACGATGAAAAAACAGAATTTGTTCTATTTGGATCACGTCAGCAATTGTCTAAAGTTTCTCTTCCATTTATTACAATTGGTGACTCGCAGATAACCCCCTCATTACATGCACGTAATTTGGGTGTTTTATTTGACTCGACAATGACTTTAAAACCACATATCTCCAACATTGTTCGCATATCATCATTTCATATCAGAAATATAAGCCGAATTAGGAAATACTTGAATAAAAGTGCTGCTGAACAAATTATACATGCGTTTGTCACATCACGGCTCGATAATGGGAATGCTCTCCTTTACGGTCTCCCGCAGAATCAAATATCTCGTCTTCAGCACATACAAAACAGAAAGTCATGCCATATCACGCCAATCTTGAAAGAACTGCACTGGCTTCCTGTTTCACAGAGAATTGTTTTTAAACTTATGCTAATTGTTCACAAATCTTTTAATAACATTGCTCCAATTTATATTTCTGAACTGCTTAAAGTCTACACTCCATCACGCAATTTGCGCTCCAGCAACATGTCACTCCTAAAGGAACCAACTTTAGGGTGATAGGTCGTTTTCTGTCGCAGCTCCGAGACTCTGGAATCATCTTCCAACTAAACTCAAATCTTGTCATAGTATAACCAGATTCAAGTCGATGCTTAAAACTCATCTTATGTCACAACTCTTCAAAGATGATGTATATTTGTAATTGCATTGTAATTTGTAGGTACATGTATCTCGGTACATAATTTTTTTCCCCCTATGCTATCATTGTATATTGTTTGTGTTAATGTTTTTTCTTTGTTTCCGCGCCTTGAGCGCTAAAAATCTTTATTATTATTATTATTGTTGAAATCTAAATAATATGCTTTCATAATGATTGAATGAGTATTGCGATACAATCAGGGGGGAGGGGCTACGGATGATTGGCGGGTCACTGTGCCATACGTCATCACCTGGAAGCTTGTTGCGAGCCTGCAAATCAGCCGGCGGCGGCGGAGCCAGGCTCTTAAACTGCACGGTACACGGCTCGACCTCCAGGAAACTCGTAGACTTGATTTCAAGTCTGAGATCGCGGTTATTTTTGACTGCATCAGCCACGCAAAACGCCGTTTACCCCTACACTGGCTATCACAGCCCTAACTCGCGATCTCAGACTTGACCCTCTGGTGTTTGTGGGATATTCATGTTTCATAGCTAAAATTTACATAATAATACGGATGCTAGAGAGATGGCCAATCAGGAGGCCACAAAAACCTTGTAGGCCGCGTCTATTACTAACAGGTTACACTCGCTTAAAATTCTTTCTGTAATATTCATTCGATATTAAATTTGTAGAGTGCTTGGTACGTAAACAGTATTTGAAGTGATAAGTAAATTTAATGAGATCTTAGAGTTGTAAAAAAGCACAAAATAAAATACATAATTCCTTTTCTACAAAAAACGTCTTACCTACAGTTTAAATGGAATCGTTGAGTACATCTCCTCCAATGCGCTGCAAGTAGAAGGTTTAGTTTGTTCCGTCCACTTTTGGACTAATTCGCAATAGGGTGTACAAACCGACGAACAACTCGAAGGTTAATGTCGGAGGTTAATACACAAGAGGGCGCTATTTAATGCGATACTGCAGAGCTAGAGCCGTATTGGCTAGGCGCAGGCAGACAAAAAACCACGATCACAGACTTGGAACCAAGTCTAGGAAACTCGTGGCACATTATGATCTGAGGATCACCTACACCACTCACCACCATCCTACTAACCTTATACAGATTAGCGAACAACCTATCGTTAATGGCACAAAGGGCACATCGATTGCCATAAGTGCCGTACACCCTACAACAACAACAACAACAACAACAACCAGACTGAAGCTAGGCGCGAATTGGGCCAGAAAAGCCATCCGCGAATTCGCAGCCGCTAGCCGCGAACTCCCAGGTGCGAACTCCCAACCGCGAATTCGCAGCCGCGAATTCAGAAAAGGGAATGAGCGACACAATTTACTGACGTTGGTCTAATTATTAACCGTTTATTTTGCCAATTGCCTTTGATTTAAATGTAATTTTTTATTTGATAATCATAAAGAACATGTCAATGCCCACACTTAATTTCCGTTAAGGCAAATTTGGCCCATTAATTAGTGTCTAATTAGACCATGTTTAAAGGGACAAATATTCGAAGGTGTCTGCACTTTTTCAGGCCTTTTCTCCTTTTTTGTACGAAAAGGGGTTCACTTTAAACAAAATGTACCAAACATCTCTTATAAATATTAATTTTTTATTTGATAATCATAAAGAACATGTCAATACTCACACTTAATTTCCGTTAAGGCAAATTTGGCCCATTAATTAGTGTCTAATTAGATCGTGTTAAAGGGACAATTTTCGAATTTGGCTAAAATTTTTCACGCATTTCTTCTTTTTTGTACGAAAAGGGGTTCACTAAAAACAAAATGTACCAAACATCTCTTAGAAATAATTTTTTTTTATTTGATAATCATATAAAAAATTAATATTTCTATGTTTGGTACATTTTGGTACATTTTGGTACAAAAGTGAACCCCTTTTCGTACAAAAAACGAGAAAAGGCCTGAAAAGTGTAGACAAATTCGACAATTGTCCCTTTAAACACGGTCTAATTAGACACTAATTAATGGGCCAAATTTGCCTTAACGGAAATAAAGTGTGGGCATTGACATGTTCTTTATGATTATCAAATAAAAAAATAAAAAATTCTAAGAGATGTTTGGTACTGACAATTTTGTTTTTAGTGAACCCCTTTTTGTACAAAAAATAAGAAAATGCCTGAAAAAGTGCAGACACATTCGACAGACGGTCTAATTAGACACTAATTAGTGGGCCAAATTTGCTTTAACAGGAATGAAGTGAGGGCATTGACATGTTCTTTATGATTATTTAATAAAAAGTACATTTAAATAAAAGGTAATAGGTAAAATTAATAATTTGACCAACGTCAATAAATTGTGTCGCTCATTCCCTTTTCTGAGTCGCGGCTGTGAATTAGCGGTTGGGAATTCCCAACCGCGAATTCGCGGATGGCTTTTCTGGCCCAATTCGCGGCTAGCTTCAGTCTGGTGTAAAAACACGGCAGACTAGACATGCAGGCATGCTAGCGCTAGCGCTAGCGCATGTGATGTGGCAGCGCAGACGACTTCGAAACTTTTTGGTCGCGGCTGTCGTGCAAGCTTTGAATTTGTTGGAACAGAACATATTAATTCGATGAGTATCATTGTTAATCTCTCGCTCAATATCAGGTACGGTACATTCATTTCAGCTGTTGTACACAGTATTGTGGGTTTGTGTTGTCAGTCATGCTGCCATGCGAGTGGTGGGTTTATTTTGATGTTTTACCGTCCTTGGTTCAGAAAAATGTGGTGGTGGTGGGGGAGGGGAAGTGCGTGGGGTGGGGGTAGGCTTGTTTAACTGTTTATAAGCCTTATCGCTAATAATAGCACTGAAGCAACTGCCGCAAAGCATACAGGGATACAAAAAGGGGCATCTGTTTGGCGCAGCTTTTGTGACGTCAATAATATTTTGTTTGTCCGTGCGGCACGCAGTGGCGCTGTTGCGCCCACAGACATCCCACAATTCCTTGCAGCTGCTATTACTTAGCGATAAGGCTTATAGTTATACACTGTAGTCTGTAGTACATTGTTTGGGTAGAATGTCGTATCTGGCCGCCACTATTTTTCATTAAATATAACCAAGGCAATAATGTAATCTTACCTACCTGGTAAGGTGGAGAACATATGGATGATGATGGACATAGGCCTATACTTCAAATTATTCCAGGATATTTATTTCATGAAAAATCAGGCATTTTTGGTATACGATGACTTCCTCATCAGTCATGTCAGTCTGGTCTTGTAAACTCCACAATTAGTGACCAACACAGTCATTGTACATGCGTAATGGCAACTATAATAGGATCCTTCTATTTTCTGAAGGGGAGGATTTTTTTAGAAGGGAAATCAAGTCCGAAAACCATCATAAAAGTGGATTTTAAAGATAGTTTTCGCTTTCTGTACCACCAAAAATCGATAGAATGATTTTTTAACTGGTTAGTGGTTGCAAAAAAAATCCAAAAAAGCCCTTAAAAAGTGGCGGCCGGATACGACATTCTTTCCCATTGTTTTGCGTATGCTCTGTTTTGTTTAGTCTCTAAGTGAGTATGTCATTGTATAACTAGTATAAGACCATCCTGTTATAAAAAACATACACTTACATGTTAAGTACTGCATTAGCCTATTTAACAAAAAAAAATAATAATAAATAAAAAATCGGATTTGTGGAACTTTTTAGGACTTTTCAGGAATCCTAAATGATCGCACCTAAGGTTACATAATCAACTGGACGGTAACTTACAAATGAAATTAGCAGTTTTCAGTTTGTTTCAGTGAAGGATTCTCAAGATTGTAAAATGCTCAATTTCAATGCATGATCATATGCATGGACGTCTTGAGCACCGTTTTTTGAGACGCACAGAATTGTGGTCATCAAAAAATTGATGTTGGTATGACTCACCCCCAAACTGTTAAAGTTGATGGGGCACAGAAAATGTACCCAAGAAGAAAAACAGTTGAATCATGTTTCATCTTATTCCAGATGGTTGTAAAATTGTTTTTAATCTTGAAAATAAAAATATTGTTTTCGATTTATAAAATAATATGGTATAATTTGGAGAAGCTCTCAAAACTTTTAATCAATATTCTTGAAAGACCAATAAAATGAAAGGTGGTTAAAATTTTTGCAAAAAGTACTTTAAAACTTTGAAATGTGTAAAAATGCTGTTAACATTTTGTTAAATAAAAGATTTATTTTCATAACCATGATATTAATGTTTCATTTTCTCAATAATTTTCCACTACCGTCGAAATAAACACCAACGAATTAAGTAGTCTTCGCTTCTTCTATAAGGAATGTGTCCATTTTGAGGATCAGTATTTCTTTAAAAAATCATTGCAAATGCAAAGCATTCATATATTTTGGTTTCAACAGACAACAGCTTGTTGACGGCATAGAACAATAAAATCACAGATGTTCGTGAAAAAAAAATTGAGGTCATGTAAATCTCTTACTATTTGTATCTAGTAAAGTCAGTGGTTAAACAACTTTTTCCACTTTCACAAGCACTAACTTTCCGGTAAATCATACAATTTCACTTTAATTTTTATTTCTGTAATAAGCACGACTTAGATAAGTTTATGCAACCAGTAATACGCCATAGTTTTGTAAGTTTTCCGAGAAATGCTAAGCCAAAGGTAGGTGCATCATTTCACGAGTGCGGCGAATTATATGGACGAAACAGTAGGGCTATGTAAACCATAGATATGTGTTCATGACTGTTTTTATAGTTTTCATATAAATGAACATTATGTTAATTTGCTTTAATTAATTGACAAATGGCACCACCTACTTTTTCCCAGAACCCCATTCCCACAATTCCTCTTAACCACCAATTTCGATTTGGCTTACTGGGTACATGAATTGATTGTTTTATAGAAGCCTACTGAAAATCTTCATAAAGATTTAATACACGCAGGTTTAATACATGCAGGCTGTATACTAACAAAGGTAGCGGAGCACCATTACAATACAATGATAGATATTGGCCAGTAATTGGATATTTGAAATGCCCTATAATGCAATATTATTTTGTGTGATATCTAATTTTCAGGAATTTTTTGTATACGCGGTTATTGCAACCAGACAAAATTTCCCATACACAAAGTATGGTGGCTAAGAGAACCATCACAAATCAGGCAAACGTTCATACCCCAACGTTCATATAGAATTCCAATTGATCCAGCAATTTTGGCTGCAATTGGACATTATTTCATAGCAAAAAAGAAAACTAAAAATGCTGACGTGCGGGTATGAGGTGACGCGCACAGATACCAGAAACCAATTAAAGATCATAGTTTGGTGACGCGCACAGAGACCAGAAACCAATTAAAGATCATAGTTTGGTGACGCGCACAGAGACCAGAAACCAATTAAAGATCATAGTTTGGTGACGCGCACAGAGACCAGAAACCAATTAAAGATCATAGTTTGGTGATGCGCACAGAGACCAGAAACCAATTAAAGATCATAGTTTGGTGACGCGCACAGAGACCAGAAACCAATTAAAGATCATAGTTTGGTGATGCGCACAGAGACCAGAAACCAATTAAAGATCATAGTTTTACATAAAACTAATAATGTTATCAAACTTCTCTTTGCAGATATATTTCTTTCTCATTTTTAGTAAAATTAGTTAAATAATTTCCCAAACGAATTCCTGTCATTCCAAAAGAAATTTCAAGTAAGAATTATAAGAATTAATGTAGATGAACAATATGAATGAATTTTCACTATTTTCTTTTTAAAAATTCAATGTAATAAGCTGAACTTTCACATGTTATTTGTTTCATATCTTGATTCTTGATAAGTACACATGTATAGATGCATTTACTGACATTTCACAAAAGTGGACAAAATGTTTTTTTTTCTGACTCTGCGACGTGATTTTTTTCACAGCATTTTTTTAAATTTTGGGTTGCAAGTTATGAACTTTGTGGAACATTTTGCTATGATGTGATCGCTACCAATAAAATCATTCACTGAGTGTTCTCCCATAAATATGTTGGCATAATCTGAGTAAATAAGATTTACATACATGTACTTTATATCAGAGTGAAATACACATTATGAAAACGTGCATAGTGTACTAATTTCAAAAGCTAGTTGAACTACATTATTTGAAAGTTTGTACGTAAGGGCAGCTTTCGGCAGGTCCTAGTGGGTGTATCTGTAGTTGCCCTTGACATGCACGATTGGCTCCATTCACCCTTGTTGATATAATAGAAAGCAAAACTACCAACCCCAGACAGCCACATCATATTTCATTTTCCATACAAAATTCCAGTCATTGTTATACTGGTTGTGATAGGCTTTTTTTGTTGACGGAACTACCAAATTGAGTAAATTGTTGAAGGTTAGGAAAGGTACATGTATACACTGTAGGATTGGTAATTAAAAAATAACCAATAGTTGTGAAGCTGAAGGTACATGTATCTTTTTTATGTACATGTACATCTAAACTTCCCAAGAATTGTTTTTGTCTAGCTAAGGTGCTGTCTTGATTAAGAAAAGTTAAATATTTTCCAGTTCAAATTTGTGTAAAAGAGTACTCTTTATAAATCTAAATTCCAAGTTAGAACGAATACAATATTTGAATGCATTTTCATATTTTCCCCATGTCATAGATGACACAACCTACACGTAATAAGCTCGAACTTTCACAGGTTGGTTGTTAATGACACAACAAAATAAGCTCTCACTAGTTGGCTTCTGTACATATATATCTCTTGGCTCTTGTTTAAGAATATATGTATTTATAGACGTCTTTACCAATAGTGTACACTGCCTATAAATGGAAGGTACAAAATTAGTAATGTTATTGTTTGCAAAGTTACTTCAGATAATGTGCACACTCTCTTTGAATCAGGATACATACTGTATTTAAGGAAAAAATTGGTAAAAATGCTTTCAGATTATTTGTATTCATTCTAATGTGGAAATGGATCATCAGCTGATGATTCAGTTCAGACGTATTATTTTCTCAGGATGTTTGGTACCATAACCATAAAAAAAAACCATACATGTATATGTGTAGATAATAATTCTCATGTTTTGTTTGGGTAATGGTGTACACTGTATACTCCTTTAAGTACATGTAAGATGTACAATCTTACATGATCTTGCATGTATTTCTGCTTCATTATTTGGTTAATTTTTGTGAATTTTTTACTAGGAAATTCTAAGGGAACCTGTCACTGCAGTAAATCCGAAAAGTCAACAGTGTGTACTGAAGCATAACATTTCAGACTTCACACAAGCAATAAGCAAGCAGCCATGCATATGAGTGATTGTTCCATTTGATCACCTCTAGTGAAGGTGCGTGGCATGGCCCAGGTGTTCACAGTACTTATGATTTAGTTCTTATGCACTTATAAGTACTATATAGTGCACATGAATGTACATTACATTTGTACGTGCTGGCATCTCTTACATGTACATGTACATGTAATGACTTTTAAAGTGGTTTCAAATTTTTTGTTCAATTCCAGCTCAACTCTCACAAAGAATAACATTTAAATTCCCCTTTGATGGCCTCATTGGAAATCTCTTTTAGAAGATCTTAATTTTAAGGCAGCGACTGTAGTAGTACACAGTCCATCCTTGCCATGGGCTATATTAACATGTACACTATGGGAGGCTTGGCCGCCATCCTGGCTGTCTTCTATCAGTATGGACTCATTCGCTTCACCAACATGACCTCTGTCCTGGTGTATCTTGGGGTCACCATGGTGGGGTTTATCCTGGGATTTGTCATAATGATGTTCTCTGGCAAGAAGAGGAAGCAGTCTATGATTTCCAACCCCTCACCTGCTGCTAATGTGCTGGTGATGAAAGTTATGGTAAGTCAAATATTTTTTATGAGCTGCTAAAAATAAAAAGGATAATAAATAAGTGCTTGTAAAGATTTGATGGTCAAAAGAAAGACTTATCTAGTACAGGTATCTGCTTGTTTGTAGTTGGGGACATTATATGAAACCACGGAACACTAAATGAAACAATTCCCCTCTTGAGGGGGGGGGGGGGAGAGAGTAACATGCTATATTCCTGGTTTGTTATTTCGTTTTTGGTACTAATTTCAATGAGTGGAAATTGTTATAATATTTGCTGAACTTGATGCTGATTGCTGTCTTCATTTTCGAAAGAAATTGACATGCTTCATGAAAGCCAAATAAACTGTCATAATGTTTTGATAAACAGGAAGTGTTGTCTCGCAAGCATCGCCGGCCAAGAGGAACAGTGGTCTCACGCAACATGGACAAAGCCATCAAAGAAGGTAGGCACTTTCACCCTTTATCAGTAGAAATTGCCTTTTTGAATGATATAATATGTACATGGCCATAATTGGTAAACTAACTGTAATGTGAAACTTATTTGGAAAAAGCTGATGATGGTATCATCAGTGTCCCTGAAAAGTAATTTTGTCTGAAGAGTTGTTACTTTTATAGTTTTAATAAAAGTGAAATAATTTCCAGTTTGAATTTAGGAAACTGCACCCTTTTCTAAATTCCATGTAAGAATGAACACAATAAATCTGACTCAGTGCATTTTCGCTATTTTCTTCTTTCTTCAACACAACGTAATAAGCTGAAAATTGTACAGGATAGTTGTGTAATGTAAATCTTGATTCAAAGAGATTATATTTACAAGTTCACTTGTAAACAGTTTTGCCAACAATACCAATGTTTTATGTATACGTACCCTTCAAGCTGTTGGTACCCTTTTCCTTCTCCATGGTGGTACCACATTGTTGTTTATTTGTTGTGTGGCAGTGAAGGCTTTGATATAAATGGTAAACAACAACAGGAGCATGTCTTTCTTCTTGTACATAAATTCCAGCCATATCTTGTATTTCATTACATCCATGGCTGTAAACAAAATTGACTTTGAAAAATATCCCAGTAGAGATTCCAATTACCATTTATTGATTTTATCTTTATTATTTTAGATTATAGATTATATTACAGGCAGATTCATAATACATGTACATGATGTATACAAAAATATAAAATTCATAAAAATTTCATATAACAATTTATACATGCACATCACAATTCATAAAAATGTGTATTGTACTTGTGTATGCACATCAAAATTGGGATATAATTTACAATTAAGACATTAAAAAATAATGACAAATACAAGCAGAAAACAATGCGTGTACACACAGTGCGCATACATTAACCAATTAGTGATATTCTTTTGCCTATAAAGGAGGGCATCCTTCAGTTTGAGATGTCAGTGCATTTAGATCTGTACATGTAGGCAATATTAGTAAAACATCTGTGATTCCTTTGACTCGTTAACAGTTTTTGATTTGGTGATGAGGGACTTTGTACTGAGTTGGTACACCCAGCTGGGACAAGACAACGATGTATTCACTGCTGCATTAGAGTGAGTTATAACCAATCCTGAGCTTGGAAATTAATTGGAAGTACTTACTAAACAAAATAGAAATTGATAAGATTGGAAAAATTGATATGGAGAAATTGTTTTACAAATGTATTTTCTCCAGAATTCAGTTTCATCTTGTAATGACCAAGACCAACAGGTAATTAATTTTGAACTAACATTTTCTTTTTGTTCTAATTCATTTCTGTTTCTTCCTTGCAGAGAAGATATGTGGGAGTTTTTAGAAAACTTCTTAAAAAGACTGAAAAAAATTGATAAGGCAAGTTTTATATTATATCCAGATTGTTTTTGGAGGGAAACTGTTATCTTGTATCTTTCTGAGACTCAAGCCCCTGGATTAATAAAGGGTTGTGAACAACTTTAAAAGAAACGGTCCTTGACTATTTATACATAGTTTACAGTCCATTGAATCCACACATCTATGATAATGGTTGCTTTTCTGGTCTGTTCTGGCATCTTTCCCTGCTGTTGTTGACCCATTGTTGTAATTTTCCAAATATACAGTTGACCTTCATCTAATTCAAAAGCTGAAGTAATTTTGTTGTTTTTGAGACCCTTGATGGAGCCAGAAAGTTTGGTTGAGTAAGATATCCAAATTTATGAAGACACCTTTCCTTGGTTATAAAAAGCTTGCATATTGAACAAGATTGAACATGCTTATTTGAAATATAAAAAATGGCAAATGATTGAGTTTGAGAAACTCAAGTCATTCAGTTTTCTTTTATAGGTACGCTTCCTTACTAGTGATGTTGTATATAAATTATGTGATCACTTTGCTGAGCTAAAAGAAACCACAGTAAAGTGAGTATTATTCATATTTGAGATCCTGGTTTTTGTTAAATTTATAATAATAATTCTCTATTCTTTGCATAATTTTTGGTTATGAAATACCTGATGATAATGGTTGATAGCCATAGTACATGTACACCTGTTTGAAATGGATCAGTCGTTATACTTGGACTAAATATGTAAACTTTAAAACTGCTTATAAAAAATTAAACTGTCTTAACTTCTCAGACTTTCTGTAATATATTTGTGAAAACTATTTTTTTTTGTGACTTGAGTTTAGCATACAAATTTAAAGTATACAATTTTAACCCTTGTATACATGCAGTCTCCAAAATGCCACAAAAACAAAAACTGTTAAGTATACAATGCTTTTTCTATGCATGCCTTAAAATATTGCATACTGTACACAAAAATGGTACATGGATACCCCAAAATGTCCCTGGGTCTGGGACAAAAACAAAGTGTTCTGAACTTCACATAGTATGTGTATACCCCAAGTTACTGCACTGGTTTATTTCAAGTTAACCTTGCAATGAAACAAAGCAGGTGGCTGCTTCAGTTTACCTCATCTCTCTGAAGAGCCTTGGGGTATGCCATTAATCTTTAGATAAGAAAGTGTGTACCTCAAAATGTCACGGTTGTGACATTTTGAAGTATGGGTCGACTTTGTAAAGAACAACACTGATAATAGGAGGGCTAATATTTAAACTTGTATGTATGCTTATATTTTTGCCCAGCTGTCTAAATGTTTAGCTTTTAAAGGATATATACAGTGTGTCTCAAAAAAATGCAAACAAAATTTAACGGAATGCCAGACGTAGAATGAGTAACCAGCATAGATAATATAGGTATGGTTTGAAAGATACACCTTTCCACTTTAAAATGAGACATCAAACGTCCAAATCTGGTAATTTTTGACAGAGTTATGAGTACTTTTCCAAGAGAGGTCAAATTGACGATGGGACCAAGTTTTCAATTTTAGGCATTGGGACAAAGGTAGCCTAATTGCCTCTGTGTGGATAATTGCTTGGCCTACAAAAATGTGTTTAGCGAGTAAACACAATTCTAAACACTTTCTTGCTATCAGTTTGTAAACATGTTTACATGCTAAACATTTTTAGCATGAGGACGGATAGTGTTTAGCGAGGTGTGTTTAGGTGCCTGTGGTGGGCTCAAGACGGCGCTCCGGCTCATCGTCTACTGGCTGTCCGAGACCGTCTTCATGAACCGTTCGGAGACCGTGTCATAGCGTTGAATCATGTGCATGAATGGCCACCGAGATCTCCAGACCTCACCCCATGTGATTTCTACCTCTGGGGATACTTGAAATCCAAGGTGTACACGACTCCCCCTCCGGACCTGCAGACTCTCCGTGACAGAATAACAGCTGAGATTGACGTCCTGCGGCAGACTCCAGATGTTGTTAGGAGAGTGATGGGAGACATGGAGAGACGATGTCGCCTGTGTATCGAGCGAGAGGGAGGGCATGTTGAGGGGGAAGGGATGTAATCATCAACAGTTCATCCACATTGCAACACTTGCACATCTAAACAAAATCGATTATCACTGCATTTAAAAACTTGGTCCCATCGTCAATTTGACCTCTCTTGGAAAAGTACTCATAACTCTGTCAAAAATTATCAGATTTGGACGTTTGATGTCTCATTTTAAAGTGGAAAGGTGTATCTTTCAAACCATACCTATATTATCTATGCTGGTTACTCATTCTACGTCTGGCATTCCGTTAAATTTTGTTTGCATTTTTTTTGAGACACACTGTATGTTTGTGAAAAATGTAAAATTTGGTCTTTTGGAACAAAACAAATATGCAAGTATAACTCTTTAGAAGTTAATGATTTAAACTGCCTTAACCCTCCTATGCCCAGGCTGAAATTTGGCCCAGTAAGCACCGCACCCACAGACAGTCACTTGAGTATTAACCCTCCTATGCCCAGGCTGAAATTTGGCCCAGTAAGCACCGCACCCACAGACAGTCACTTGAGTATTAACCCTCCTATGCCCAGGCTGAAATTTGGCCCAGTAAGCACCGCACCCACAGACAGTCACTTGAGTATTTTTGGTTGCATTGCCAATTGTTCACACATGTGTATTTTTCTCTAAGAGTGCTGGAGTTAGTGGCAAAGTCAAACACACTTGTGTATGTCCTACATAAGTTATATGCAGAGTCACACAGAGCTGTGTATGTACTGCATAAGTTAGCAGCAGACTCGTATACACTCGAGTGGTTTTGGTTTGACCTCTTACCATAGCCACATGTACTTGCATTTATTTGAGTGCATTGCACTGCACAAAGTCACTGGGTTGGGAGTTACATACAAATTTTGAGTGTCTTCGATTGTTAAACCTGTAGGAGGGTTAATATGGTAATTACCAGGTATCAAATTAACAAATTATTATGTGAAAGCTCACTTGTTGTCAAGTATCAATCATCTTGAGGAATTATTCCATCTACAGTTTTTCTTAAAAACGTGAGCACCTATTGTAATAACATTTTTACAGGTTATTTTTTAAATATATTTCCTGAAAATTAGAGGGTTGAAATGAATGTACATATACGTTTAAAAAACAATGTTTTACCTGCCCTTAATGTACTGTGATTTGTCATATATCTTGGATTTTTGTTGTTCATTTATTTGAAATCTAAAACCCAGTAGTCCAATCTTTCCCAACAAGTATCTGTTTCTTCCATCCAGAGATCCCCCCAACCCCAAGCCCTTCCTCCTTCATCCCTGCCTCATCAGCGAGGAGGCAGAGAGAGAGTTCTTACGAGAAACAACCGAGGTTATGCTGGTCTTGATGCTGCCCGCCGGTATCGCCAACTCGGACACAGCCAGGCATTTGCTGCGGGAGATTATTACCTGTGGAGGTTTGTTAATGTTTCCTTGTGTGCTGACGTTTGCTTTGAACCATTTGGAATTTCAAAAACCATTTTGCTGCATTCAATTTATTATTTTATATCTGAATTGGTTAAAGATACATATACTTGGGCAGGTTTAGAGTATGACAGACAGGACATGCATTATAGAATAATACCTTTGTTTTGGTTTCACTACATTTTCCTTTCATTTTTGCATCTGACTTTTTTGCAGTGCTGAAACCCACCGTGGACATGATCTGTGACCCGTACTTCATCAACAGTATGCTAGTGTCGTTTCTAGAGCACCGAGAGAGCCTGGCTGAGAACCACAAGCGTAAATATGCCTATGCCGCATCATATGAAGAGTTCATCAAGCTCATCAACATATGTAATGATGTACAGGAATTACAACAAATAAGGTTGGTAGATTCGCAAGTTTCTCTCTTTTATGGCAGAATTGGGGGGCAGATGAAAGGGATTAAGCAGACTTTTCGTTTTGGTTCAACGCTTCAAATTCATTTCGTTGTTTAGTTTTTGTGGCACTTTTACCTTTAAGTAACTCTTATATATATATTTTTATTTCTCAATATTTAATTTTTGTTATTAATTTTAAGTCCTATTAATTGCCTTTTAAGTGTTATTATAAATTGCCTTGGTTTTTATAGCTCTTATTGTGAGGCGCTTTGAGGTTTTTACATAAAGCGCCATATAAATGTCTTTTATTATTATTATTATATTATTATTATTTCCATATGTTGATCAGATAATGAGCTTTATTTATTCATCTAATATTTGTGATTTTTTATTTTTCACAAAAAGATAAAGAAGTAAAATTTGTATAATAATAATAGTGAACATTTATAATGTGCCATGTCTGTCAAAATTTGACACTCCTGGCGCAATAGTGAATGAACTGCAAAAGCACAATGTTGGCAAATCTATACAGAGTGATACTTTAACACAAGGTGTGTTTTTAACTTAGTCTTGAATATGTGCTTTCATATCTGAGTTTGAGAGGGAGGGTGTTCCACAGAGACGAACCAGATCTTGAAAAGGACTGATCTCCCCTAGAGTGTCGAGCACGTGGGATGTGTAGGAGCTTGGTTCTGGCAGAGCGAAGTTGTCTGGGTGGTTCATAGAGGTGTATTAAGTTCTGGATGTATGATGGTGCTGTGCTGTGGAGAGACTGGAAGACAAGGAGAAGGGTCTTGAAGTGCACACGTTCATGGACAGGAAGCCAATGCAGCAGACGAAGGATGGGCGAGATGTGTGATGTACCTTTGGTGAGGGTGACCAGTCTGGCAGCTGAGTTTTGAAGGCGTTGGAGACATCCGAGTTGGTAATCTGGGAGATTGATCAGGAGGGCATTGCAAAAATCGAGGCGAGATGAAATCAGGGAGTGCACCATACATTCTGTTGCCTTGCGTGCCAGGAACTTTCGGATATGTGAGAGGTTACGTAGCTGGAACCGGATTGACTTGGAAATGTTTGTTATGTGATCATTGAGAGTCTTATTAGAATCAATTGTCACAGGTTGTACCTCTGTTTTACTAAGAGCCTGCGAATGGTTCGATTGTTGAAAAAACGGAACTTTGCTCTTTAAAGAAACACAGCGGACAGCGAAATTAGTTTGATCCTCTTTACCGGCTGTCAAAATATTTATTGTTATTATGTGGTCATATCAAAAATCAACAAAACAGTATCGGTAATGAATCATTAAAATTCAAGTTAAAACAGTGTAAATGGATGAGAGCATAGGAAAATTTCAACACTTCAGTGGTGTAATATATCAATTCAAGTTTGGCAATCGACCAATGACTTTGATCATAAAAAAAATAATAATAACTCACAAATTGAGTCTGTGTAATTTCAGTTGGAAGTACGATCAAATATGAATTATAAGAGAAAGGATGCAATTAAACCACTGAGTTGTCAACAAATCAACTAGGAAAATTCACGAAACATATTGGAAAATATACGAAAGATTATTAAATCCTACAGTGGTCTCTCTCTACAGTGTCAAGCGACAATGGATCTGTAGAATTAAGTTGAATAATGAATTTACTTCACCAACCGTGAAAAATAATCAACATCAAAGTAGAATTAACAAGAGTGAACCACTGGAGAAAATAATCAACAATGAATCAAATGTTCAACATATGGATATAACAATTGGTCTTAGCTGGTTTTCGTGCTTCAACTGGGTCTTGGAAGAACGCAATCTTGAAAGACGACTCAGGTGGGCTCCGAGTGCGACGTCCTGGCGATCTCCAGAAGAGGCGACGAAAAGGGGGTTGAGAAGCGGGGCAGTGTGGGGAGATGAACCGGGTCAACTCCACCAAGCGAGACCTGGTGGACTAGTGTCTGTATCAACAGAGCACGTGGTAGGGGACGTAAGAAGAATATGTTAGGAACATACTTTAGGGAAAGTCAACGCGTTCCTAAAGAAAACTACGCAAAGTGCGAAATCGGGCACTTTCGAGAATAATTATGTTCTTCTCACATCTAGGTCTTGTTCGCTTCTGCGTAATGGTCAATAATTTTCAAAATACAACTAACTAGAACTAAGCAAATTAACCAAAAATAATAAAAGAAACCTAATAGATTGTAAATACAGTATATGCGCTTCGTCAATGAAATTGACAACTTAGAAATGTTCTTTCTAGAAAATAACCGAGGGTAAGTACTTGCTTTTCAATAATGAATCATGAATGAGAAAAATCAAGGAAATGGTTCAAGCATAGGTTCGAACATGATAATCGTTACGTGCGTGTGTCTAACACTCCTGTGGTCAACTGAGGGCAAAGGTCACAGTTGTTTATAAGCTCAACAGCAAACGGTCGTTTAGTCTATTTAATTGAAAGGAATGTGTATAACTGTCTTATTTGCAAGGACATGGACATAGTCCAGCCAGGACCATCCATACAGTATGCGCAAGTGTGTACAACAATATAGCACCACAACTGTGAATCGGTAAAACGGTCAGTTTGGATAATCAACTTGCAGAGAAATTGGATTAAATTAGAAGAGTGATTTAAACATCAAAACTAAACAATAACTAGCTAAAGGGTGGCATAGAAATCTAGCAGTCAGTTAAATCTAACGGGACTCTTGAATCTTTCCCGTACGCGCATTAAAGGTTACACAATGAAATATCACTTTATACAATTCAATATACATGAAGGCAATGTTCTACAAATATACCGGCGGCTGATCTGAAACTCATATTGGACCGTTCCATCCATCTTGAGTTTGTCTTTAACCAGTTTGTTGAATAATCAAATCACAATCATTGAAAAATTACACACGGAATATATTTATACATAGAAAGTAAAATAAGTAGCTTACCTGTATCAACAGAGCACGTGGTAGGGGACGTAAGAAGAATATGTTAGGAACATACTTTAGGGAAAGTCAACGCGTTCCTAAAGAAAACTACGCAGTGCGAATCGGGCACTTGCGAGAATATGTTCTTCTCACATCTAGGTCTTGTTCGCTTCTGAGGAGACAGGAGCGGGACAAGGGATAAAACCATGCTGGTCACGCACTCGGACAGGCGGGATTTGACAATTTGATTGGTCTAAATTTTAAAACAATGACGCAATTTCGCCTTCAGAGGAGTTGGGACCAATCAGCAAAATATTAGTGGACAGCACTCTTGAAGAAAGCGTGGACACTAGATATTGACCAATCTGGAGGGGTGTTTATGCCACATTGGCCGGCGTGGTCAAACAATCCCATCACTTGAAACAAAGGGACTACTGATCGAGCTTGGAAAATTACGTAATGTCCTTGGGGTAGTTCCGGACACGAAAAAATGTCATCAGCAGATAACCTCGTGGGAACAACAATTGAACCCTTCTTCCACGAGTTTGGTTTGGAAACATTGTAACAAAAAACGTGAGGGGTAAAATACAGCCTCGGGTGATTCACACAAAGGCAAGAAGCAGAAATCACCCTTAAAGTAACATTCGTCGGACCACCTTAAATTATAACAGGGTCCGACACAATGATGACACCAAGATTTCTGCACTTTTCCTTCGGACTGATCTGTGCATCACCAACTTTCAAGGAATGCATGGGGATCTTGTTAAACATGGGGATCTTGTTAAACATGGGGATCTTGTTAAGGGTGTGGATGAGCTCTCCAAGTGGTTGGGTGTAGATAGCAAACAAATGTGGACCACCAATGGAACCCTGAGGTACTCCATCCGTCAGAGGTGTTGCATCGGACTTAACACCGTCGATGCAAACACACTGGAGACGATCACTAAGATAGGAGGAGAACCAGTCCATGGCACGTGATGTAAAACTTACTTGAGTTAAAGCTCTTGATGGTATAAATCTTACCTAGAAATAATTTTTCTGAGGTGACATTCTTTCATCAAAGTGGAAAACAGATTTTTTTGAATCGGATGTTGTTGTTTATTGCAGGTATCACATCATCACTGAAATTATGCATGCCACAATGATCCAGGATCTGAAGAAATCCCGGGGTGCGGAGGCAGAGAAGTCTTCTAAGAGCAGTGGTAAAGCCAACCTACTCAGGGTCCGTAATCTCAAGAGGTACATCAACCAGGTAAGAAATACTGTCAGTCGTGAGGAGTATTAAATGTAGGAAAGTTGAAACAGTTCATACACTATGATGTAGAAGTATGCTGGACTGTATATATGCTTCAATGTTAGGAAGTAAAGATGACCATTGTTGAGTCTCGGGGCCGAACAGTATAGTGCACTGAACTCAAGTTCTAGTGCCATCAGAATGTAGGTTCGAATCCCACCCTGGCCAGCCGCGGTGCTTGTGTCCTCACGCAAGACACCATATAATTGCTTTGTTGTTTGGATGGGATGTTCAGCCTTAGGTCCCATGTACTAGGAAATACATCTTTAAATATACCAAAACACACATAACCTTTAATAACTATTGTACACCTATTTAGTGGTGTTACTCTCATTTGCCCATAGTTTTAGTCTCGGCCTGTTGCGGTCACAATTACAGCTTCCTGATGTCATTTTGTCTGGTAGAGCCACCAAAAGGGTCAAAAGTTGTCACATTTATTGTATATACACACATGTACATAAATATGTAAAGTTTTTTCAAGTCCCTTTCATTGTCATCTTGTGTTTTTCCAGTGCAAAGTTGCTAAAGTTCAGTGTGAGAGACGACTGGCTCTTGTTGGAGGACCAGACTACCAGGTCTATAACCGGTCTACTCAATCCAAACCTCTGCATGACCTGAGACAACAGAGGGTGCTGACCTTAGATGAGATCCTCTCTGATAAGGTGGCCCGGGCTTACTTCATCAACTTCCTCAAGAAGGATGGCAAAGATGACCTACTCAAGTAAGATATTTACTGGGATGTGTACACCTTTGTCACCGCACAGTCAACTCGTTATTCTCCAACACAAGTTCAGGTGACCAAACTGAGGCTGGCAGGAAAATAGACTGGTTCCCTTTCATGTACTGAGAATCAGGGCTATGATAGTACTTCACATACAGGGAATCTGACAAAGATGGCTGCAGCATGATACAAGTCTATTAATCCATCATCGCAGAATAGCTTGAATGCAACTTATGAAACAATGTCCAATCTGAACATTTCAAGTTAAATATGCAATGTGCAGAAAAAATCCAAGACATACAACTACAACACAAACTTCCATATGGCATGGCTATAAGTCACACATGCTTACAGTTATTGTATCAATCTTATTATGAATATTTATTATGCACGCTGATTTTAGGAAGGGATTTTTGCAAAAGTGATTTAAACTAATGTGATATTGACAATGAAATCACGTTGTGTTACCATTGTCGACATAAAACTTGCTTTGCATTTTCAATTCAAGCCATCAAATCCAGCTTATCAATGTGTCTTTTATCCTAAATTTCAACACTTATATGCTGTTAAACCAAAAACAATTAAACCATTCGGTTTACGTTTACAGCCACATATACATGCAGCAAATTTAGATTTAAAAAATGTAACACGAACCAAGATCCCAGTAATACCTTCCTGGGAAACCTACAAACCCTGTGTCTTTACACATATGACTAAATACAATAAAACAGACACTGATGCTTCAGTATTTCGAATTGATCACCATGAATTTAAAGCCAGATTTCCCAACCACACTTGCTGCTACACAGATGGATCAAAAGATGGAGATAAAGTTGCCTCAGCTGCCACCTGTAATCAGTATATACAAAGTATTAGTTTACCGAACCAAGCTTCAATTTATACAGCTGAAATCAAGGCCATCCTGTTAGCATTGGATATGATTGAATCCTCTAGGAAGAAGAACTTCATAATTTTTAGTGATTCGCTTTCTAGCTTACAGGCATTAAACAGGAAAAACACTAAACACCCTTACTTGATAAACGCTCTAAATAAACTTACTCAACTACAACTCAAGCAATTTGACATCATTTTCTGCTGGATACCAAGTCATGTCGGCTTAGCAGGAAATGAAAAAGTAGACTCCTTAGCTAAACAAGCGTTAGATCTACCAGTAAAGCCATGCACTCTTCCTTATACAGACTTGAAGAACTCTATCCATTCCTACACTAAACAGTTATGGCAGGATTCTTGGCCAACTTCTGCATCCAACAAACTCTTCTCCATCCAACCTTACCTTGGCCTCTGGCCTCCATACAGTAAGCTCTTACGACAAGACCAGGTCGTCCTAACTAGATGCCGTATAGGCCACTCAGCATTAACACATTCTTTCTTACTCAAAGCAGACCCTCAACCGCAGTGTATTTCATGCAATAGTTTACTGACCATACACCACCTTTTCGTAGATTGTGTTGAAATGGCTGAAATCAGACGACGATATTTTCACATCATTACACTAAAAGATATATTCAATTTACCTCCTAATATCATTATCGCATTTCTTAAATCATCTGAATTATATTACATCTTATGATTTTTTCCACCTTTTTTGACAAATTCTGAATATAACTGGGGAGTTATACCGGGGGCCCTACCAGTCCTGGAGGACGGGCGTGGAGGATTGGCCAGACACTCAGTACCATTGTCCTTTTGACACCTGGAGGTAAGAGGACCTGTGAACATACCGGCGGGGTTCGGACCCTTAAACTGCTGGGAAACGGCCAACCTTGCAGGACCCATTGGGCAGGCTGCTGTGTGTCTGGGGGATTTTCCTGTGACCCGCCTCCCAAGGGATCTCCCTCGAAGACTGCCCAGAAATAGTCTATCACTTTTAAACATTGTCCTACAAATTTTCAATACATACCTCATTCGTCACTTACGTGATCATCTCTTAAACCAATTTTAAGTCTTCTTACTTGTCATGTCCTCTATGATCTAATTATTTCTGACTAAAATTTATCTGTTTATGTATTAATATCATCCCGCCGTGAATATGGCCACTGATGCCGGCTCGGCGTTAAACTCAAATCCATCCATCCATCCATCCATCAATTCAAGCCAGTCTGTAGTCTGTGGGAAAATACTCCCAACAAATATCTGTACAATTTTACCTGATGCTTAAAAATAAATTTGTGTGTTTTATTTTAACAGCTTCTGGTTAGCAGTAGATACACTGAGATCCTCCAAAAAGGTGAGATTTTAAGGTTAATAGGCAGATTAAAGGACTAGTCTATTTTGGGTCATTTTTATTCATATAGGTTTGTACATGTATATTAACAAAAATTTACTAAAATTATAATACCTCATCAGAACAAATTTAACGGATGTTTGATACCATCAACTGATCATACCAAGTAAGTTTCATGTAAAACTGTTTTGTTTTTTTATTTTTGAGATTGAGATTGAGAATATGTTGTATAGGGGCAGTAAATGCATTTGTTTTATTAATTTATTGTAAACTGTGAAGGAATTAACATTTTATCTTCCCAACTTATTGAACTGTTCAACAGCCCAAGGACCAGCACATGTATGCAAATGAAATCTATCAGACATACTTAGCAACAACCAGTGCAGTGAAGGTAGACAAAGCACATGTCAAGGGCATGGCAGACTTCCTTGCTGCTGATAAGGTCAGTCATTCAATTTGATATTCTGTTTATGTTTGGTTATAAGTTGCAAACAGAGAATTTAAGAATTAGATCTGAATTGTTTAGTTATATTGTATGAAATGAAACACTTCATCCTTCCATTTTCTATTTATTTTTGAATAAATTATAACCAATTCATTGTAATAGCACTGATCCAAGATCCAAAATGTAATGTTATGATTTTTGCAATTTTGTCTGGCAGGGTCCAGAGTCTTTCTACAGTGCTCAACACCAAGTGTACCAAGAGCTCGATGAGATGTACTATCCCTCATTCCTAGTCAGTGAGAACTACACCAAGCTGATGGCTTCACTAGGAGATCAGAATGGTAAAGGGGCAGGGGAGGAACTCAGCCCTGAAATCCTGGAAAAGAAAGGATTCAACACAAAGGTAAAGACAACTGGATTTGTGCCTTGCCAGATCATGTCGTATTATTCCATGGACTGACGCACAAGCAATCAATTCATCGACAATGAAAATTCTTTCATACACATAACATATATACAATACAATAAATCCCTAAGCCCTTGAGGCATTTTGGCTAGAAACAATCCCAAATCCTCCAAACTCCATGAACATGCAGTAGGGTTAGACAATATCCCGATAATATTGTAACGATGTGATATTCCAAAAAATATTAGCTAAATCGGTTATGAAGATATCGAAATATCACTGTATTGACGATATTCCAAAATTATTGTAGATATTCCAAAAACAGCCGATATCAAATTTATATTGCTCATTTTAGTTAAAATATCGCCGGAGTGATAAATTGTCTCCAAATTTCATGTCATTATGTACGGTAATATCAACAAAGTTATGGTACCGTGAAGAACCCAAAAACAGTTCGAAATCATGACGCGGTGCCGCTCATGATCCCATTACTTGCATGCGTGGTCTTTTTTTCATGCTTGTGCTCCTGGTGGGCCTTGAAGACTTCTGATAATGGTTTGAATGGCCTGATGCAAATAGTATCTCAATACTGTTTCCATGTATCATCAATCCCTTATGAATGATCGTAATTATGTGTGACTGTAGGTGAAGCCTCCAAAGGAAGTACTCCAGGCAGAGGAGACCAGCTTTGAAGAGCAGACGGTGTCCGTTATGAGTAAACTTCATCATGTGGAAGAGAGACTTGGCAGTAAGCAACTGGCTCTGAGTAATCTCAAGAGTGCTCACTCATCAGACTCAAAGGTAGAATTCTTAATCGATTTTTAATTTTCCAAGTTACAATCTTGACGGTGTATATATTGGATACTCTCGTTCCTACCAAAAAAACTGGTACTCTGTTTTTGCTAGCTACAATTCTGGCGGAAACATTGACACAACTTGAAACAAGCACAGGCTTCATCAAGAAATTCACCTCTTCCCCACTCCAATGTTGAGTGCTTTGAACATGGATAAGATATTACGACGACAATTTTGTTTCTGCTCCCATTGTAATGCCATAAATGTCTCCTCTACAAAATCCCAGTTCCCACCTCGGTGTCACACATAGAAAATAATCCTTGCTACTCCAGTGTTACCAGTTGATTGACAAGAACTGACAACGAATCTGTGTCCTTCAATCTTTCTCATAAAAAAAATAATCAGAGATTACTATTGTCCGTCAAGTATAAATCATGATTTGAAACTGATGATTTGTTCCTCATCAGATGCAACAAATGTTGGAGAAAGAAATCGAACAACTTAGACTCGAGAAGGTGTCCTTAGAGGTGTACATTGAGAGGACGGACTTATGGTGTGACTATATCGGCAAGTGGAGGATTGATATATGTTCAGCTCAAGTAAGTCTGTGTTGCATATCAAAAAAGGCAATGGTCATTAGCAGGATTTGGTGCTCTACCTGCTGAGTTATCCAACCATATTATTGGTGGTCTCCCAAATTGTCAATGTTTTTGTTTGTCAGAATGCAACCTAGTACAGACTGTTTACCCAGGAATCTGACACCAAGTTATGACCCTCCATGTGGGAATCAGACATTGGGGATCACAATGCGTGTGGCATTTTAAATAATCCCTGTTTTTATAATGCTTCTCAAACTTGGACACAATTTGTATGTCCATTTTTCACAAAACAGTTGATTGTTCTGATTGCTTGTAGGTCCTAGAGGAAGGTGACAAAGTTGTCCCCTATTATGTGATAGTGGTACATCCCATTGACCCATCCATAGCTATACCAGGATGGGTGGTGTCACGTCGTCTTGGGGACTTCCATGCACTGCAACAGAGATTGAAAGAGGTATTTAATATATTTTTCAATAAGTTACTTTTGACTCATATCTCGTTGACAACTAGTGCATTATACCAATTACACAAGAAAAAAACTCAGACAACATGGACCATGCCAAATTGTGCTTTTATTATAAAACATAGAAAAAGACACATGGTCATCAAAGGAGATAATGGTGATTTTTGCACATATGTTACACACAACTTGTATTTGTCACAAATCTTTGCCTCACAGTTGTCTATTGGCCAATTGAATACAAACAATGAAGGATAAGCTTAATATGTGTAGAAATATCAGAATCACTCGTTCATAACTTGCGTTTCCATGCATTTTGCACTCCTTTGATGAAAATAATGGCATTGATAGGCAATCATATTTGCATTTCTTCTCAATGACACAGTGTTCAAAGTGGGTGGGTAAGATGGAACTTCCACAGGTCAGCAGGAGACCGTTCAAGACGGTAGATCAAGACTTCTTGACCAGTTCCCAAGACACGCTGCAGAAGTACCTCACGGTAAGTCAGTCAGTATATGATCAGGGTAACATGTTGACGTGATGGGGATGGTAAACACTGAAGTAGTTTCCTGCAGGCATCATTTGTTATTTGAGGACCACAAAGAAACTTATTACCAAAAAAATCAAATTAAATTAAAATGAATAATTATTACAAATTTTATGTAAGTTGGAAATTTGGTTCACCATTTTTGTATAAGCATCGCAGCCATGAATCACTGTAATGTAAAACCACTATAGTGAACAGTACAATGTACAATGCTGGATATAAAAGGCCTAAAATGGATTGCTTATTTTGTCTTTCTTGTTGTCTTTTTTTTCACAATAGGCTGTTGTCCAAGATGAGACACTGAGACACAGTGAGGTTCTTTACACCTTCCTGGTACCCACTCCTGAATGCCTGAGGACAGCGGTGTAAGTATAGCTCTCATGTGCTTTGGAGAGCATGACACTAAAAATCTGATTGACAGTCAGTTCTGCCTGATATAAGAATACTCAATCAATGATATAACAATACTCAAAAAATAAATAAATAAATAAATATTTGCTAATAAAAATTACACTATCTCATAAATTTAAATTTGAAAAAGAATTTAAACTGTCTGAGAACAAACTAAAATTTAATAAAAAGTAAAGAACTTTACCTTTTGACAGATTTATATGAACCAACATTATTACAACAATTTGAATAACTGACACCGAGTGCTTTAGCAGAAAATTTGAGTTGTAGTTTTTGCAAACTAGGGTAGTTTTTTACAAGCATGTGCACAATTATTGTTGTAGATGTCTGGATGACAAGTAGGTGACGAGTTGCATGCTTCCATGTGACAAAAAATGCTTAATATCAGTTCAATAGCACTTTGATTCTTTGTCTTAATCTTTGCATGATTATAGTGTAAAAATCAAGTGTACTGAATAATTGAAATCCAAATTGAACAACAGCCAAATTTAACAAAAAAGTTCAACAATAAAATACAGTGTATTTCTTTGGCATTGTCAAAATGTTTACAATTTTACAGGAAACTTACTTTGTGTGAAGTTGATGATGGTATTAAACATACCTTGAAATCTTTCTATCTGAAAGGCTGTTTGTAAGAATGACACACTGTACCAAAATTATATGTTATAATGAATACAAAGTTTGTGTTGGTCAAGTGAAACCTTTAATGTATTTTCACTATTTTCTTGTTAGAATTAGCTATTAAACTGCTAACCATCAATGGTTTATTTTGCAAACTGTTTTCTGAAATAGAAAATAATTTGTGCTAGAATTTTTGTCTTCTCTCAATAAAGTTTGTCTGCCTAGATTTCTTATCACATTTCTTCTAAATGTTACCTATGTCACTTACCACCATGCACATTATTTGGCCTTGTTTGTCCATTCATTGTGGTTGTTTTCCCATTGCGTGATGTCTGTATAGCAAAGACGAGAAGAAAGAGAAGAAGGGTGTGTTCTCAATAGCAGGGATCTTCAAGTCGGCCATGGGGGACCAGGAAGAGGAGAGAGGATCAGAAGATGCGGACGGGGAGGAGGAGAGGTTTGTCTTCAAAATGAGGATCAATATGGGGGAATCAATGATAAACAGAATTCAATTGCTGCTTAGTACATGTAGTCAGTTATTGCTAAGCATGTTTCATTGGGCATCTACCAGATTTTCTCATACAGGGTTTCCCCCTTGAAATATTTCCTTATATTTGTTCTTACATAACTCAAAAAACAACAAAATTATGCATGAATATTTTTCCAGAAATATGATGCTTAACTCGTTTGCTATTGTCTGTGAAACTGTTATCAGATTTTGTTCACAAGTTTTGAAAACAAAAGCAAATATGTAACACTGTTGCTTTTTGTGTCATACCAAATTTGACAATAAAATGGACACTCTTTGCTCACAGTGTGATTATATTGTCATGATAAGAAACAATGCAATGAGTGTTCTAAGTTCTCAAACTTTGAATGGCACAAATAGTACTACTAGTTTTACAAAATTGTTGTTTTAAAAAACAGGACACCAAATCGGATGAAAATTTCAAAGAACCTAGCAATATATATTTGAGCATCATATGTATAGCAAAGTTATTGTGGATGGTGTTGTAATTTTTAAAATTATGTATCAACAGACATGGGGAAATTTATATTGGGATACCCTGTATATACCTAAATGCTTGCATGGCTTAAAACTTTTACCAAGCAATATGTTCATGTACAATTGTAACCAAATTTCTTTTAACTTTTATAATCTGTAACATTCAGGTTTTTATTTATGTCAAATTATATTTGGAGCCATCAGACACTGTGGGTAATATCAAAAGAAAAACTATTAAAGAAGGGTTGGTAATCTCAAAAGAAAACAGTTTAACATAAAACTTAAATGGTGTAAAGTTGATGATGGTATCAAGGTTCTATCTGAAGTGCTATAATTATATTAAAGTTAGGAATTTTTATTGATTTAAAATATCTGTTGATAGATTAAAATTCCATGAATAATTCTACATTGACCAGTGTGAGAATTGTAAATGAACTTTTGAACTTAAATTGAGCTGAAAATGTAACAGGTTGGTGTCTAAGATAATTACTTTGATATGCACATATTTACACAAATGTTAATTTGGCTTTAAAAGAAACCTTTAACAGAAACCTTCTGGTAAGTCAGATGTGTGCATACACAATATGAAAAGTGTATATGCCTCATTAGCAAGCTTGTTCATAAAATAACGATGTTCAATAAATGTAGTGCACATCTCCAGAAGACGATCAGAGCATACTGATCAAAATGTTGAGTTGTAACCAACCGATTCTTTTCCAGACCTATTTACTACTCCAAAAGAGAATTTCTATATGGTGTCACCGCAAACAGTCTGATCAGTCAAGTAATTTTGATCACCAACTGTTGATTGACCAGTTGAAGCACTAGAGGAGGAGACAGTGTTATTGTTGGGATAGCAGTAATGGGTGATGTTGTTTTTGTATTTCCCTAGTTCTCAAGACCGATGGGACTCTACGGCAGAGCCTCTCTATGCTTTGACCAGTGAGGTATTTGAACTACATGGGATGTTCAAATGGCTTCGCAGGAAGCTCATATTCTTTGTGCAGTCAACATTCGATGGTACAATCAACAAGTAAGTCTCTCAAAGCCAGTAGCATTGTTCATGGATGCGTCTTTTTCTAAAAATGGATTGACCTCAGACAAATTTTGTGCATTCTCATACATTATCGACTGTTTGCAGTTGATTGCATTTAATTATCTTTTAATTTATTCACAGGCAACTGAGGGAGATGATTGATTGGATTGTATCAGAGCCAATGATCATTTATTGCATACGTATGCTTCAAGACTCTATATGGCCCAAAGGTAAACTGGCTCCCTCTCCACCGGTTCCCAGCACAGACCAAAGAGACAAGATGAAAAAGAAGGCAAGGGATAAGTTCCTACAGTACTTGCCAGGTACAGTACAGATTTGTCTTAAGGCTACTCTATAATATAGTCTTCTTTCAAGTCTTCAACCTCATAATTGTTTTAAATCTCAATTTTGTGAAGCAGGGTCTTCATAAAAGCCATTCATCAGTTCATTAATCTTCTAAATTGTTATCCATTTATTTTCAAAATCTGTATTTGATTGGCTGAGTGAGTTTAGTGCAAAAGACTTCTGTTTACAGTGTTCATATTATGGGTTTGGTTTCTGACCAGGATAGTTGTTGTTCTTGTGTATTTAAGACAAGACACTTGCCTCTCTCTGCAAATGAGGGCAGAGATGGTTGAGATAGTACCAGGAAATATTTAAATTATCCCAAAGAATTGGGATAATATTAATGAGTCCTTTGCAAAACATTCTTTATCTTTAGCCAATTGTTATCACTAACTATTTCACATTTCACTTTGTTCATAATATATTATCTGTCTTACCAAACCTTGTGATCAGATTTCCTACAATCTCTGTTGGGGAAGACCAACAGTCGTCTCGGGGCTCATAAAGTGTTTGAGGCCTTCCAGGATATACGGACTAACAAACACCTGCTCTATGTAAGTACAAAACAATTGCAACCACTGTGAGAATTTGCCCATAGCTGCACTTCCCTTTGATATCACCAATATAAACAAATACAGAATGCATAACATTGTGTTTATAAATAGGGAAACAAGGATAATGTCATGGCTTTTCACAGATAAATACAGGAAAAGCTTTATAAAACATAAAGCTTTGTGCCTGCTATGAATAGGTTGTACAGTCAAACCTGTGTAAAGTGGTCAACCAATGGACCACTGATGGCCACAATAGACAGGTGGACTCCATGTGCAGGTTTGTATACTGAATGACAGTTTGTGTTGGGACTGACAAAGGCTGGCCACATAAGGCTGGCCACATAAGGCTGATGGTCTCAATGTGCAGGTGACCACATTAGCAGGTTTGACTGATTAGTTTGTGAATGATTAAATGCGAGTAATGTGTTGTAAATAGTGCATTGTGTGTTCAAGCCTACATGACCAAATGAAAGCAAAAGCATCGGTAACCTCAGGTTGCTGAGGTTTACCATCCCCCACCCACTCCTACTAGCACTGAGCCTGCCAGGTTGCATTAAGAAGCTTTTAGAACTAAGCCTCCTAATTCTGTTGCTTTCTGCTAGCCCTGTTTTTCTTATACGTTAGTTCTAACCTCTTGAAGTTGTTCTCTGCTCCTCACAGAATCTCATAGAGCAGACCCTGATTGAAGTATGCCCAGAGCTTAAGGACCCAAGATTACTGGAGCATCTTGAGGAGGAAGAGAGAAAGCTCCAACAGAAGAAAGCAGCAGAAGAGGCTGCTGCCGAGGACCGAGAGGATGACGAGGACGAGGAGACATCAAAGACAGAAGATGTCGATGATGATATAGAGATCCTTGAGGAAGATGGTGAGAGAGAAACCAAAGCTGGTGGAGAAAAGAAGCCATCGAAGGAGACAGAGGGCAATGATGAGCATGAAGGCAGTGATGGTATTGATGAGGATGCTGATGAAACCAATGAGGAGGTTGAGGATGACAAATTGAAGAGTACTGAAGAAAATGGATTCGGGACTGAACAGAGCCAAGAAGTTAGCAAAGAAAATCCAAACGTGGAAGACTTGGGCACCAGGGATGATGATTTGGATGGAATGGATTAAAGAGAATCACAGAAAAAAGAAAACTTAGAAATACTTTATTACCAAAAGATTTATATATTTGATATTTGGATATTTGGATATTTGATTAATTGATAAACAGCAGGCTTACAAATAAAATAATGGGAAATTGTTGCTGAACTAGGGAGGGAAAATGTCTCAGTAATGCTGGACACCACATTTGTCTGGTAGATTTTACCTGTTCTTGCAAAAGCACTGTTTATGTTTCAATGATTGGAAACCAGATTAAAGCAATTATTGTTTCTATATCATTGCCAAAGACTATGTGTTCAGATTGTATAAATATACTTCATTATAGATCTACATAATTAGGAGAGCCATCAGAGGTTGGAAAATAATATATAAAGTGTGATCATTGTGCTTTGTCTGATGGCATAAGTCTCTACATTGACTCTTCAAATGATTTTCTTTATTGGCAACCTTTTTTTGCATTTTTTGTCTTGCGTGTATTTTAGTTCTTGTATTTTAAATAGGTATTGGGCTAATGACAGGTTTAAATGACAAGATGATATTGCATGGGAATGGCTATGTGGTATATGCAGTAAGAGTTTAATAACTACATCAAGGCAATTCTCATACTGACATTTAAGATTTTATATTATTTTAGTGACTAGTTTTCAAGACAAAAGCATGTATCAAGGCTTGCGCATTGAAAATATATGTACATAAAAATATAGAAGGGAAAAATTCAGTGTATGGGAATTAAACATTCAGTTGAACCAACCATATTTTGGATGGAAAGAGACATTTGCCAGTCTATAAGCTCTAGAGAGAGGTGCTGTGGTACTTTCTTCGCCTCTGTGGACCCAGTTTTGAATCCCACATGGACCTGAGCTGATATGTTTCTGGAAAACCAGAGGGCTGAAACAAGTCTATTTTTCAAAATAAAGGGAAGGCACACGAGTATGTTGGCAACACTTGCTTTTCATGTATGCTTACTCGGTAGACTATTTCAATCAACATGTAGCAGATAATAATCCTGAAAATTAATTCAGATTTTTTGTTTTTATCTAATGATTTCAAGAATAATTTCTAGAAAAAGCAACGGAAATTGTGTTACTGTTCTTTTGAGGGACAACACTTGAGAAAGATGAATACTATCATCAGCTTTACACAACGAACAAGTTTCACATTAAGACTTCTAATTATCAGTGTAATAGTACCAGGGGCTTTCATTATAAAGTATATTTTTGGTGATGAATTTGGAAGATATTACATGTAATAAAGTTGCAACTGATGAATACATATGTACATTTATATTTTTGTAGGTTTTTATATGAATTAATGGAATCATTATGAAAAACTGATATATCTTGGCATGCTACTGGCAGACATTGAGCATGTAGTGGTTGTTTTTTCTGAAATTCTTGCACCAGGATATTGAACAATTGATTTGATTGCCCTCCACTGATGTATCTATGAAGAACTGTATACGTATAGATGAAGCACTGCACTTAATTTACGGTCATTGTAGGGCAAATCAAAAATATTGTTCAGTATCCCTGTGCAAGACTTTCATACCCACTGCTATAAATGATTCTAGCTGACATGAGGCCAAGATGTCTGTACTAGTTAGAAGACACTCGGTTAAATACACAGTCCTTCATAGATACATCAACTTGGTTCTTATCATTCACAAATTGTAGAAAGAGTGATTGTTATGGAATGAATTTTTGTTATAGCAGAAGATGTTTAATTTAATAAGGGAAGAAACATGAAACTACTGCAAGAAAATCACAGAAAGTATTTGCTTTTAATAATCACCTTTTATTGAATTTATTCCATCACCCTGTTTTTTTTAACATGGAAGATTTACATGATTTAAGTAGTTTTTGTACTAAAATAAATTAAAAACAACATCAGTGAATGTTTAAATATTCTTTTATTTCACAGTTGTATGTTAATAAAAGTGGTCACAAAACCACTTTGCAGACGTCCTGTATAAATAGTAATCAAGCAGAGAGTGGCAATAACATGATCTTTTTAAAATCCTGCTCAGTACAGCTGGTTCATTTCCCGAGATAAGTGGATAAAAAAAATGCACTCATAAATACCAAGATTGTAAGAGGCACATTGTCATGGTGATTAGTAATACAATGGGTAAAGTGAAGACTGTACCAGTGTAATTAACTCGAGCACATACAATGACCCCGAGATCCAGTCTCTAATGTTTGGGATATTGTCTCTGCTAAATAGCTCAACAGCATTGCCTGAAATAACTTTGTTGGTATTTTGTTGTGTACGTTTGACGAAACATTTGCCAGGACTATGTGATAAATTGCCACTACCACTACCAAGTGGTTTTTCTGGCATCCTTATAAGTTATAGAACAAACAAATCTGCAAACATTAGATTTGATCTCAAATCTAAGATAAACACAAAGTGGCAGTTACAACTAAAATTATATACTAGCAACTGATAATGTAAATAATTCACACATTATCTCTGGTATTTAGACAGTGTTTGGTCCTAATATATTTAGTTCACAATAAACAATATATTGTTGTCCTTTTTATAGCCCGAGTTCAAACAATGAATTTTGGCAAAAAGTGCTGACACTTTTCCTCAGTGACTTTATCTAACACTGAAACTGTCCTGTTAAAACCTTTCCCGTTTTTGAGTGAATGACATTTATAACCGGTATTCCACTTTGTAACTAATGCTGATCTAAGTGCACTTTGTGACTTACAGAATTAGTTGATAAGCACTTTACATATACACGAATCCACCGTTAATGTAAAACAAGACTCAACATAAATCTTGCATATTTGAACAAAGACCCTCACAAAATAGAGAGACGGCCAACATAGGGTAATCCGAAGGTCGTAGGTGTAAGTCCCATTCCAGTCAATTGTCTCTGTTCATTCTTACTGACTATAAAGAAACGTCATGTTGCCTACTTTATAATTATACTTTGGTTCGAAAACAATACTGAAATTCTCTTTTACCCAAAGAAGACGACGTCTTTACAACTATACAGTGATTTCTTAGTGAGATTATGGCTCTGCAATGGTGACAAGAACAAGCTGGTTGGACCAAAATAAACCATACAAATTGCTAGAACTTGATTGATCCAATCTGGCAGATCAATCACAGACTTAATAAACCATTCAAAGTAATCTCATTGGTTGAGCAAAGATGTAATGAAATCCAATTGCTAGAAGTAAGACACAACCAGACCAGCATATTCGATCAATCCTGTCAGGTGACAAAACAATTTTGTCTGTCATTACTGCAAAGCCAGATCTCATCAGTAAATCTGTGCCAATAAGAACATCATACTGTGGAAAAGTGAGTGAAACACATGTTGTGAACAGTGATGGAAATGATCATAAGCTTGTTACTCATAGACAGAGCCATAAGCTGCTGGTGTCCAGTCATATAGTTCCTCTGGCTTGAACCAAAGAGCGATCTCTTCCTTGGCTGTCTCCACGGAATCAGAACCGTGAATGATGTTGCGTCCGATGTCAATACAGTAGTCGCCACGGATGGAGCCTGGGCAAGACTTGGCCTAGTGACGAAAACACAAATTAATAAATTCATTAATTAAAAGCCAAACAAAAGAAATACTTTTCAAATTTGTGACATCTGTTATTCAGTGATACTTTGATATGGTAAATAGCAGTCTTATGTTGTATTTAATGTCAATGTAAATGATTAAAAACTTCACTTGACTTTTCAAATGAATTATTTTCAATAATGAACAGGCCTGATACTATCTATTGGTAGGGGCAAGGCAATTTAAGCTAGGTTAAGGACACCTCTGAGGAAAATGTAAATTTCTATTGGAACACTTCAAGGGGCACCAAAGCAATGACCAGGGTGCACCAAGGCAATTGCCTCCGTATCAGGCCTGAATGAAGAAAAACATGTTCACAAAGTGACACAAACCTTAGTGTGCAAAAAACACAGCGCGTCATAGTTTTGAATTTTCACAAAGTAACACAAACTTTACATATTAAATACATACCCATGTACATGTATTTGTGTACAGTTTTCGTTTTCACAAACTTTGTATTTTTTTCAGCGGTTAATTGCTTAGTAATTAAAAAAAGAGTCCAAAACAACATACTTTCATAATTCAAAAGTTCTATAGAGACCACAAAGTGACAACAATTCAGAAATATTAATTTTTTTATTAATGAAACATGTGTTTCAAAATGAGACTAACTTCAAATGCTTGTAAATTTTGTCTAGTGGGCAAGTTTGTGTCATTTCATGAGACCGGTGACGAAAATAACAACTCACAGGGTCAGTTTCTCCAAGCAAAACACGGCCTGTCTTCACTACACCCTTTCCTTCCCAGACCATTGGGAATACTGGTCCTCCTGAGATGAAAGCACAAAGTCCTGGGTAGAATTTCTTGTCCTTCAGAGTGGCATAATGTTTTTGAACATGAGGAAGAGTTGCCTGCAGGGAAGTGATTAGACATGTTAGATATTTAACATAATACAGGCCTTCATCTTAACCTCTGCCAGTGGCCACTGCCGTGGTGCTTATCTGAGTTGGTCATAATGCCCCTTTGGTTGGCCTTGAAATTTTGAGGCAGCCATGGCCAAAGTGTCCGTGCCGTCTTGATCCTTAAAATCGAGGCCTGTTAATACATAATGAATAAGCCATTTTTTGTTAATTCTGCTCCCTAAGTTGGGCGGGAAACAAACATTGATTTTTTGGTAAAGAATGTCGTATCCGACC
Organism: Zoroaster sp. YZ-2022; assembly: GCA_029582265.1. NCBI lineage: Eukaryota > Metazoa > Echinodermata > Asteroidea > Forcipulatida > Zoroasteridae > Zoroaster > Zoroaster sp. YZ-2022. The sequence goes on along the minus strand of CM055833.1, from coordinate 29,952,137 downwards.
GCCACTTTTTAAGGGGTTTAGGAAATTTTTTGCAACCACTAACCAGTTAAAAAATGATTCTATCGATTATTGGGGTACAGAAAGTGAAAACTATCTTTAAAATCCACTTTTATGATGGTTTTCGGACTTTATTTACCTTCTAAAAAAATCCTCCCCTTCGGAAAACAGAAGGATCCTATTACAGTTGCCACTGCGCATGTACAATGACTGTGTTGGTCTCTAATGGGGGAGTGACAAGATCAGACTTGAAATGGGAACATGAACAATTATAATAATTAATATATATATTTATGTATTCAACATTAGAAATAAATATTAATACAAAATTATTTCTGTAATGAAAACAAACTTAATAATATTGAATAAAATATTCTATAAAATTAAGGCAAGTTGGTAATGGACTACAAGAGATTGTCTTCAAACGGGGGTAGAATGTCGTCTTCAAATGGGGGTAGAATGTCATATCCAACCGCCAATTTTTCTCATTCAATATAACCAATAATGTAATCTTACCTACCCAGTAAGGTGGAGAACATATGGATGATGATGGATGCATATCAGGACATATACTTCAAATTATTCCAGCATTTCCAGGATATTTATTTCATGAAAAATAAGGCATTTTTGGTATACGATGACTTCCTCAGTCATGTCAGTCTGATCTTGTCAACTCCCCCATTAGTGACCAACACAGTCATTGTACATGTGCAGTGGCAACTATAATTTAAGGATCCTTCTATTTTCTAAAGGAGAGGATTTTTTTAGAAGGGAAATAAAGTCCAAAAACCATCATAAAATTGCATTTTAAAGATAGTTTTCGCTTTCTGTACCCCCAAAAATCCCCCGATAGAATAAAAGTGGCAGTCAGATACAACATACTTTCCCATAAAAGTACCCCCAAAAATCAATAGAATCATTTTTTAACTGGTTAGTAGGCCTAACGTTAGTTGCCAAAAAAAAAATGGCAAAAACCCCTTAACCCTAACTCCCTAAGCATTGTTACTGAACAATAAAAATCCTTCAAAATCCTCCAACTGCCTTTGTTGTCTAGGGAGTTAGGGTTAAAATTTGGCGGTTGGATATGACATTCTTTCCTCAAACGGATATAAAAAAAAATAAAAGTTGACATTTAATAAAGGCAAATATTAAAATAAAATGTTAATAAATAAATAAATAAGTCAGCATAAAGATGTACTGGCCAGAACCCCATTGCAATGCAATGGATTACTGTAAAACTAAATTTTTGCGCAACATTTATTTTCGCGCTTTTCACGCAACGATTAGACCGCACGAATTTAAAAACACGCGAATTTATTACCCGCCCGGTGGATTGGTAAGTTACTAACATTTTTTTTGTTTACCTCTAAGTTACCCCCGGCCCCGTAATGAAGACGTACCTACATACATGTATAAGTTAATACTAGTCATTTAGTATTGCATTGTGCATAGCGCCGGTGCACGACTTCGGCACTATAATTAGGTCACCTTTTGAAGTGGTAAATACGTGTCAACCACTTGCCCCACCAGTGTGGCACGGACCTGTATCCTTAGCCACAGGTTGGTCTCATTCCGCTAACGGCAGTTTTTCGAAATTCCAGGCGCTGAAATTGACGATATTTGCGACTATTTTGACAGACTAGATACGTTCCTTACATGTTTAACTATCTAGGCGCCCCAAAAAATGGTGATTTTACTTACATTTTATATTTCGTGACATATAGGCCCAAAAAAATTACAAGACGATCGTCATTGTGCAGGTTTCAACGAGGACGGCCATCTTGAATGTATGAAGAGTGTGAACGGGTAAACAACTTGCGCGCAACAATTTTACGACGGCTGTTTTATGTGTGCACATACTTGCTGTATTTTAGCGCGCAAAGTATTCCGTTTCAGGGTTGCACGTGTTGTCGGTAAACAGGGGTCTACACAGCTTAATTAGAAAATAGTTTATTAGAAAATAAACCACCTTGGTACTGGAAGTTACCTCCTTTATATTCTCACAAAACAGATAAACATGAAAAATTGTAAAAAATATTACTTGTACTATATTACATAGACTATATATATTTTTATTAAAATTTTTAATTTTTTTTTTATGGATTTACAAAAATGGTGGAACCATATAATATTGTTATTATTTATAGTAATAGTAACGTAACACTATCATATTTCATATATTTAAATTATTAGTGAAATTTGTATGTTGTTTAAAATTACTATTTAAAATTAGTATTAAACTATTGTAATTAATAATAGACTATTTATTACATTATCATTTTATTTTAATGAACATTCTCTCTTGTTTTATGTACAATGCAAGTACAGTTAAATAACCTGGTATATAATAGTTAAAAGGGGATGAACTTAACATGCAGTACGGTTAATTTGATTAAACTGCTCGATGTTAGTTTCTTGAAAGTTTATATCGGCGACATCACGTGGTCAAATCTCTAAAATACAGCAAGTATGTGCACACATAAAACAGCCGTCGTAAAATTGTTGCGTGCACAATACAGTTGTTTTCCCGTTCAACACCTCTTCATACATGCACAATGACGATCGTCTTGTAATTTTTCGGGCCTATATGTTATGAAATTTTAATGTAAGTGAAATCACCATTTTTTTGGGGGGGGGGGGCGCCTAGAGAGTTAAACATGTAAGGAACGTATCTAGTCTATCAAAATGGTTGCAAATATCGTCAATTTCAGCGCCTGGAATTTAGAAGAAAACCGCCGTTAGCCGAAGTACGACCAACGTGTGGCTAAGGATAGGCCAAGGGGGCATGTCCGTGCCACACTGGTGGGGCAAGTCAACCACATGCATCGTGTGCATTGTACTACAAGTCAAATATTTACCGTGCGCGAAAGTAGCTGTGGTGACCGCAGCCCTACTACCTGACTTTTACAACTTCTGTCATTAACGGACGGTAGTAGCGCTGCGGTGAATGCCCATGGTAGTCCTGTATGGACAAGTATCGATATCGAGCAGGCAATGTTCTGTACCCCAAAAAGGTGTCCCAAACATGAGAAATGCTCTTCAAACTCACCTCCAAGGCTCGACATACATTTGGTACGCTAAAAATCGCTAGGTGGCGCTATACTGCCTGTTTTTCGTTTTTTACCGGTAGCAGGAGGGTCATTGTGTATGCGCGCAATGCATTGTTGGGAAATCCAGCAGTTTCCATGTTTACTAGTTCAATCTTGCATTTTTCCAAACTTAAAATGTCCATAAAATCTCGCCAATGCAAGTTGCATGGTTTTAAACTTCAGAAGAGGCATCTGTAGGTGGCATAGAATCTTGGAGGTGAGTTTGAAGAGCATTTCTCATGTTTGGGACACCTTTTTGGGACACCTTTTTGAAAACACATTTGTATAAATGTTAGATGTTTTATTGTTTATTTGTCTTGCTTACATTTTTTGCTTGTAATTTTGTAAGGCGCTGTGCTCTTTGAAGAGCGCCATATAAGTGTTGATTAATAATAATAATAATAATAATAATAATAATACAGAACATTGCCTGCTCGATATCGATACTTGTCCATACAGTAGGTATGTGCGTATCCCACGCATTGTCGCAAATCGTTTTGGCCGCGGCCACAATCTCGGGTTGAATCGCCGTGGCGAAGACACCGTGGAGATAGCGCTTTGTAACGTTTCGCTGAGGCCGTTCTTTTTGACGTACCTAGGAGCTTTTTTTTCGAAGACGTAGATCAAATATTCTACTTCAACCTCGTTCTCAAATTTTCTGAATGCGGCATCTAGAAGTTTCCCAAAAAAATTCTCGAAATTTGGGTTCGCTCTTGCTCATCAAAACCATCGACGATTTACCAAAAGTTGAGTAAAATCACTTATCAAACCACAAAAATCATTTTTCTATACTTGTTTTCTACCTCTTGACCAATTTTGACGGAAATTGAGAGATTCCCAGTTATGTTTTTTTGATTCGCAAACATCGATGTCAACCAAAAATTGTATTGCGCCACGTTCAGCGCACGTTAGACCTACCAATTTTCAGTCCGATAAATCGTCCGTTTAAACCTAATATACATCGGCGTAACACAATAAATATTAGTTCTCATGAACTTATTTCATTTTTTTCTTCATATTTCCAGTCCAATATCATTTATTATTTTTTATGTTTAATTAAATCAGGGATAAGAATTTCTCGCGGATTTCAGTATAATTTATACTATAAATATTAAAAATTCTCAGATTTGAGTAATTTTTTTTCTATTTAAAAAAATTTATTTTCATTATTTTGTTTTATCTTTCCAGTCCAATATAATTTATAAACTGTTCTAATATTTAATTAAATCAGGGATGAGAATCTTTCGAAGATTTCAGTGTAAAAATAGGAAAATAATCCTCAGATTTGAGTAATTTTTTTTTTCTTCATTATTTTTTAAAATTATTTATTTATTTTTTTAACACGTTTTTTTTGTATTTCTTATTTGTAAATCAGCACTACAAAACAAACTAATCATTGAATTAGCCTGGAAATAGGTTATTATTCTTCCTCTTTTCCCAAGCATTCCAGTGATACCAACCTTTTGAAAATCGGACAAGAATTAAGAAAGTTATGATATGGAATCCGAGAAAATCTTGGAAACGGGTCACAAGTCAAATTTACATTTCTTTTGTTTTTCCTTATAAAATAATTGCCATTTACGGGCCTAAAATTGCCGGATTCAACATGTCATAACTTCCTTATTTTTGGTCACAGGAAGATGATCCTTATATCATTGTAATTGTCTATTCAAGACCTTGACAATGATACCAGTTGTATTGGAATCTGTTGATTTTGAAAATTTTTGTCACATAGCTACATACAGGACATCGGTTTGAACTTTTTATTTGTATTTTTGGACGTCGATTTTTGATGTTTTGGTGTTTTTTAACTTGTACTTCCTGTGAGAAACTGTGCAATTGTACGTGTACGTGTCTTCTTGAGTATTTTTAGCAATGGCTCCTACAAACATGTTTTACCGGACGTTTTACCTACTCCTACTGTTCTTCATGTGGGCGAAGGGTCGGCAAGACAACATCCCCGTGCTTCAACTGAGCAACTCTACAATCTTGGCAACATTCAACACTCGGGTGAGTCTGTTCCATGCTTCAGTTTTTATGCAGGCATGAGAATGGGTTGTGTTAGAAAAAACTGGAAAATAGCGATTCACTATTAATGACCCAATCAAGCCGTAGGCTTGGCCCGAGTCGAAGGCGAGGCATGCCGGGGGTTTCAGGGGGCCAGGGCAACCCATACGTAATGCACTTGTCAGAAGAGGTGGCGGAGGATGTGGACGGCCCTGCGCCTGAAGAACTTGTTGGCCCCGCTGATGAAGCCACTTGCACGACATAATTTGTCCTTATCTTCACTAGATTTACATGTTCCGCTGTGGTAACATGAGCTTTTAGTGCACTTTTCCCGCGATTTCCATAGTTGATCAGTTTATTGCAAAGCGTGCACATCGACTTCCCTGGTATATCTACCTTTCTGGCGAACTCGCCGAGATTGCACTTTACTTTATCGGCAATACCACTTTTACCAGGCAGTTTAATTTCCACATCTTCCTCTAACCAAGACCACTTCCATTTTTCTTTGACACCTTTATCCGACTCCCGTACGAATTGTTCTTCATTTCTATCCAAAATTCTCGGCATTTTGAAGTCGGATGCCTCCGATATTTCACGATAATTTTACTATAACCTTTCACGTACACAAAGGCCAAAGCGTTAACACGATGGCCGCTCAATCAACAACAGCATTTCCTAACGCTCATTATAGGGGATCGTTGATTGGACAATTTTTATGACGTTATGGAATACTTGATACCTAATGCGATCGTTGATTCGTTTAGTAAACTTCATCTCTGTAACAGCACTTCATCGCTCTGCGTACGTCGTGTAAATAGGATCGGACAAACGGGTTTATAAAACAGCTGGGAGCGTCTAAAAACAGAGCTACGAAGCCGACTTTAAAAGTGCCGATCTCGGGGCATTTCAGCAATGATATTTGCACAATTTCCCTTAAAAAAAAAAAATCACCCTAGACCACCTCTACCCCCCAAATTTTAAACCGGATTCACATTGAACTCGGAGAGGACATATTTTGGCCTCCAAAAAGCAGGGAAACCGCGGAACGGCGGGAAATTCTCATGCCTGTTTATGAAATCCAATGGACCAGGAATCCATGATAGAAACTTATTTACAACTCGTGCATCACAAACCAATGGTTAAATCGACGCAGGTTTTATTGCTTCTACTAATCTCCGGTGACATTCAATTAAACCCAGGCCCCAAATATCCATGTGGTATTTGCAACAAAAACGTGAACGTCAACCAAAAAGCTATGGAATGTGAAAACTGTTTAGTGTCGTACCACAACAGGTGTACTGGTATGAAAAATGAACTCTACAAAGTGCATATGGAACATGAATCATATACTTGGATTTGTTATCAATGTGGTTTACCAAACTTTACAAGTTCTACATTATTTTTGACTGTGAATACTTCAAATTCATTTGAAGCCCTCTCCAATCTTGACTACGATGACTCATCAATTGAACTCACCCCCAATACAAGTATTCATACCGAGAGACCTAAGCATACTTCTAGCCCTAAAAAAGGCAGACAAAACTTCAACTTTAATAAAGTTTCATCTAACAGGAACAAACCAACAACAAGACCATTGAAATTCCTGAATATAAATTTTCAGAGTGTTCGGAATAAAATCCCTTTATTACACACCCTTCTGGAAAAAGAAAATCCTGATGTAATAGCGGGCACCGAGACATGGCTTGATGATTCAATTTTCTCCAATGAAATTCTGCCTTCCACTTACCAATTGTTTAGAAAGGACAGAAAATCAACCACTACTGGCGGTGGCGTATTCTTGGCTGTCAAAAATAATTTAATCGCTAAGGAAGAACCTGATCTTTCATCTAACTGCGAATCCATTTGGGCTAGTATTCACATGAAAGGAAGTCAAGCTGTATACTTAGGAGTTTTCTACAGACCTGACGCAGGGTGCAAGACTGTAGACCAGGAATGCATTAATCAACTTGAGCAGATTCTTCTCAAACTTCCTAATAACTGTCATACTTGGCTTGCAGGGGATTTCAACCTCCCTGACATAGATTGGGACAAAAATTGTTTTAAAACTGGTGGTAGGTATCCCGCAGTTAGCAAACAGATGATTGAGTTGGCACTAGACCATAACCTTCAACAGGTAGTTACAGCTCCAACCAGAGATGGAAACGTTTTAGATCTGGGACCTTATTCACGAAGCATCCGCACGCTTTAACGGATCCGTTAAGCCTCCGTTATGGTTTGCGCCATATTCACGAAGTAACCGCATAATAGCGCATCCGCAGAACACGTCCGTAAAAGAGCAATTTTTTTGCGGGAACTCCAGCGTTCCCGTAAATGCTTACGGGTCTCCGCATAGCGCTAAAATGAAATGGCGGCAGTGTTTGTGGTTCTGCTGGAGGAGGAAAACAGGCGTGCTCTTCGCCGCCAGCGAGTATTTCGGGATAGGTTACAGCGACTGGACATTTATGACGATGTGGAACTGATAAAGAGGTATCGAATGCCAAGGCATGTACTGTTGGAGGTGATAGATTTGATCCGTGATCAAGTTGAACATCCAACAAAGAGGTCACATGCAATACCCGCCACGCTGCAGATCATAACAGCCCTCCGATTTTTCGCCGAAGGTTCTTTCCAATTAACAAGTGGAGATTTAATTGGAATTAGTCAGCCTTCAACTTCTCGAATTGTTACCCGGGTCGCAACTGCCCTTCAAAGCTCGTTGAACGACACCCCCATTATTAGCGGAGCTCCGCAAGTTTACCGATACCTAACGGAACCTTTCGTGAATACGGCGTAGCGCAATTCTAATGTATCCGTTAGGCCATCCGCAAAGGATGTTACGGACCCGGTAATAGCGGATGCTTCGTGAATAAGGTCCCTGGTCTTTACTAATACACCGTCTTTTGTACAAAACATCAACATTCTCCCAGGACTTAGTGATCACGACATAGTCTCTATAGACTCACTGCTAACTCCTCAGAGAATTAAAGCCCCTCGAAGGAAAATCTTCTTGTACAAAAAGGGCAACTTCGATCTCATAAATAATGACATAAATGACTTTGCTGAGACCATAACCAAGGATGTTGTAAATCAATCTACAGTAAATCAGCTCTGGTTAGCCTTTAAAGAAACAATCAACAACTCCGGAGAAAAACACATACCTAGTAGGACTTCAAAAACCAGCATACAACGTCCATGGGTTAACCAGTCCCACATTAGGATGATCCGCCGCAAACAATGCCTGTACAATAAAGCCAAACGTACTAATAACATAATTGACTGGGACAATTTCAAGGAGTATCCGCAAATCTAGGTTGGAGTATCTACATGAAATTGGTGAAAGTCTTGAAACTGGTGACACAAAGCCCTTCTGGCGTTTCATTAAAAATACTCGCCAGAATTTCTCAGGTGTTGCATCTCTAGATACGCCAAGGGGGTTTGCTACATCTGCTGAGGAGAAAGCCAACACTTTGAACGACCACTTCAAATCTGTCTTCACGCGTGAAGACCTCAGCAGTATTCCAACATTAAAACCCGAACTTCCAGACATGCCGCCAATTCACATAATCTCCCCGGGCGTGGAAAAACTTTTAAAAAATCTGAAAGCTCAGAAAGCTCCAGGACCTGACGGAATTATGCCAAAAGTACTCAAAGAATGTGCTAGTAGTATTGCCCCTATCCTAACCATCATTTTCAAGAAATCAATCTCTACAGGTGAACTTCCAGATGACTGGTTGAAGGCAAATGTAACTCCCATTTTCAAAAAAGGAAATCGCTCCATGGCAAACAATTATCGCCCAGTTTCACTGACATCGGTTCCATGTAAATTGCTCGAACACATAATTCACTCAAATATAATGTATCATCTTGAAGAATCTGGATTTCTGAATGATAAACAACATGGCTTTCGAAAGGGACACTCATGCGAGACTCAGCTTGCCCTGATTGTTGATTACCTTGCTAGAATTTTAAACAACAAAGGACAGGCCGATATAATTATAATGGACTTCAGCAAAGCATTTGATTGCGTCCCCCATGAAAGGCTCCTCGCTAAACTTAGTCAAGCGGGAATAAACGGTTCCCTTCACACATGGATTAGGTCATTCCTCACCCAAAGATCTCAACAAGTCATTTTGGATGGAGTAACTTCATCTTCAACTCACGTAACATCCGGTGTTCCACAAGGCACAGTACTAGGCCCTTTGCTGTTCCTTCTGTACTTGAACGACATCTTGAACGGAATAACATCAGAAATCCGTCTCTTGGCAGATGACTGTATTATGTACAGACAAATAGACAATATCAGTGATAGCCAGGACCTTCAAAAAGACATCAATCGCCTGTGTAAGTGGGAACAAAAATGGCAGATGAAGTTCAACATATCAAAATGCTATGCTATGCACATCACCCACAAGAAGAACCCAATCAACACAGTATACAATTACAAGATGGGAGACTCGACCCTCGAAATAGTTTCTAACCACACCTACTTGGGAATAGACTTAAATAACAAGTTAAATTGGGCTGGTCACATTCAAAAGGTAACTTCAAAAGCAAATCAAATCCTCGGATTGCTGCGCCGAAACCTTTATAGTTGCTCATCAAAAGTCAAAATAAGAGCCTACAAGACACTTGTTAGACCTCGACTCGAGTATTGTGCATCAATTTGGGATCCGTACCAGATTAACTATAAACTTCAGCTGGAGGGGGTTCAACGACGATCTGCCAGGTTTGTTGTTAATAATAACAAGAATGACAGCGTCACCAAAATGATTTCCCAACTGGAGTGGGAGCCTCTGGAACACCGTAGAGCAGCCCAACGCTTAACACTCCTTTACAAATCTGTCCACAAGATCGCTGCTTTAGACACTGATTCATACTAAGCCTGTGACGGTTAAACGTTTAAACGTTTAAACGTTTACAAAAGCACTATCCGTTCAGTACTTAAGTAACCGTTTAAACGAAAAAAATAAATAAAAAATGTGCCTTGTGTTTTTGTTGCATTTGTCACTTTATTTTTCTGTGTAATACAATAAAGTATTGTTGACTACATGTAGCTCGACAACTATTACCAAGTCGCCGATACTTTTTTATTTCCTGCGAAAAAAAACCCCCAAAGACTATAACAATTACTTGTCTGTGGTTTTCAATTTGCCGACAAGTTTCCAGCTGTATGCTTCCAGAGCTTTATTGTGGGCGCGCGTGATTGGCACACGCGCTCAGCGAACCCTGACAATGGACGTGAGATAGGATCACAAACAATACCGCTCCTTTAGAGATGCCAAAGATGATCGGCCTGCTTTTTAAAATCTCTTCCTTAGGTCACAATAAAAAATCTTACAAGACTCAAAGCTTTTTTCATTGGATAAGGAGGGGTGTTGTTTGTCTCTGAAACACTTGGCTCAGTCACACTTCTGTGTTCAGCGGTCGCATGAGCCTCGATCTTTTATTCTGTCTGCGACTCTGCGTTCCGTTTTCTCTAAGCTGCATTTACTTCGGAGTTCTCTTTTTTATAGTGCTTTAATTTGTTCCTGCATTCGACTGAAAACCGTTGTACAAAGTTTTAGAGTTCAATTCAAAGAAAGAACTGCCGCCGATCTTCAACATAGGTTCTGTTCGGCCTCATCACTCGCAAGTCCACCCATGCTCGCGTCTGCTCTCGACCCCCGATACAGAGATTTGGAATTTGTGGAGCGTGGGGACCGAGATGCCACCTTCAATGCAGTCAAGACGGCAATGACACCGGTTGTTGCCACAGAACAGCCTCCTGCCAAAAAACTCCGAAAAAGCCCCTGAAAGACGTCAACGTGGACGAAGCCAGCAAAGCTGAGTTTGACACCTACCTGAGCGCGCCGGAGGTGCACAATGAGACCTGTCCCCTGGAGTGGTGGAAGGAAAACGCAACGCGCTACCCTGCACTCTCCAAACTGGCCAAAAATACTTGGGAGTACCGCCACGCCTGTGCCGTCAGAGAGGGTATTTTCAGCTGCCGGAACATTGTAAACCATAAGAGAAGTTGTCTTCTTCCCGATAATGTCAACATGCTCATATTTTTGAAGAAGATGAAGTAGAATAATAACATCCCAATTCCCAACCTTGTATTATTGTAACCAAACAAATACAACTGAGAAGATTTTAAGTTAGAAGGTTTATAAATTTTGTTTTGCCCTTCACTGATGTGTGACAAGCGCTGTATAAAAAAGTCCTGCGTCAAAACTCCACAGGCAACTCAGGTGTTTTTTTCCCGCGGAAGGGCAAAACAAAACTTATCTTCATTTCATTCCCCATTGCATCTTGATTCAATGTACGATTTCTTCAAACTTATATTGGCCTTATAAAGACGGGATCGGGTTGGAAACAAATTGCAGTTCTTTGCACAATATTCATTACCACACCGTCATCCCAATTTAGCCCAAACAAAACGAGTCATTATAACTAAGGCCAATATAACTTTGTTTTGATTTTATTTTATTATCATTTTTTTTCTGTGAAAGTGTTTTTGCATTATTAAAGTGCCGCAGTATACCGCAGTGCCTTTTCTATTTGTGAAGTTATTACTTTGAGTAGGCAAGAATAACTATTATTTAATTTCAAATGAATTTATTATGGGCTGAAGTTCCTTTACCTTTGCTACTTTCGTGACGACTTGTTCCTCCAATCCAAACACTTCCGTTGTTTTGAATAATGAATACGCATGACTTGTTTTTGTATGGTTGGAGATAGTGCTTAAAAACCTGTTACGTGGGCTGACCAATCGGCGTCCGGTTCAATGTACACCTCGCTTTATGACATCTTCTCATCACGCAACCACCAATGAAGCTTAAGGCTTCACATGGTTGCGGCCGGCTGTTACTGACACACGCAAAGGGTAATTCTCAAAGCTGCCGATTTTGTATGGGCCATAAGGGTGTAAGTGGGCTGAAATATTTTTTTCTGCAGCACGTGTTCACGTGCTAGTAACAGCTAGGGTCTGGCAATGGGCCAACAACCAACTCGTGTATGTACATGTACACGTAGCTGGAGCGCGGTACAGGAAATAAACATTGCATGTGGATGGGACGGGACATTCAAATCTGCCGTAGGTAGATATTTCAACGATCGTGTTTGCCCAGTCAGTTTACTTTCACAAATGTAATAAAAACACTGTAGAGGTGAAACATTGCACCTCTATTACATTTGAAGTCATTTGATTTAGTTGAAGATTGTACTTATCTTGTTTTTTAAATTTTGAATCGTTGATAAAAGTGAAGAACAAAATAAGAGCTTAGGAAATATTACCTATTTGACAATGGAATAATCCTGTACGCTACTGCACACTGTGTCATGCCGATAATTTTGGAGTGATTTTGGTTTGGACTTCAGAAACAACAATGCAACAGGAAATTACCGACGCAAGTACAGTCACAATATTAATTCATTGTAGTAAGTAATACAATGTAGTCAAAACATGTTGGGACTCCCTGATACATTAAGCCTTAAATAAACATGTCTTTGGTAGTACTGTATTTCTGGAAAAAATTTACCTGCCGCCAACAAACGTTTAACCGTTTAGAAAAGTGTCGTTTAAACGGATAGTAAATTAAACGTAGAGTCACAGGCTTAATTCATACCAGTGTTTTAGCCAGCGAGCCGTGCAGGCCGTGTTAGCACGGCCAGTTTAAAAAAAAACACGGGCTATATTTTCAAGCACGGCTTGTATTTTTAAATCGAAGCCGTGCTAAAATATTTTAGAAAATCTATTTCAGTAAAAGAGAAATGCATGTCAATAAATTTGTGATTTTATTTTATGAAAACAATTTTTGTTAACTTTGAAGTTTTCTTTTTCTTGTGGACAATTTAAAACATAAAAGACGTAACGCAGATAAATTTAATTTCACCAGTTTTTCACCTCCGTTTGATCGTGCACGCACAGCGGAGTCTCCGATTGACTTGTCACGCTTGTGGTCCGACTTTAGTCTGGTACACGTGTTCGTATAAAATCAACTCTGTATTTACATGTGCACAACCGAAACGGGGAACCAGTCCGTATTTCATAGACTTGATTTAGTCAGAGAACGTCAGTTATATCATGTCGGCCAAAAGGGGAAAAATAACAGACTTCTTCACAAAGGTAAGAGCAAAATTGTCACGTTTAACTTACAACATGTACAATCAAAATACTTTGGGGGTACAATGCAGTCGTAGGCCTACCAAATTTGGGTTGTGTTGCTCAACGTCCATACTGTTTTGTTTAACAATGCCATGTCATGCTGATGAGAGTTTCATGAACTTGATCGGAATTGGCATCAGAATTTTGCCGTCATTCTGCCGAAATCAACTGATCAGAAAATTACCTTGTTAAAGAACAACACCTCATAATATCATACATAAATCCACTGGCAAATCTAAAATCGATCTCACATGTCAAAAACATGTCAACGTGCATACCACATCGTTCGTCGACTCGTGGTGTATGTACATTGCATGGTCGGACTGTTTATGTTTGTGTGTGTACGACTACGACGTGTGTGCACGTGCGCGCGCTGTGATGTTGTGGGGCCCGGGCACTATAAATAGCGCAGAGGGCTTAACGTATATTATATGCGCCCGGGCGCCGTGTGCAAAAATAGTAAACTTGATCTAGTCACAGAACACCTCAAAAAAACAAGATGTACTTCAAACAAAATGGCAAATTGAAGAAAATCAGATAAATACAAAGGTTCATTCATATGCAGGTACATTATTATTTTTTCTTTAAAAAAATATAATAAAAAATTGTAGTGATTTGTCAAAGAAAACATTTGTGTCATATTCTCATTTACATAACTAATTGACATAGCTGTGGTTTAATACTACATGTATTTATAACTGACATCATTAAATTACATTATATATTAAAATACATCGAAACATAATTTCATTTTAAAAATGTAACCTTTTTTTATATATATAATAAACACTTGCTGGTATAAATACTAGTTTCGTGGCATACGCATTTCCAAATATATTGTGTTAAACTTTCTTAAAAACTTTCTTGTGATCTCAATTTATTTAATGTTCTATTCTTAGAGATTATTTATTATCAAATATCACAGTGACTACAACTATTCAGATTAGGCCCACTTAGGTAAAAATATCTTTAGGAACATTTTGACAGCTGTAGCCACTTTCAATTTCATTTCAGAATAAGGCCACAGTTCAAGACGAGAATAGGGATGTACAAGACGTCCAAGAAGATTCTGATTCTGATTTTGGTTTAAAAAAGGAAAAAATCTAACCAAATTAGCTCATTTCTACCTGAAAAACAGGTATCAGAAATGCATTAGAGACCACCAGAGAGCATCTAAAATAGCCAGAGCTTCCAGGGCCCGCTTAAGGACCCTGGAAGCTCTGGCTTCGACCGTGAGGGACTTCGACGTGAGGGACTTCGTGCTCTGCGCGCTCCTGTTGTGTGCTTCGCACACACATTTTCGGACTCCAATAAGTTGCACTCCCACTTTTTTTTTTTGCACTCCCACTTTAGCAAATCCTGGCTAAAACACATGAATTTCATACCAGACCAAGATAAACAGGGAAGGGGTTTCGACTAGACAACAGTCTGCAACTGCTTTCATCAAGCCTTCCGCACATAAGGATTGTTACAAATTCTCCCTTTTCCCAAGAACCTTTGCAGAATGGAATAAATTACCACCAGACACTCGTCAAGCTTCAACCATAGACATTTTTAAGGGGAAACTTCAATCACTGGACATGGGAAACATCATCAGGGGGGTTCACTTTAAGTAATTCATGCTGCTCAGTCACCTGCATTATATGTACATCCCAATATGTGGAGATTATGCAGTATTTCACCAGAACCAGAACCTACCATGGGCATTCACCACAGCGCTACTGGTACTACTAGTAGGCCCCCCTAGTAGTAGGGAAGTCAACAGAAATTTGAAATTCAGAATCTAGAGCTAAAAGTGGTACCAAATGGATAGATCTCTCTGGGACAATTCCAAAAATGTATACTCATGCAGGGCTAGGACATTTGGTTTCTGAGTTACGGTGAATCAAAATGTTCCAAAATGGTCGTTGTTCATACCAAAACTCATGTTTTTGACAGAAAGTGCCAAAATACTGTTTTTACAATGCCATATTTCCATATTAATGAGATATAACAAACTTAAAACAGCTTTTCTCTGAAGAAAACATCCCATATTTTACCAAAAATGGAAAATAAACATACCAAAATACGCATATTAAAAAATAGAGGGTCTTAAAAATGCAAATTATGTCAAAACTACTTTAATCATAAAAAAACCACAAAATTTACCAAAATGTGGGTTTTTAAAGGCGTAATAACTCTGGGTTAACATGGAGCATGCTACTTGTCCTGCAGGATTTGGGTAGAGGTCTATCTCTATTTTAATCATTTCAACTTTGGTATGTATGCAAGATTCATCTCAATTGTTATGAATCACCAAAACTTCAAATAAGTCCCGAATTCACATATTTTGAGGATTTTGAAGCTAATTAATATGCAAAAATGGTGTAACAGCAATACGGCATTCTGTATTTTTTGGCAGATTGGTACTCTGGGGTGTTTTAAGATGGATATTAAGGTGGCATTAATTAAATTGGGCAGTCGCCTTGTTTTATGTTATTAATATGCAGATTATGCTTATTTGTATGCAAATTACCTCATTAATATGCAAAAATGTCGTATCTTAGCAACCAAACATACAAATTTACCCTAACCTTGTCAGAATTCACTGGCTTGTTAAGATTTATATACCCTAATAATATTATGCTGTAAGTGTAAAGCAAGTAATCACCATCCTCCTGTATAATCCTGATAATCTTATCCTTTTCTTGATATGTTATGCCCAGGTTTTTGGTAAGTTGCCGGATGTCTCGAGGAAGCAGCTTCATTTTATTTTCATTAATTCCTACTCTGCAGGTTTTCACAAAAGAAAATACAAAACAAAGTACACATTGTGTAGGCCTACTTAAATATTGATCAACATGACCTTTTATTTCAAATGCTTCCAAGCAGCAATTCAAATGTTAAATACAAAATAATTAGGCATCTATATAATAAAAATGTACATCAAAACCCCTTTTTAAAGTTAACCAAGAATCAGCCCTTTTTTGCAAATAAATTCATTATGGATCTTCCAAACTTGAGGGTGGCATAAAAATAAAACTAAAATATATACCCATTTTTTTTTTTTTTTTTTTGGCAAACATGTATTTCCCATTTGCTAAATTGTGTGTGTAATTACAAATTACGGTTTCTCATTAATAAATCATCTTTATTTTCCCTCTACAAAATATAAATATAACAATCAATCAGTCACCCACCCCTCCTCACAGAATGGTATAGTCCCACAAATGCAAGCCCGCGAAACGGTAGTGTACACACAACCGTTAACCACACACGAACAACACACACAGCTAGCTGTACTGTACATGTACACGTACACATACACGTACGTGTACGTCTAGCACAGCATGAATGTCACTCACGTTAAAACCTTTTCAGATGCGATTTTCATCGTGAATTAGCACCAAAACAGTACAAAATATAGAGTCTTATGGTCGAGAAAACACTCAGTTATATGTAAGAGATTGCGGTCTGAAAATTACTTACCTTTTTATTGGTGATCGCAAGTCAAATTTGTTCGGTCGGTTGTAACTTTTTGGTCGAGCAGAACCCCCAAACAGCGCATGCGCCAAATGAAAGCTTAGATGCAAGCTTTTGATTGAGACCTCTTGCGGTGTTATAGGGCCAGGGAATCAACGGAATTATGGCGATTGAAAAATCAAGGTAAGAATTTTGGTTGGCTACGGTTTCGTGAAGTCAAGCTCTGCGCTGTGAACAGTGAAGTTCAGAGTGGCGTAAAATTGTAATTTAATACACAAAATTAACGAAACTTTCACAACATAAACAACATATAAGTTTATTTTATTTCCCCAAATTTTACAATTATAGCATAAACAACACAACAAAAATACAGAGATTTGAAAACGACTCTGTGTTGCCGTTGGTCTGTATCCAGGTTTTGTTTGCGTTGAGCGTTGACTTGCCTACTAGTAGTAGGGACCGAAACGGACAACTGCGCATCCCCTTTGCGCATGTCACGAAACACTGCACAAAATTTGGTTCAGCTCAACCATTTTCCGCGCTCGCGAAAAAGCCTTGTACCGCAAAGGATTGTGGGTAAAAGTGCATGCCCACGTGTTCCATGTGAAGCAGAAAAGCCAAGCTCACCATCGACGAAAGTTCCGATCAAAATCGCAAAATTTTCTCTGTTTTCGTTGAATCTACAATTCGGTGAGTATTTGTTTCTTGAAATTTAAATGTTTATACATGACCTAAGTAAAAATAACGGTGAAATTTGATTATTTTAAGGTTCAAACTGTCCATCAAACTTGTCCTTTTAGTTGTGCTTATGAGCGCATTCGCCCACGAGCGGTCCGAACGTAGCGAAACGGTCCGTGTAACTCACTGCCGTCGAAGCTGTGTGAAGCCCGGTAGGCTTTTACGCCGACGCTGTGTGTGCAACAATTTTATCGGACTTTTCGTTGGGCTTTAAAACGTTTCTAAATGAAATAGAAGGGGACAATCTTGTTCTTTTTTAAATATTTCAGCAATTTCTAAGTATCATTCGTAGGGGGATGGACAATATTTATTGATATTTATCATATTTATTTTATTATTTATTTTTATTTTATTTATTTTATTTTTTTTCAAATGTTTTTTTTTCAATTTTTTAATTTTTAATTTTTTTTTTAAATCAAAGGCAAGTACGGTTTGAAATTTATTCATCCGGCAGCTGCCTTATTGGTTTTTTGTTTTGGTTTTGGATAGCTTTTTTTCTCCTTCATCAAGCTTTAATTTGTTTAGTTTAAATTATTATGCCATTTTCAAATTGTGTAAGTTTTTTTAAACTAAAAGGTTGACTTGATTATAAGCTCAGTTTTGATGGTATGCATTATGATGAAACTTTTATTTTGGTATTTTCAAATATCAAAGGAAACAGTGCCAACTCGACTATTTATTAATATTTTGCCTTTTGTTTTTTTCTTTCATATTCAGAATGCCTGTTTCAGTTGACGTATGGCGGCTGAGAGTAGGTCTTTTCACAATGCCTCCATCCAAGTCATCAAGTGGCAGAGTGATGTGTCAGGACCATCAGTCGGTGTGATGATTTGCCTCCTGTTTATCGGAATGATGGCAGTTCATTTTGTCCGTCATCCATGTGCACTAGACATGAGTGGAAATGAGTTTGAGCCCAATGAGCATTCGCTTCATCCCCTATCTGCAGCTGAATCTTCTTCTGGCTGGTGATGTGGAGGAATATCCTGGTCCATCTCCGCTTCTAAGTGAGGAAGACTTAAACGTTCTAAGAAGAGGGAAGAGCTGAATGAGAAGCCATCGACTCTGCTTAACAAGCACATCAACCAGTTGTACCAACTCAAGAAACAAGACAATTCTGAGCATCACATGGGCAGATGTCATTCTTTGGTTGGCACAACTAATGGACAAGCCTGTGACGGATTTTCCTAGTGAAGCTGCCATTTTTAAGTTTTATTTATTCTGTACTTTGGTTGTTTTATTAATCAACATCCCTTGCATAGTTTTCTCTGTTAGTATATGTACATGTGTTGCTTTTGTAACATAACAATCACTGAAAAAATTAAGTCTTCATTGTATTGGAGTGCAAAGTTACGGACATTTCAATTTGTTTACTGCTTTGTTTACGTAACAAGTGAGTTGCCGGTATTAGGTAAACAAATTAAAACATTAATAATTAATTAACTTGATCAAATTTTTAAGATGAGTTTTTTAAATGTTGTACTTTAAGATGTGCAGTAATAGATTTATTAGTTTGTTTGATCAGAATTAATCATAATTTATGATTAAAGGGTATTTACACATTATTGATTATCTTTGTTTCCATGGCAACATAATTTACTTTAATTATCGTTAATCAATTGTTATGTGTGTTTATGTTTTGCTGTAATATCACTTCAGTAACTGAAAAATCAAGTAAGCACTGTATTGGAATGCAAAGTTACGGATGTTTCAATTTGTTTACTGCTTTGTTTACTTAACAAGAGAGTTGCCGATATTAGGTAAACAAATTAAACCTTTAATAATTAATTAACTTGATCAAATTTTGAAGATGAGGTTTTTAAATGTACTTTTAGATGTGTAGTAATAATAGATGTATTAGTTTGTTTGATCTTAATTATTCATATTTCATTGTTAAAGGGCATTTACACATTATTGATTATTCTTTGTTTCCATGGCAACGTAATTAAAAATAATTAGCGTCGATTAGTTATCAAACTCTGCCGTTGAATACTTATGTATCATTTTTACCAACCCTGAAAAAATTGGAAAGTAATAAACTTCCTATGCAAAGTTATGCTCAAAACAATTTGTTTACTGCTTTGTTTACTTTCTTTATGAGGTATAAACCATGCATTTTGTCTTAATGTTTTACCATAAATACAATTGAGAAAATGGAACGGACACAATGAATATTGTCCGAACTTACTGGACCATAATTCTGGAACCCCTTGACCGATTGTTTTCATTCAAATGTCAAATGACTTAGAAATGTCTATCTGTTTGAAAAACATCAAACAGAGACTGAGGAAAGCAGTTTGAAATTTTTCATTTCTGTCCCTACTAGTAGTAGTACTACTACTACTCCGTTAATGACAGAAGTTGTAAAAGTCAGATAGTACTAGGGCTGCGGTCACCACAGCTAGCGCGAAAGCAACAATCCGCGAATGTGTCGGTAGGGTGGCTGAGCACGAAAAATTACTCGCGCGAAAATTACCAGTTTTACAGTATAACAAGCCATCGGGATGGCAATATTATTATTAATAAAATGGAAAAACGAAAAAGTCAAACCTGCATAAATTTGGCAGCCACCAACTTGAAGCCTTTCTGCTCAAATCGCTTCATAATGTCGGCAATGAGGCCACGTTGTACGCCATCAGGCTTTACCATTATGAATGTTCTCTCCTTTTTCTCAGACATGGTTTTGTTTGGGTACAAAAATGAGAATAGTGCAAGAACTGTAGCGATCATGTGTATGTCAGCCGGCCGGCAAGATCAGAAAGACCGAAAAACGATTTGTAGTCGAAACTCCGCTCCCTATCGAAACTGCGTGATTATGAGACGGGAGCTAGACTACATTAAATCCCTTTATGTGATCACGTGTTAATATCTATAATAGCTATAATATTAATAGATTCAAGATCAAACTGGACTGAGGATAGGCGTATAGTCGTTTAAAAGCTACCAAATGCTGGCTTTTATATCTTAATTAAATAAATGTAAAGTATTTAAATCATCTCACTTTTGAGTCTACATGGAAATTATGATGTGATCTTCGACAGATAAAATAAAAGCAGTCGTGCAACATTAAAACTAAATAAATACTTCAACAGCCGTCGGTTTATATTGACGAGAAAAAAATCACCGTTGATGGCGCTCTATTGGTAACACGTGTGTGACGAAGCCAGCATGGCATGCAATGCAGTGCAATTTGCTGCTAATGTTGTTGACTTTCTTTTGATCCTTCCTGATCGATCATATTCTCCATGTAGTGTTGACGAAGTTTATTCACATCAATGCTCTGTGTGAACTAGAATTTAGAAAGGGTTCGTCTGCGTCAAGTGTCCGAAGTGAACATCCAAGGCAGTCGTAAACAATACTCCAAATCGACACGGGAAACAACTAGAATAATGTTTTTTAAGTCTTGACAATCTTAAGCAATCTTTTTTTGCATATCTTTTTCACTAAATAGCCTAAATAAAGTAACAATGCTTCGTCGAGCGAAGAAACGATCTATTCCAACCGGTTCAGGAGACAGTGGCATCTCGAGCTCCCTGGCAATATCGGACTCAAAAACAAAAACTCTGAAACGCGAGGAATTAAAAAAAAATGAGGAAGAATCTAGAACACAAAAGAAGGGAATGATTCTAGTAGTACTTGGTGTCCCTACTCCAAAGCCGGACTCTGAAACACTATTAGAGAAAGCAGTTCTTGGAGGTCAGGAATCATTTGTGGAGAATTTACAGCGAGAAGAACAGGTATACATTTAATAAAAGTAATAAATGATTTGAAGATCAAGACAAAATTGTTATCACTGATGAGGATGATTCAGATATGGGGGATGATGGTCAATATGACATCGACAGCTAAGATGGCATGCCAGTCAACTCGCCCCCTGGCAAACTCGCCCCTTACAATCTCGCCCCTTACAAACTCGCCCCCTGACAAACTCGCCCCCTGCTTGTACAAACTCGCCCCCTAACAAACTCGCCCCTCACAAAGTCGCCCCCTGACAAACTCGCCCCTCGGAAAGCTCGCCCCCGACAAACTCGCCCCCCCCAACAAACTCGCCCCCCTGTAATTTTTTGACGCATCTCATGCACACTATTGAGACTGGTTTAGGCCTAATATTATTAATTCTAAAGGCAGGATGTACGGGGACATAAATATTTTAATGGATTATTAGGCACTATTTGAGACTGATTTAGTAAGAGATAAAATCAAACATAGGGCCTAATAATTTCAACTTGGCATTTTATTTAACAAAAATAAATAGTACATAAAATAATTCAACAGTTACAACTAAATTAGAATACATAGAAAACTAGCTAAACAAAACAGTTATGATTTATACGATGTATACTATATTATGTATTATGTAAATACTATGAAAAATTTACAAAGTTATTTGTTTGATTTTAATTACATTTTAATTATCTGTATTTTGTATTTTGTATGTAATTAATTTTTTTTTTTTATTATACTTATTTATTTTACTCAGTATTTTGTTTAGCTAGTTTCCTATTTAATCTATTTAATTGTAACTAAATGAATTATTTCTTGTAATATTTATTTTCGTTAAATAAAACGTCAACTGAAATGATGTTAGGTAAAACTTGTAGCTTTGCATGGTGAAGAGGATAAGTAAGACTAATTGCGGTGACACCATGTGATTTAATTCTCAATTGAGATAGTAATTAGTTCTGAAAAGAACTGCCTTTATTATAATAATGTTTAATTACTCTCTTATATGAAAGTTAAACCAGTCTCAACAGCGTGAACTGCGTTAAAAATTTACGGGGGGCGAGTTTGTAGAGGGGCGAGTTTGCAGGGGGTCGAGTTTGCCGAGGGGCGACTTTGTCAGGGGGCAACTTTGTGAGGGGCGAGTTTGCAAGGGGGCGAGTTTGTAAGGGGCGAGTTTGCCAGGGGGCAGTTGACTGGCGTGTAATTATAGCGATGGCAGGGGTGATGATGATTGATGATTATGGTGTTGAACTTGAAGGTGACCATGCCCATATGGCACAGGGGGATGTGAGAATAATTTTCAATTTTAGGCCTAAGATAGCCCCCTAGGGGTAACTTTGCTCCAGGAGTTGTTTTAAACATGTTTAGAGATCATCAGACTGCTCATTTTGGAGATATTGTCAGATTTTTGAAAAAATATGTGCATTCATGGTAGATTTTTTTAATTTTTTTTTTTTATTTTATTTATTTTTATTTTTATTTTTTTTCTATTTTATTTAAAAACCATGTAGCCTATTCATGATTGGTTTATTCTATTTTATTTTTCAAAAAAGTCAACTAGGCACAACACAATGAAATTTCGTTTTAGCTATTACTATTAGAAAAAGAGTGAAAGAGTTTAAATTTTCCAGATTTGACGATTTTCAGCCCCAATTCTTGGCAAAATCTGGCCAAGGGGTGCAACTTTTAACATTTTTTTTCACAAAAATTGCAAGGTAGCCCAAAACAATTCTTTGATATTTAGTTCAAAACACATCAATAATCATTTTAAAAGTATCCACAACTGTGGCGGAGTGTGGCGAAAAAATTGTTGTTACATTTTATCTGGTCGCCCTTAAAAATCAGTTGAATTTTGGGCAAATTTTGATAAAAATCTTCAAAAATTCCAAAAAATGGTGTACTTCTGACCTGAAATTAGGTTAAATTTGATATATTATGACCAATAGATGCCTCAAGGATAAGTAGAAACCATCAAAAGATATACAGCTTGTTTTGATAATTTTAATTTTAATTTTTTTAATCTATTGTAAATATTTTCAAAATATTTAGATATTTAACTATTTATTTCCTGACGTCTTGTTTTTCTGATCTTTAAAATGCAATAAAACTAATTCCTGAAGAGCTAGAGAGGTGATCTAAAGAGCAAAATGAACCCCAGAGTCTTCCCTATCTAACAAAAGCAGTTTTAAAGCATTTTAAGATGGTCAAATTTTGGCCCAATGTCCCCCTAATGTCCAATGTGCATGGTGATGATGTTGATGGTGATGATGATCTGGGTGACGAGGATGATGATCTGGATGACGAGGATGACGATGAAGATGATGATGGCGACGACAATGGTGATGATGACAATGATGATGACAACAATGATGATGGTGATGATGACAACAATGATGATGGTGATGATGACAATGATGATGGTGATGGTAGTGGTGATGATGATGAATACATTTCAAAGAAAAAAAAAAATTCTAATGAATGCTTTGTTTCTTGAAAAAAACAAATTGTTTTTCAGTATGATGATGTTGATGTGATGATGTTGATGTGATGATGTTGATGTGATGATGTTGATGTGACTTAAAGTTATGAACAAACAAATTATTTATTGAAATTTTGATTTAAATCTAAACTTTACTGTTTAATTCACTTCTTCGTGCCTATTGTTTATGAAATAACAGGAAATTGGTGTCTTGAATAAAGAGCAGAGGAAACCAGCCTGGGAGGATGAGGACGAGATCATTATGAGGTCAGGATCACAATTCATTGATCCTGTACTTTTTGAAAAATTGTGTAGCTACCCACATCTTCTGAAATAATTATAACCATGTCATATTTTATGACGAGTCTTGTGATATTTACTGTTTTTATTGATGTGTGTAAATAACATTTATCATTCATAGTTAATGTTGTCTCCAAAAAAACAAGGGGAAAAACCAATGATAATTAATTCTCTTACTCCAATTCAATTTTTAAGAATCTTTGTGTTGAGGTATTTTTTTGTTTCAAGACATTTCTCCAACATTTGTTGCTTTTTTAAATTTCCACAGTAGTTCATCACAGGATGCAAGGCATGATGAGGCTGTATTACCAATGAATACAGGAACTATATTCAGCCACTGTCGGAAATCACAGTGAGTGAGCAGGGTCCAGACAATTATTGAAGGGGGGTAGGGTTAATCTAGGCTCTGTCTACGCCAAGGTTCCATCCCTGCAATCCCACAAATCATTATTTTGAGCATTAAAAACACCTATTTCAAATTATTTGACTTTTGCAAGTGTGTGCTTACTTCAACTAATAAAGAGTCTAATAATGGCAAGTATTATGAGCCTAATAACAGGCCTTGATCTTAACTGTGGCCACCACGGCCATTGCCGTGGTGCACTCCAAGTTGCCCATAATGCCCCTTTGGTTAGCCTTGAAATTTTGAGTGGCCATGCTCTCTCAATCCTTAAGGCCGAGGTCTGTAATAATGTAAACATCACTAATCATTGTGATGCTTAGAAATTTACAATTTCTTGATTTCAGAACTATTTTATTTTGTGTCCTTTTTTGTTGTCCTTTGCCTTTGAGAGAGATCCTGATAGGGTAAACATGTAAGACTACGTACTACAACTTTTTCACTTATTTTATTACAAAGTTAAAGAAATTAATTACAACTATATAGCAACATGTAATAATAATAATAATAATAATAATAATGTAGACTTATATGGCGCACGTATCCACCAAATTGGTGCTCAAGGCGTATTACATTATTACCCTGCTCATCAGGCTCATAAATCATTCCTGAAACAATCTCAGCTCCCTGGGGAGTATACAGCTCAATTGCTGCCATTTCAGCACATATGGGCTAATCAAACACAACAACCAACTCTGCCCTCACAGGTACCCATTTACCCCTGGGTGGAGAGAAGCAATTATGGTAAAGTGTCTTGCTCAAGGACACAAGTACCCCGGTCGCGGTTGGGATTCGAACCACATTCTGACGACTCAGCCATCAGAACACAAATCCGATGCACTAAACCGCTCGACCATGGCACTCCATACCAATTGTACCAATTATTTAACATATATATTATTTAACCAATATTCTAATGATAACAAAATCTTCCAATTTCATTTCAGGTTTGAGAAGGTTGTTGGTAGTACTCCGGCCTGGGCCCAGTTGAAATCCAAGAGAATAAATAGTGAATCAGAAGGTATAAATAATGAGTAGGCTTCTGTTAAAATTCCTTCAGAGGTGTATGTGGGGGGGGGGGGAGATGGTAGGGTGTATGTAATGCTAGAGATGCTCAATGTGGATTATTAATACTGGAAAAGTGTAAAAAGTATTCACAATTTGAACAGAAAATCCATTGAACAAGAAGTTGCCCTCTTGCCCCCGATTGGTCGGTTGGCTGTGTGTAATCTACCTATATCAGTATGATAGAAAATGATGATGGCAGAGTGCAGTGACCCCGAGTGACCAGTGCGAAGGACGTATAATTAAAATACCTCGAGTAGACATTTTGTTTTTAAATGTTTTTTATGCAGATGAAAGTGGAAGTGAAGAGGATGAAGAAGACAGATTATTGAGACGGACCGGAGACTATCTGACATCGTCTGACTCGCTGCCAAAGAGCTTCCTTAATCTCAGGAAAGTGACCAATGCTAACAAGGAACAATACACTAAGGTAGGATTGACAAAGTACCAGGCAATGAAAGCCAATTGGTACTTATGTACTGTTATGTGCACATTATACCAGTGGCTATGATAATCTAAACTAATTGAAACAACCAAGTTATTACTATGTCAAATAACATTGTGATGTAAAGAGCTATAAAATGTATGTTATTGTTCAGGCCTAGAATTTAGTTCTTGTAGAAGCAAGGCAATTCTCAGTTGGTAAAGGCTCAATTGACTAAGCCATAATTATGTGCAGTCAATTGACTAAGCCATATGTATAGTCAATTGACTAAGCCATATGTGCAGTCAATTGACTAAGCCATATGTATAGTCAATAAGCCATATGTGCAGTCAATTGACTAAGCCATATGTGCAGTCAATTGACTCAGCCATATGTGCAGTCAATTGACTCAGCCATATGTGCAGTCAATTGACTAAGCCATATATATAGTCAATTGACTCAGCCATATGTATAGTCAATTGACTAAGCCATATGTATAGTCAATAAGCCATATGTGCAGTCAATTGACTAAGCCATATGTATAGTCAATAAGCCATATGTGCAGTCAATTGACTAAGCCATATGTGCAGTCAATTGACTCAGCCATATGTGCAGTCAATTGACTCAGCCATATGTGCAGTCAATTGACTAAGCCATATGTATAGTCAATTGACTAAGCCATATGTATAGTCAATTGACTAAGCCATATGTGCAATCAATTGACTAAGCCATATGTGCAGTCAATTGACTGAGCCATATGTGCAGTCAAGTTTTAAAGCTACTGGTAATGAAGAAACAACAAAACTGTTTTCTCCAAACACAATGTGGATACATAGTGTTGGCTGTTCATACAAGTACTGCAAGAGCAGCATTTTAGGGTTTCATGATAAACTGGCAAAGTATGATTTTGTTCACCTCAAAAGTGGATACTATAACAGAGCTGCCAACTCTTCCGGATTCTGCGGAAGACTTCGCGTATTTGACGGTAATTTACTTACTTAAAATATATGCAAGGAGGCCTCTCCTTTTGGTGCCAAAAGGAGAGGCCTCCTTGCATATATTTTAAGTAAGTAAATTACCGTCAAATATGCGAAGTCTTCCGCAGAATCCGGAAGAGTTGGCAGCTCTGCTATAACACCACATACCCTTGACCTTGGTTAATGGCAGATGGCAACAGTTGTCAGGTATAGTGTAACCTTATTGGTCAAGTGGTGCAGTTTGATTGACAGGATGGATGGATGTTTAAGTAAATAAATATTTAAAAAAAATGTTCTTTTCACTAGGGTCGACTGTGTGCCATGGAATTCCATCCGACATCACAGGTGATGTTGACTGCTGGCGAGGATCAAAGCCTTCACATATTTCAGGTATGTTCAGGGAATAATGTTACTTTGTGGTATGATCAAGCTTGGTTTTGATTATTAAAAATTCGTCAGGAAAATGAGTGGCTCACCTTGGTTGAAAGTGCGATCATATTGTGAGCCGAAATTATTCTAAATCTCACCACTACATACATAAATGAATGCTCATTTTGTTAATTTTCAAAAACTATTATTATAAAACGAAGTTAGTAACGTTTCTAGAGTTCCTTTGAATACGGCTGTAGTGATTTTATGAAAGCGCACGTGTGAACTGAACACAGTACTATTGTGTATAGGGGGTAGCTCATTGCTCAATGTTCCAACCCCCAAACTCGGGAGAAGAAAAAGTAAACAATGGGCGATTGTTGCGTGTTTTCCATTTCGGGAATTTCGTCCGTAGTTGATTCATCAGCAGAAAAATATTGAATGCACATAGAATTTTAGGCATTGCGGATAAAATCCTTACAGATTGCTGGGAAATAAAGTTGCATGTACGGATGCACATGAGGTAAAACAAGTACACGTGTTCACTGTTGCGTCAACACTGTCAACACGTGTCAACACATCAACACGTATGTCGCATGGACGTACCCCCGGCGTGGTCTGGAATGTAAATGTTATTTCGGGAAAGGTTTGTGAATATGTTTTCAAAAATGTTTATTATTTGTATTGCAATTTGTATCGCAAAATCTGTGATGTACTGTTTGAAATTCCATCGCAGATTGTCCAAATTACGTCGCATTTTGAGATGCGATACATGGGAAATCGTTCACTGATGTTCAGAAATAGGTCATGGTAAGAACTATCAATTTCAAGATGGGGTCCTTTGATTACTGGTACAATAATAATATTGGATATTGGATTAGTATTCACTACATATATGGCTCAATGTAAATGCTCAATTATATTATTATCTTTTGTTATTTTTTAAAGGGAAGTCACAACATTACCTGATTAAAAATATTACCAAATTATTATCTGAAAGCTAACTTGATGTGAAGTTAGTAAAGGTTCTAATCATCCTAAACAATTATTCTACCTGATGTGCTATATAAAAAAAGATAAATTGTTTGCACTTTTATCAAAACAGTAAAAATTGGAAAGCTTTTTCACACTTTTGTGTGACCTATACTCTGCATTGAGCTCAAACTATCACTGGTTGGTTGTTTAATGTATTTCTTGACATTTTTTCCATAGAAATCTTTTCTGTAAATTTGAGATAATGATTTTCCCTGGACAGGTTGATGGTAAAAGCAACCCCAAGATTCAGAGTGTAGCCGTGGAACAGTATCCGATCCTCAGTGCTCATTTCTCCGCCAATGGGACAGAGGTCATCATGTCATCCAGGTCACGCTGGTTCTATGTCTATGACATGATTGCCGGCAAAATGGATAGAATATCATTCCTTAGAGGTAAGTTTGGTTTCAGCATCTTCTTGTCCTGATGGACATGGAGCTTCTCTTCCTCAAGCATTAAATTAAATGCATTGGAATTAAATGCCATCAGTTGACTCTTTAACCAATCATTTGTAGACGTTCTTTATTGTACAAATCTTGTTTTGATTATTTAAATAAAATTGTGCATTTGCAGAATACGGGGAGAGACAACCGCTTTGTAAATTTGCCATCTCTCCGGACAGAAGCTTGTTGGCTTTCCAGGGATTATATGGTTTCATTCATCTATTGACGGCAAAGGTGAGTCCAGACACATCATAGTTTTCATGTAATTTGAATGATATTAGTAAGGACAATTAGGGGAATTGTTTAAGAGACAAACTGGAGAAAGCCCCCTGATCATTGTGTACCCTGTGAACATTACTACAAAAGGATTGAGTAGTAATGTACTGTACAATATGAATCAAAGTTAATCTTACAAAATGAAATATTTACTTCTAAGAAATATTTTTTAGTCATGAGTGAGCAGTAAAGGAAAGTGAAGTGACTGATATCAATGCTAGTTTGCTAAAGTCATTTGAATGGTATAAGTCTCTAATTACTGATTATTACCATTTGACAGAACAAGGAATTGATCTGTACACTAAAGATGAATGGGTCAGTGACGTCGGTTGAATTCAGTGGAGATGGATCCAAGCTGCTGTCATTTGGAGGTTAGTAAAGTACATTTTCGGCTGGAAAAAACTTGAACTGATATCAGTTCCCAGATTTCTTCCTTGCAATCATATATCTTTTGCCAAATCCAAGGACGTATTGCCATGGAAACTTGGGATTGGAATTCCTTTTTAGTGGTTCCAACACCAACATGTATTCCACTTTCAACATTTGCCACCCCTTTGCAGATGATGGTGAAGTCTATGTCTGGGACATGAAGACCAGAGATTGTATTCACAAGTTTGTGGATGATGGCTGCATCAAGGGTTCTACCATTTCAGTATCCAGGGATGGTCAGTACGTAGCATGTGGGTGAGTAGACCTTTCTGACTCTGTGGGGTCTGTGCGCAATCTGTTTATGTCAATCAAATTTGTATTATATTTATGGTTCTGTTAACTTATATTTAATAGACCATACAAAAATTAGAAAAATATCTCATTCTTACCTGGGAAGCTGTCACTCAATGGTAAATTGTACAGGAAATCTCTGCTTTTAAGTTAATATCCTTTGTTCTAAATTCTTCCATTGCAACTTCATTTCAATTTAAAAAAAAACCTTTTTGTTTTACATTTGCAGGTCTCACAGCGGTGTGGTGAATATCTATGACAACCAATGCCTGACCGAGATAAAACCAAAACCAATCAAGGCAGTGATGAATCTGACGACAGCCGTGACAGCAACACGGTTTAACCATAACAGTGAGATCCTTGCTGCTGCGTCATTCCACACCAAGAGTGCAGCCAAACTGGTGAGACTTCATCTGTGTGTGCATGTTTGTATATTGTCCATTTTGCCTTTGAGAAAGAACCTGCTAGGTTCAAAATATAAGGCCAATAACTACTATTTTGCATAACTAATACCTTAAAGTCTATTACCTAAACAAAGTGTTGAATTGATTCTGCTAGCGAACCATCAATTCAATGGAGGATGAAATATGAAAGTGTTCACGGAATTGAATGTTTCTTTGTTTATCACAGATCCACCTCCCAGACTGCCACATATTTCCAAATTTTCCTCAGAGTGCTGATAGTGTTGGACTGCCTACTCTGTTGGACTTTTCTCCGAACAGTGGTTACTTAGCTGTGGGTAATAGCCGAGGGAAAGCCCTGCTCTACAGGTAATCAGATTCTATCTTTAACGTATATCTTGATTCAAATAGAGTAAGCATATTCATAGAAGCAGTTTAGCCAACATTACCAATGCTGTACCTTCCCTTCAATGTATATATTGATTCAAAGAGAGTAAGCATACTCATAGAACCAGTTTTGCCAACATTACCAATGTTGTACCTTCCCTTCAATGTATATCTTGATTCAAAGAGAGTAAGCATATTCATTGAAGCAGTTTAGCCAATATTACCAATGCTGTACCTTCCCTTTAATGTATATCTTGATTCAAATAGAGTAAGCATATTCATTGAAGCAGTTTAGCCAATGTTACCAATGCTGTACCTTCCCTTCAATGTATATCTTGATTCAAAGAGAGTAAGCATATTCATAGAAGCAGTTTTGCCAACATTACCAATGTTTGTACCTTCTCTTCAATGTATATCTTGATTCAAAGAGAGTAAGCATGCTCATTGAAGCAGTTTTGCCAACATTACCAATGTTGTACCTTCCCTATTTATATAGCATGTTATTATTTGTTTGTTTCTTGCAGACTGGGCCATTACAAAAACTACTGAAGCTATCTGCTTTGTGCATGACCTACTGATGTTCACCGGTTAGCATGTACAATTGAATCCATTTAAGGGTTACCAGGGAAGGCAGAAATTGCACACTGAATATGAGAGAAATGTGGACACAGTGAGAGCTTTGGTGCATAGAAAGCTACAATGATAAAACTCTGAACCTTTGAAATATTGGATGCAAAAACTTAAGAATGCTTAAATATAGAGCAATTTATTGGTGGCAAATTTATCCAATCAATAATATAGGCTCAAGGAATTATTTTTTATAACAAAAAATAACAATTAGGTAACCTTTTTACTGAAATTCTTGCGTCGGGAGATAAACAATTGATTTAATTTTGCCCTACACCGACGTGTGTATACCACTGTATACTCTCGGTGGTCGAGTTAAGACGTCTGCACTAGTAAGCAGGAGGTCGTGGGTTCGAATCCCGCCCGAGTCGCCTGTGTAGTTTTTTCACAGACGCTCGGAAAGCCTGAGTATACAGTGCTATACACATGTCGGTGTAGGGCAAAATTAAATCAATTAATTAACCTTTTTACATTGATCCCTGGGATTTACTAAATTTAAGTCATTTTGTTATTTAGAAAGGTAACAAGTAACTTGTGAAATAATTTCCCCTTTCTAAATACAATTAAAGGAAGTTGCATTAATCTTTACAATTTATTAAAGTATTATGACCTTCATCACAATAAGTATGTTTTGCTCTTCAGTTAATCAATAAACTCAAAATGGTATTAACAGAATATTTTGAAAAAATAAAGAAAATGAAAAATGTAATTGTATGGGATATTTTTTTTATGCGTATCTGCCTCCCATCACCCCCCCCCCCAAAAAAAAAAAACCCAAACAAACAAACATATATTAATTGATTTAATTATGCCCTACACCGACGTGTGTATAGCACTGCATACTCGGTGCTTTTCGAGTGTCTGTGAAAAAACTACAGGCTACTTGGGCGGGATTCAAATCCACGACCTCCTGCTTACTAGTGCAGACATCTTAACCTCTCGACCACCAAGCTTGCCCGATGACGATTGGCTGGCTAGAATTCTATATATACATAACAGCAAAAGAAACATCACCCCCTAAATTTTGATAAGTATGAGAACGTGTTTAGCTTATGTGTCCTCGGACGTCGTGCATGACGAATTTTGAGGTCAACCAAATTTGCCACATTGTGTTCGTGTTACACTCCATACTCATAATATTCTTCATTAAACAAATTATATTAATTATGAAATGAAAATAATAAATATTTTTTGGGGTGACGTTTCTTTTGCTGTTATGTATATATTACACACAAGGGTATAAACTTGACTAGTATCGTTCATGGGTATATCAGTAAACGACTACAATTAGAAAAATAAATTGTTGGGGATATGCCCTATACAAATGTTCAACATGCAAATTCGTTTCAATGACTGCCAATACTTTATTGCTTTGTCTCACTCAAGGGTGCTGTAATGTGACCCATATAAACTCAAAAAAAGTTCGGAAACTCGAGTTTGGCTGACGATTTCTCTTGTTACCAACTCATTTTCCTTGCATTTGGTATCATTGGAAAGCCCTCTTATTCCTCTTTACAATGATGTGCCATTTGTTATGATTATGCAATTGGGGGATGTGCAGCACAGCTGAATATGGGGGTGAGTGTAAAGTGAAATGTTGCAAAATGCATTGCTATTGTCAAAAGTGTGTTGACTCTTGCTGTTAGGAGTTGTTTGAGGCTCTTGACTTAACATTGTTTGTTCAATGAAGGAAGCTGTTCAATGATTAAACCAGAAAAAAGACTTTACTTACGTCTTGTTTTTTCTTTTGTTAGTGATAGAGAGTTTCATTGCACTGTGAGAGAGATTTGTTGTTACTGATGGAGAATTACTGGGTGTTTGAGTGCAGAAAATGACAAATTCTTTTACTCTGTTTGAAACTCAACCACATTAACAACAGAGTTGCTATCCCGGAGGCAATTTATTGTGACAGGCCATGTGGATTTCTGAACTTTTCCCGCACATTTATGGCCTACAACCTTTAAATATTGGTTAGTAAGCAGACAATCATTCAAGGGACCGTACTCATGTTCCCTCAGCCCTATGTTCCCTCAGCCCTATGTTCCCTCATCCCAAAATAGACCCTACGTTCCCTCATCCCAAAATAGACCCTATGTTCCCCTATTTTGGGATGAGGAACATAGGGTTGAGGGAACATAGGGTTGAGGGAACATAGGGCCTAATTTGGATTTAAAAAAAATGTTAGGCATTGAGGGAACATAGGGCTGACGGAACATAGGCATGACCCCTCATTCAAGACACATCCATCTTCCAAACAACTCCTAACAGCAATAGTCAATACACTTTTGACAATAGCAATGCATTTTGCAACATTTCACTTTACACCCACCCCCATATTCAGCTGTGCTGCACATCCCCCAATTGCGTAATCATAACAAATGGCACATCATTGTAAAGAGGAATAACAGGGCTTTCCAATGATACCAAATGCAAGGAAAATGAGTTGGTAACAAGAGAGAAATCGTCAGTCAAACTTGAGTTTCCGAACTTTTTTTGAGGAGTTTAGTAAAGCAAAGGCAAATGTATTTTTAATTTGTTAAATCCACATTTTTAGTAATTTAAGTTAAAAGTATAACAAATTATAGGTTGATGAAATTCTTGCGTCGGGTGATAAACAATTAATTTAAATTTGCCCTACACCGACGTAGATATAGCACTGTATATTCGGTGCTTTACGAGTGTCTGTGAAAAAACTTCACAGGAAACTCGGGCGGGATTCGAACCCCATGACCTGCTTACTAGTACAGACGGTGGTTGAGGTTAAAACATCTGCACTAGTAAGCAGGAGGTCATGGGTTTGAATCCCGCCCGAGTCTCCTGTGAAGTTTTTCCACAGATACTCGGAAAGCACTGTGTGCTATACACACTTCGGCAAAATTAAATCAATTATAATTTTCTTTTAACCAATTGGCTCTTTTCAGAGCCATCACTTTTTCCAAAAAGAGATCATTACATGGTGTACCCGAAAAAACTCAAGAACAATATAAAAAAATTAGTTGCCAACTTCCAAACGTTGGTTTGTTTATACTCTTGAAAGGTCACTGTGTCAGCTCCCACTTGTGGCCGATGGTGAGGGCAATTAATAACGACAAAACTAAATAAACAACTCTGAGTCATTAATTTTATGCTTTCTTACGAAGGGATATATTTATTTACAGATCATAAAACAAGATTTGGGTAAGTCTCAATACAACTCATGGGTCAGTCATTGATAGTTGGTCCCTATGGAAAAAATAACAGAGTAGCAGTACTTAATTCTAACAATCGGTAAAAACACAAAGAGACACAGAAAACATTACAGCTCAAAAAAGTTATTGCACCAAGTCCTAACATGTCTGAATGGCATCATAATAACCAGCCATGGTTTACCAGTTCTCTTAGCAGAATGTAAAAAATGCTCAGACTAATTAAGATTATCTCTATGGTACGTTTGTACAGGATGTATAATGCAACGCTGCTTCTACAAACATTATGGGGTCAACAGATTGTGGTAGTTCCTAAATGAGAGCAAAGACTCCCTAACCTTGGAAAAAGTCTCCTTCCTACATGGTCTAACTTGTTGTTCGTTATAGTAGCATTGCACTGCAAATCTTAGTTTTAAATGTTCCAGAAACTCGCAACTACTTTCTGTACAAGATCAAGCACATGTTTTTGTCTTATTTTTCTTTTGACTAAGGAATACTGTATCATCATCAACTGTTTACGAACAAGCAAATTACTAGTACTGTCTTGAGTGGGAGTAAAAATATATAAGACCTGGAACAGTTGGTTAGAAACCGCTTGTAATTATAAAATTACTGTCATGTCAACCAATAAGAAAACAGGTTATAAAACTACAAGAACTAGCATTGGCTGCTTATGATGACATATATGATGGTATCCAGTATTTCATAAAGCACCTCATCAACATACTGAAAGGTAGTGAGTTATAGAAGGGATTGGAGAGGCACAGGGGTAGGAAGGAAAACAAGGCACATTGCATGAAATTATGGGAATTCTCTTATGCATGTTCCATCATATCTATTAATTGATTGAAACCAATGTGCCTTATGTCTTCCATGATGTCTTGTACTCCCTCCTTCATGTGCACACATGTGGCTGGTAACTAAATATTTCAGATGGAGGCCAGCTCCAAAATCACAAATTGAAGATAATATTTAGTAGTCGAACTGGTGTTAAGTGGGATACCCAAGGAATGAATACAATGGGTACTGTAGAACGGATGGCCACAATAGACAGGTTTTAAATGTGCAATATAAATTTGAGTTGGAATGCCGATGGTGGCCTCCGATTACAGGTGACCTTTAACAGCAGGTTTGACTGGACATTTTGAAAGTGATTTTCAAAATAGCAAAACATGATATTTAATTCTGGATAACATTAAAAAGCAAACCTTCACTAACCAACAATGACTTGGAAGCGTGTGCCTTAAGACTCCTCAGCTAAATTAAAAATGACATCAAAAATTTATTTTATTTCAGTTTGGATAACATGAAGGTGGCCCTTCAAATATAGCCCTAATAAGTAAACAAAGATGTTCAGTAATAAACATGTTATCACATCAGTCACACATGTAAATATCTTTGATACTCAAATTTAAAAAAAATGAAGCAAGACGAGCAATTAAAAACATTTGTACCTTAAAGATGGCAAGACTTGTCAACCTGTAATTTACAAAACTGCCTGATCTGACAGAATGTCTAACATTAGGAGATTTGATCTGAAACATAGAAATCTGCTCAATATCTGATGATACAATAAGAAGCCTTGACCGAGGCTGTTAAATACACCAATCCCGTTATGCTGAAAAGTAGGTGACACAACCTGCATAAAAGCAAAGCGCTTGACCGACATAACAATGGTAGTCATGGAAAGGTTTAACCCTATTGGTCAATCCATGCCATTTGATTATTAACATGCTGGATGGGTGTAGTATTTGCTGTGTTTGCCCGTTCCATGGGACTAGCTAGGCTGACTGGCTGGTTGATCAAACTGTAACAACCAGATTATGTTTTATAATGTCCAAAGGATTTATTACATGTTATAACAGTGGAATATGTTGACAGCCTTGGTCAATGCTATTACCTTTTTGATACAATTTAAATTCTGATACACTTTTGGTAAAATATCAAAGGTACAAACAGGGACCAATTTCATAGAGCTGCTAAGCAGAGAATTTTGCTAAGCAAACATTTAAAACCGACTACCAGACAAAATGCATACATTTTGAATGAAAGGTTGGCTGGTAACCAAAGAAATTTGCTAAACAAATTTTTCTGGTAAGTGGTAAGCAAATTTGTCTGCTTAGTAGTTCTATGAAATTGGCCCCAGATCTTAAAATGTTAGATTACAACAACCATGAGTAAAAAACGAGTCCTATACTATAGTCCTTGATCGCGGTGAAGCCATCTTTGTCAGATTCCCTGTATGCATGTATGGTCATTATGGTCATAGTGCTGATTCTCTATAGACTATTTTGTTTCCAGCCTTGCTTTGGTAACATGGATTTTGTATGGGAGAAAAAAACACAATGGTTGCAGGTCTATAGATACTCACACTTCTGAGAAACGTGTTCACAAGGATGGAACCTTCTGTCACATAAAGAGACAGACAGTGAGATTTTTGGAAAATTAAATCACCTCAGATCTTGCAATTTCTCAGAATGTTGGGTACATCACTGATTTTATTACAAATGTACTTGTTTTTATTTACCATTATTTTTTAGAAAAAAAGTCTTGAAGGTTTTTTGCTGGTTGGGCGAGGGAAGGGGGGGGGGGGGGTTACCAAAGGTGTATTATATCTTTATTAAGTGCCTCAGCACCAACATATAACCCTATATTCTTACATGTACCAGGCCTGGCCAGCAGGACCTGGGCAATAACTTTACAGAGTGTAAAAACAATAAAACCAGACAAAAAGTATCGGACAGAATCACAGTCAAACATAATTTGTTTCATGCTACCCAATGACAATGGACACCAATAACTTGGGAATTTGATATCCCTACAAAGAACCATTCTTAAAATATGAGTGTGGGGTTGAAATTGGACTTAAAAAAGGGCTAATTTTGACTTACTTGGGACTTCGATCTCATATATGAGTTGGGGACGATTGATTGTAAGTATCAACAAATTTTTGGGATAAATCAAAATAAATAATTAATTGCAAATGAAAATGTGTCAATTGTACTTAATTGGCATGCAATCATCCAAACGCCCAAACAAGCACACACAAAGCGCACTGTGTGTTATATTGATTTTCTTATTAAAAATTTCCCAAGAAAAAGAAACCTTAAATTAAAAAACAAAAACAAAAAGACTCTCAAAGACACAAACTTATACTTTGAAAATGATTCTCTGCATTTCCCGAAGTGATCTTCAGGCCTGCTGGAAACTTCACATAAACTGACCCAAAATACTCAAGACTCGAACAGGTTCCCAAAAATACAAACACAGAAAAGGCCAAATTATATTTAAAAAACAATCTTGTGAAAAACTACCAAATTATAATAATGAAATAAAATATGGGTGAGACTTACAGAAATAGGTGTCCTTGCTGAAAGTTTGCCTTTGATAACATGATATATTATGTTGTACTACTGTTATGTTCTTTGTTAACAATTTGATTAGCCAACTGTTGTATGTGAACACAAGAGGGCGCTCTTTCAAATTGAAGTTCATTTACTCCTATTGTATTTTTGATTGGTTTATCAAGCCAACTGTGTGACAACAATGTATGTCACCATTTTTGCATTTGCTATGTTTTGCAAACTCGGGTAAGCTAAACTGTGCCTGGCAGCATATCAAAAGAATGATTTGTTTGTTGGACATAATTTTGTTATAAGATTATAAGGGAAAGAGTTCCTCTGCACTGATATGGTATGACAGAATGAAGATAATGATGATTGGAATAATACAGAACTTGTGTAAAAGTATGTTTTAAATGATTACTAAAAATGTTGGTGGGATGAAGCAAAATGGTATGGAAAAGATGGAAAAGAAAGAAAAGGTGTAAATGTGATGGAATTTGACCTTTAATATGCGACTTTAAGACAGGCGATAAGATTAGTTAATATCTCATTTCAGAAAAAATGCTTTTTACAGCTTCAAAAGTAAGTGCAACAAACTAGGTTTGTGTCAAAATTAAGAAAAACAAAAGTTACAAAAGAGAACAGAGGAACTCTTTCCATATTTGTAGAATTGTTTGATTCACTAGTTTCAGTAGTGATTATTCCATGAACGTGTTAATTAATTTCTGATTTCCCATGTTACAGTAATGCAGAACTGCAAAATGACACATGTCTTACCCATATTGACGATGATGTCTCATAACAAATTCTTGAGTATTAAACAACTTCCAGCAAGAACACTTGTACAATGATACTCTGAATATGATTACAGGATGAACCTTTGGCTACGTTGTAGTTGTATTGGTTGTTGTATTATTAATCTCGTCATTGTAGTTTCCGTTCTGAGTGAACCCTGACCCGAGGCCATAGAGGTGACCGCAGTACTTGTCGTCATCAATGTTGTCTTCAAAGTAACTCTGGTTTGGGAGGGAGAGGGAGTACAGCATTAATGAACACACAAATATCACCAGTGGAAAACCATGAAAAAAGGACCTCTAAGTCTGTTGCCACCTAGCAATTGTCTTCATACTCCCCAAGAAGATGAGAAGGTTAGGAAATGACAATTACAAGATGACAAAAGGGTAAATGAGGATGCTGTTAAATGCTTTCAGCATCATTTCATTTTCAGAACTTTCTAGAACCAATCTCCCTGAGAAGTATCAGTATATTAAAAACAAATACTACAAATGACAAAATAATGAAATGAAATTTACCTCTCTCATCTTAAAGAAGGCAAGTTGTGTTAAGAGGCTGTCACTGCCTGCTTGATGCTGTGGTCCAACCCTCTGGATCTGATCATGAGAAAAGAATACAGCCTTCAAGGAGCTAGACTTTCATTTGATGAATCTGAGATAGGATTGTGAAGCTTGCTTTGCATGGTGGAAAACAGTATTAAAAGGAAGGTTTGTGGCAGCACCATGCAATATCTCTTATGAGTTGATTGTCTTCCGATTGTCTTCTGATTGTCTTCAGAAGAAATGAATCTTGCATTGTGTGGGTGTTGTTGGATATCTTGATAACATTTTTACAAGTATGCTGGTATCTGATGTAATCATTAACTGGCCAACTGACAACACATCACCATGGAAAAAGAATGTATCTAAGGGGGTTTGCACTTTGCAATACAACAGGGTCCTGTAAATCAATCAAGATGAAGCATGAACAGTGCAAAGTAATGCCTGGTGATACAGGTGGTTCAGTTAACCCAGTTTAGTTCAGCATATTGGATGCATCGCATTGCATCGCATTGCATCGTTTTGTGGGAGTCCCACAAATGCATAACTGTCCTTTGACTGGTCCCATGTCTTTATCCTGAAGAATAAAGACAGGCTCTTGGTATACCATTCAAGGGATTTAATTGGATACGTTGTGTTGAAGATCTGACGTCATGATTCAAGGCTTGCGCTAGCTACTAACCAAGGTCAAAGTTGAATCTCTGGGAAACAAACATGGTGGCTGCATGGCCGATATCAGGTGTAATTCACAAGCATCAAATTGTGATGTCAGATCTTCAGACTAAACTGTCCGTTGCTTGCATGTGCAAACACAAAACATGCATTGCTGAGTGTTTGAGTTCACTCTCACTACACTAATGAGAAAGACTCACCTGCAGAAAATCAGCAACTTCTTGCAGACCACCCTTGAGATCCTTACAACTCTTCATCAGGTACTTCACGTCATAGATTCGGGGGAAATAGATCCGCAGTAACTCAAAAAATTCTGCCTCATCGGACGGCAGATGCGAAACAGTCAACACTTTCAGGAGATAGGAGAAATCATACCCACTGTTCAGTTGGAAAAAACAAATTTGTTTGTTTGGTAAAAACTAGATGCAAATTTTTAAGAACAAAGACAATAAGAGAAGGAAGATTGGGGGAGGGGGGGAGGGGCAGGAACTTACCTATGAAACGTGATCCACCTGACTTTGTCGTTGAGTATGACCCCAGAGGTCATGAGGAGCTCAGCAAAGTGCCCCACATCCACTCCTTCCTCCTCGTGTTTCTTAAACTGGATACCAGAGTTGGCTAAGAGGTCGATGGAGTCTTGTGCATACATATCCTCTCTGTTATGGATTGTAAATTTAATCACATATAATTTTCTCTTGAAAAAATTACTACATTTATACACATTATCACAGTAATATTGTATGTCAATGAAATAATGACGTATTACCAGATACAATATCTGGTTGTGTATTATGATGGACTCAACACTGTATATCCCAGACAAGGATACTTTACATGGGGCCTGGAGTGTCCCAATTCTTTCTTGTCCAACAGTAGATTTGGGTGGATTTGGGAATGTTCCGAGTCAAACTAGTCAGAAGGTTAAGGTTATTATGTAATATGCTGATGTGTATTGAAATAATTAATGCTAAACTGAATTTATTCAAGGCAATGTTTCTTCTACTTACGTGAGATTAAACTTGAAGTTGAACTGGAAGGTGGCTGCTCCAGTTAAAGGGAAGTTACCAACGTCGTCACAAAAGGTCAAGCCTAGTTGGATTATCTTGA
This sequence comes from Zoroaster sp. YZ-2022, assembly GCA_029582265.1. NCBI lineage: Eukaryota > Metazoa > Echinodermata > Asteroidea > Forcipulatida > Zoroasteridae > Zoroaster > Zoroaster sp. YZ-2022. The sequence goes on along the minus strand of CM055833.1, from coordinate 29,911,436 downwards.
GGAGGTCAACGTTACATCTATGCAGCTGATATTGGTATTCAGAGTTGCTACGAAATTCACCGATAGGTCGGGCAACAACCCCTGGGAATTCTGTGTCCTGTAAGTTTGTTAACAATTTATGTCAAAAATGTAAACCAAAAAAATAAAAAAATGGAAACTAAAGAAAAATGCTGAATGTTTTCTCTGCGTTACAAATAGTTTATATCCCCCAAATTGCAATATTTGTAGTATTGTTTGATAACAGTGGATATGTTAAATATTCTAAAAAGCAATTTGAGGCAATTTTTTAGTTTCTCAGATTTTTCTTTTCCTTGATTTGACAAGCTCCTCGTCTTTTCCTTCTTGTTAAATAAAGTGCTTTGCAGGTTTTGGTGGGTACCAGCCAAATGTTCATGCAAAATGTGTACACTTTGGCTGGATGTCAGTTAATTTTACAAAGAGAATGTTTCTGCTTAGCAGCTCCATGAAATATGCCCCTGATAGAACCCAGATATCTAAGAACTGCGTACAATCTATATAATTAAAAAAATATAATTTTTGTAAAATCCAGATTAGTTCCTACGATAATATATTACCATGGCGACATAATTATACTGTTGCACAATTATTCTAATCTTCATAAATGTCTCCTCCAAGTTCGACTCCCACACATCCACAATGACTGGTTCATTAGTCTGGCCTGGCATGATGAGATACTTTCTTGAGAGTTAACTACATGGATGGAGTGGGTATGGGATGAGACCCTAGGCTGTCTTTCTGTTGTTGTAGTGAGCAGCTGTGTAGTTTGGGATTGCACTCGGAACCCAAACAGTCCAATCCTACAAAACAAATTATATGAAAACTTCAAAAGTGCTCTAAAACTCCAAAGTACATACATGTATTTTATGTTAGACAGGAAGTGAAAGCCATTCAGAAGCAGAAAATGGTATGAATTAAAGACAAATGCATACTGTCCAAACACTTGCTCTAATCCGTTTCCCAAAAGCTCCATTGGTTTACTTGTGTGCTTCAGATTGGCTAATTAAGGCTGATCAATGAACCCTTTCACAGTAATGTGTAGGCCTGGTAATATTATGTGGCATCGTGAACATGCATGTGACCCAGTTTCATAGAGCAAATTTATGTTAAGCAATTTTAAGTTGAGAACCTGCCAGAGGCAATATACATTACGTAACAATTTGGCTGGTAGCCTATTTTTGCTAAGCATAAATTGTCTGTGCCCAGCAAATACATATATGTGCTGAGCAGCTCTATGAAATTGGCTCCATGTACGATTTGTGCTCCTCAGGCTCTATGCACACATTTTAATATTTCCTGTTGACATTGGCATGGGGCAATTCTGCCCCGTCTAACAATGGTTCATTTGTGTAAGGACACAGTACTGGCTGACAAAAATGGGACACAGGGGGTGAACAAAAATATTGGTGGAAAGTTGTAATTTACTTGGAAGTCATGACAATGGACACCCTTGTACTTGAAAATAGCATTGGAGAGATAATGTGCCAAGTAATGTGCCAAGTAGATTTTCCTCCCTGTTGTATTTTCTCGATTGGCGTGTGAAAGTTAACGTAAGTTACATGGTCTCCACTTTTCACTCGAGTACCCAACAATAAAAGTCAAAGCAAAAAAATGTTTACACCATGATTATGTAGCTTATTCCCAATAAAAAATGGCTTAGTTTGCTAAGGATGAGTTTTGTAAAAAAAAAATATCTGGCCGTTTTAACATCGTATGATTTGGTGGACACGATATGTAACTAACGTGAACACAGATTTAGCGATCATTTTTGAGGTTCGTGAAATCTTTTTTTTTTTTTTTTTTAGGAGCCAGTTTATTTCTTCATTAAGTTACTCAAGTTATATGCACATTGTGAGGAAAATAAGTAAGGGATACGTAAAGTGTTTGATTTAATGAACTTTTGTTCAATTAATGTCCCATTTTTAGACGCCATTTTGGCAATAAAAATCGGTTTGTAAATGTGAAGTAAAAGTGACACAACACGTATTCACACTTTATTTTATCTTTATTTGTCTCTTAAACATAAAATGTATATATAAATATTATCTAAAATAAAAAACAGTTCAAAATAGTCAAATTATTTAAGAAAATCAAGATCATTTTGTGCACCATGAAAGTTAGTCAGTATTGTGTCCTTACACATTTACCGATTGAATTTTTGCTTCGGGAATACCGTTTAACATAATCAGAGGACACCATATTGCATATGTGACTGTAAGTAAGACTAATTGCGGTAACACCATGTGAAATTCTCTATTGAGTGGTAATTAGTTCTGAAAAGAACTGGAGGTTACAACTCGAAGTTTCGATCAATATGCTCTGATCGTCATCAGGAGAATGACTGTATTGGTAATTTGCAACATTGATACAGTATTATAGCATGCACTTTTTTTCAACCTGCCTTATAGTATACAGTACATAATTTATTAAACTAATTTTGGATGTCATTTTGGTAATGGTGTTTTTCGAATAAATACATATTTATGAAACAACGGTTATTTTGATAATAATGATTAATTTCATTTTTGTTCAATATTTATTTATTGGAAATTTAATAAGTATTAACCCTCCTACTACTACAAGGGTCAAAATCAAAATTTTGATATACTTGTAGGGACCGCGACCCATTTCTGAAATGTCCTTTTATGCTGAATCTTTTGATATATTATGATAGAGAATATAGTTCTAACTGAAATTCTTTTTGAATCATTAAAATTGGACTTACGGTTATCAAGTTATTCCCTTTTTACCGTTTTCGTTTTCCGGAAATTTTGGTTCAATTTTCCTATGGAGCTTTCAGTTCAAGAGGTGTCATTTTGTTATTGTTTACCATTGTAAACAAGTTGGTAAACAAAAGGAAACTGCCATATTGTAAATACTATAGTTTCCATGGCCCTGAAACTTTGTGAAGGTGTACCTGAATGTTGTCCAAAACAGTTTATATAAAATTTAAATTTATTTGTTAATGATGTAAACAACCGTTGCCATGGAAACAATAGTAAACAACAATAATCCCTCCATTGGTCAAAATTGGATATTGTGAAGGGAATCATGGTGGTTTTGGGTCCCTTACATATAAATAAAGCACACAGTCCATTTAAAACAAGTATTTTCAATGTTTTTCAACAATGGCTCATTTAATTTGTTTACTCAATTTTCGCAACGTAAACAAAGCAGTAAACAAAATGGAGTGGCTGTATCACAAAAACTGGGTAAGCTATCAACTTATTTTTTTTTTAAATTATAGCTATCTAATTATATTTTCAATAAATTTGTGTTACAACTATCCATTCCACTCAAACAATTATTATTTATTCAAAATATTATTAATGACATATTTTACAATGACATATTTTACATATTGAATGAATTTCTCTCCAGCCCCTATACATTGTACTTGCTTGGTAAAATGTGTACTCGTATTTGATTGCAATAAAGGAAACAATCTGACCTTAAATCTAGCTGTGAAAGTTTTTATTCCATTGGAGAAGTTCTTTTATAAAAATTATAAATCATTTTAAGTATGTTCGTTATATCATGATGAAGATTCACTTCAGTGCAAGTTCCATTCTTCAACAAGGATTTAAGAATATCGTCAGAAAGTGGTGGGGCAGTGCCAACAGTTGAAGGTCCGAGGTTCAACTCAACATCACCAGATACGGTAATATCACACAGTTGTCTGGAGAGCAGCAGACTGCAAAGAGATGAAAACGTTCAAGTTCGTACGAATGCCCAGACGAAGATGAATGCCAGCTTTCTTGAACACTGCCTCTTCTGATTGATGACATCCTATTTATTGCCTCCACACTTCAACTTCAAGGGAAACACCCATCCTGTTTTGGTTGAGGATTCCTAAAGAAAATTTTTAAAAATAATAAAAATATTAAGTAAAACAATTAATTCATTAGAAATGTTGTTTTATTTACAAACATAAAAAAATTGGGGAAAAAATTGTTTGCAAACTATGCATGAATATTCTTCAACTATACTTTTCTGAAATGTAGTTCCTTGAATTTTGTGTATTTCAAATGTATTTTGAAAAGCATCAAAATATGTTATTAAATTTTTGTTTTAAATTATCACCGGTCGAGTAAGGGCAAGTTAAACAAAGAGAACAGCCAAAACCCTGATGCTAGGCGAGCAACAAACACACTATTATCAATTATATTAGTTAAACTTACTCCCCCTGAATTTGATGGAAATATATTTTCCCTCACATGCTTTTCAGATTAAAATTGTCTTTTCTTTATTGGTTTTTCGGTCAATCATACTATAGTTTATTCTGAAAATCCTGGTATTAAAAATAATCCCCATAGACATTAAACATAGAATAAGGGACCGATATCGGAAAGATGAATGTTGTAATTTTTCATGTAATGCCAGCTGGACCCATGTTTAAGAAATTGCCGTAGCTCATTTGCGCTAGTAGTTTCCCCCAGTTAGAAAACATCGTCTCTACCCTATTTCTGCCCTTCTATTTGAAGTTCAAAGCCCCCTTCAAATTTGACATTGAAAATTACTTACCCTTCAATTTCCTTAGAATTTGTCGAAAAATTGGTCGATTTTCATCATTCTTTCGGCAGTATCCTCAGAAATTATCGGAAAACAAAATTGCGTCCACAAACGTGATTCTATCCCGCAGTGCTTTGCGCTAGCCGAACAGGAGTCATGCGACCCGCGGTGTACCATTTTTTGTACATGCGTTTTTTTTGGCAGCGGCATGCGCAGTAGCGATGCGTGGCCGTGGTAGTTTGTTTGCAGTCCCTAAACAGCTAAAGGCTACTTGCCAAGGACAGGTATATTTGCACTAAGTTAAAAGTCAAACACTGTGTCAGTGACTGTCAAACCTTACGTGTACTGAGTGTAACAGTGTTTTAACAGTTATTTGTACATTTACAGGTCAAAAAGAGTCGACCGTTTTTTGACTGGTAAAAGCAGTGTCTGGTGTTGTTCAGGGTGGTCAAAATGACAGTAAAATCCAGTCAAAAATGCCCCTGTGTGCACATTTGCCATTTGGGTCAACAGTAAAAATAGGCAGTTGACTGGTTTTGTGATGTGTCGATACAGTCAGTCAGTGTTTTGCCACGTTTCCCTTTCCTTTTACAAAAGAAAAATTGTCAACATAGAAGAAAATAATTACATACCAACAACCAACCACTGTAGGGAGCAAAAACCTGCAGGGAATTCTATCTAAACCTTCGGCGATTCTGCAAAATGTTGTACATTTCGTGACTTTCTAAGCCGCTAATACAGGTGCATTGTGGGAAGGATTGCTGAAGGGTAATAGTTTCCCGCAAGAGGGCGCGCTTCTGAGTAAAATCCCAAAATAAATATGACCCGAAGACGAAGTCAGGCGACCGACTGCTGGATCAGAGTCGAATGTTGATGTCAAAACTTGATGTTACGTGTTAACAATTAGGCTTATTTAAAGAAACGTGTAAGTAACTAACATTTCGCTTGAATATTTGCATGGTTAGACCTACGTAGGGGTAGAATGTCGTATCTGGCCGCCACTATTTTTCATTAAATATAACCAATAATGTAATCTTACCTACCTGGTAAGGTGGAGAACATATGGATGATGATGGACATATGTATAGGCCAGGATATTTATTTCATGAAAAATCGGGCATTTTTGGTATACGATGACTTCCTCAGTCATGTCAGTCTGATCTTGTAAACTCCACAATTAGTGACCAACACAGTCATTGTACATGCGTAGTGTAGCTATGTGACAAAAATTTTCAAAATCAACAGATTCCAATACAACTGGTACTGGTATCATTGTCAAGGTCTTGAATAGACGATTACAATGATATAAGGATCATCTTCCTGTGACCAAAAATAAGGAAGTTATGACATGTTGAATCCGGCAATTTTAGGCCCGTAAATGGCAATTATTTTATAAGGAAAAACAAAAGAAATGTAAATTTGACTTGTGACCCGTTTCCTAGATTTTCTCGGATTCCATATCATAACTTTCTTAATTCTTGTCCGATTTTCAAAAGGTTGGTATCACTGGAATGCTTGGGAAAAGAGGAAGAATAATAACCTATTTCCAGGCTAATTCAATGATTAGTTTGTTTTGTAGTGCTGATTTACAAATAAGAAATACAAAAAAAGTGTTAAAAAAAAAAAAAAAATTAAAAAATAATGAAAAAAAATAAATTACTCAAATCTGAGGATTGTTTTCATATTTTTACACTAAAATCTTCGAAAGCCTCTCATCCCTGATTTAATTTAATATTAAAACAATTTATAAATTATATTGGACTGGAAATATAACACAAAATAATGAAAATAGATTTTAAAAAATAGAGAAAAAAAATCACTCAAATCTGAGAATTTTTAATATTTATACTGAAATCCGCGAGAAATTCTTATCCCTGATTTAATTAAACATTATAAAAAACAATAAATGATATTGGACTAGAAATATGAAGAAAAAAAATGAAATAAGTTCATGAAAACTAATATTTAATATTGTGTTACCCGATGTAGGTTTAAACGGACGATTTATCGGACTGAAAATTAGGTCTATAGCGCGCGCTGAACGCTGCGCAATACAATCTTTGGTTGACATCGATGTTTGGGGAGTCCAAAAAACATAACTGGGAGACGATCAATCGCCGTCAAAATTGGCCAAGAGGTAGAAAACAAGTATAGAAAAATGATTTTTGTGGTTTGATAAGTGATTTTACTAAACTTTTGGTAAATCGTCGATGGTTTTGATGAGCAAGAGCGAACCCAAATTTCGAGAATATTTTTTGGAAACTTCTAGATGCCGCATTCAGAAAATTTGAGAACGAGGTTGAAGTAGAATATTTGATCTACGTCTTCGAAAAAAAATCTCCTGGGTACGTCAAAAAGAACGGCCTCAGCGAAACGTTACAAAGTGCTATCTCCACGGTGTCTTCGCCACGGCGATTCAACCCGAGATTGAGGCCGCGGCCGAACAGATTTGCGACAATGCGTGGGATACGCACATACCTACATAGTGGCAACTATAATAGGATCCTTCTATTTTTTGAAGGGGAGGATTTTTTTAGAAGGGAAATCAAGTCCGAAAACCATCATACAAGTGGATTTTAAAGATAGTTTTCGCTTTCTGTACCACCAAAAATCGATAGAATGATTTTTTAACTGGTTAGTGGTTGCAAAAAAAATCCAAAAAAGCCCTTAAAAAGTGGCGGCCGGATACGACATTCTTTCCCTACGTAGGAGTTCAAATTTACTGTGACGCGAGTTGACCAGTAACTTTCCTTCCTCCAACTTCCAAGACAAGTCAAGTCTAACAATGTCTAACCATGGAGGAAGGAAAAATCTGTTGTCCTTCCTACATGGTCTAACCCATTCTAGGGCCAATAGGCAATACACTGGACTCACGTATCCTTGGCCCTAACGTTAATTATTGCAATCTAAAAGTTTGTGATTAGGTAAGCTTGCTCAAGCAGACACTTTTGGCATGAAGTTTGCTATTGTGAGATGGGTAATTTTAGTGAAATTTTAACATTAATGTTAACATTTTTTTTTTTTTCAAAAATGTTTTGAAAATTTCATGAAAGTGAGCTATCCCAGAATAACGGATATTATGCCAAATGTGTCTGCTTGGGCATGGTTACCTAAATCACTACGTTTTAGGTTGTAATAATTTATTTATTTATTTATTTTTTATTTTTTTTAAATTTATTTATTTAAAACCCATCCAGCATAGCTGATCATTTGGGGCCCTCATATTATATAAAAATATATCAATATTATACAAAAACTATTACAGAAGGAGGTACAGATGAATTAATAATAATGATAAAACAGTCTTAACGGACAATTACATACGAAATAAAACGTAAAGGACTAAATTGCACAAAAAGACCCCCTCCCAGTCTACCATACTAATTAAAGATAGGACTAAGGGAAGATTAAAAAATGGAGCAATAAACTAAAAAACAATAGGCCTAACAGATTGAACACAAAAATATTTAGAAATACGAGATTTAGAAATATACGAGCGCCCCCCATCCTCCCCCAATAAAAACCATCAAAGCAAATTAATTATCAATTGTATACCAACATCTCGGGCAAAACACAAGGTAATCTATGACATAAATGAGCTTAAAAAAAAAAAAATAATAATAATAATATGACTTCAAACCTTGCCTTCCTTGAGCAAACGCCGGAATGAAGAATAAGAGTTTGAACGAGTGGTGAAAGGGACACCATTTAAAAAAGAAGGAGCTCTGAGTTAACACTAACCTTCCCAAATCCTCCAGCATCCTCTTTGCTAAAGTGAAGGATTTTGAAGGATTAGGTTACATGTTACATGTTCTTTGCTAAAATGAAGGATTTGGGAGGATTGAGGTTATTAGGCATACTTGCCTTTCCATGGTACATAATGTACATCCATGTTTGTTGCAGTGATTGCAAGGTCAGTGCTTGGGTCAGTGGACACTGTTTATTGCTCCATGCATGCAGGGAGGGTCTTTGGCCATGTACATGTATCACAGATTAGAAACACATGTGTGCATACATGTCAGGTGCTTGCTTTACTATTTAAGGACTTTGGAGGATTCAGGTTTATGTTTAAGTAAATGGGCCTATAGGGAGTTAGGGTTATCTAAAAACTAGCATTCAGATTCCATGCCCTGTTGATTGTGATGATATTGTCCCTTTAAAAGGTGTACAAGCAAATGAAATGGCTATTATTGCACTCACAGATCCTCTACTGTGTTGTGATGAGAGTATTTGGGCAGGACTGGGGTTGACTCCTGTCCCCTGGTTCAGGTGCTAACAGTTGCATACACATACACTTGCATCACAACACAGTGGGTCAGTGATAGGCTTGGGCGGTTCCACAATTTCTGGAACCGGTTCGGTTAAAAAAAATCTTGGTTCCGAGTCGGAACCGGTTCCAAGAGATTCAAACAAAAACATAAGGATTACAGAAAATAATAAAACATACGGTCTATTTAAACTTTGTTGCATCTCTGATACGAAGGAGTTTCAATTTTCAACCGCAAATGCAGTGATGATAATTTTGTTTAATTTAAAATATGTTTCAGAAACTTTAAGGAAACGTTTTGGAAACGTTAAGCTAAGTAAGAGATCTGTTTCCACTATCCTACCGTTAGCAAACAACGTTACAAGCCATTCTATACATGTACATGCCATGGCTTTGCACATGCTTCAGGGGTTGGAGCAATCATAGAGGAGCAATTAAGCAATTGTACCACCCCCTGTACACAAGGTACCGTACTACCGTCCATGCCTATTGAAAGTACATTAAGAACACTAGCAATATGACTAATTCGTCACAAGATTATCCATATTACTGGGGCCACCTTGATCATTCCACTTCTCAAGACACGTGCTGTCAACATTTTAAACAACATCTCCATAACCAAAGTATCCATGTTAAGGGGCCAATTTATAAACAACTCAGTGACGCACAATGATACTACTAACGCACAGACATTGCGGTTTACATCAGTTGCGTGTGTGGCGCCTTCACAAGTTTGCTGCAGTCTAGAGTTACATTTTGTCGGTCGCTCATCAAAGAGAATTGGGTATTTTGACTGGCTCTAGTTCTCGGCTCTAGAGTTGGAGCTCAGACAACTGCGTATTTCAATTGGAGCCGGGTTGGGCCTCAGAGTCGGGTATTTTGCTGGAGCCGGCTCTGGGACTCGGCTCCCAGCCGGCTCTGGGACTCGGCTCCCAGCCGGCTCTGGGACTCGGGTATTTTACGACAGCCGTGGCTCTGGGAACCGGGTATTTGAAGGACTCGGTTCTGGAACTGACTCTTGCGAGTACCTGCGGTTCCGATTCTCAATTTGGAATCGGGTAGAACTGGGTACCCGCCGGAACTGCCCAAGCCTAGTCAGTGAGTACATTACATTGTCATAGATTGTGTACCTTTTATATGGGTACATCCACCTACATGTACCTCCGACTACCTCTGGGTTTTACAAACATCCCATCAAAGGTGAATTCAACTTGAGCACAAACAATTTTCCACAGATTTCAACTTCGAGGCCCACATTCACTGGTAGTGGGACTAAACCATCTTAGTACACCGCTTGAACAAGACGAGTCCAACGCAAACTCTTGTAATGTCTTGGTTTTTCGGCCCGTCTAAGAGTAACCTCCCTCCCATCACCCCTCTGCAAGAGCAACGAAGCAAACAAATTGACTCACTCAAAACAATCAATTCAAAGTAAGTCTTTGTCTTTACTTTTTACTTTACTTTGTCAGTGTTGTTAAAAGAACAACACTGACTTTAGTGTTTGACATGTTTAAGTGTTTATGTTAATTAAGTGGCCTATTTGACGCCTAGCAAACTCTGATAAAGCCAGCATGTGCGTAAATAAAAAATGTACAATGACATATTGTGCTTAAAAATCAAATAGCAAGCTTGGTGAAGATAATTATGTTGTACTATTTGTTTTTTATGAGTAGTGCATAGACGGCGAGTGATTGGTCATTTTGTTGACATGTCAAAAATCTTTCTAGTCAGAACTTGGAGCAGAGTTCACAAGACATTCATTGTTGAACCATTTTCAGACCCATAAATCAAATTGTCAATTGTATTATTGGTAGTAATTTAAATTATCAATTGTAAAATGTTTATAACATTGACATCTGTTTATACTTTTTTCAGTGTGGTTGAATTGAAGAGAGATATTGAATATCGAGTCACATTTAGCATTGGCACGGGAACAACAAATATAGCACTTCACATGTAAGTATTAAGCAATTACTAGGTTTGGGCAGTTTGAAAAAGGCACAAATAATGTTTGTTTATTTGGAATAAAACAATTAATTTCAGATTTCAAATTGTTTTGTTTTAACAAATTTAAAGCTTCCAAAATCCAATTTTAGCAAGTGCCGAGAGGAGTTAATTAGATTTATTTGACAGTTAAAATATTAATTAGTTCATAAATCTGATGATCTCCAGAAGTGCAATTCATGAAAATCCAAATGCCCAGGGCTACTGATTTAAAAAAAATAAAAAAATAAAAAAAAAAATAAATAAAATAAAAAAATCCCTTTCACTAAAACATCCTCACGGATTTATTGTGATGCTTGTAGAAGGGTACATACATGTGGTTATTGGCTCTAAAACAATCATGCATGAATGAAAAAATAATCGCCATATTATTGAAAATCGCGATATATGTTGGGCGATATATGTTGGCCGATATATCGTGGATGAAAACAAATTGATGTCGCCCAAGCTTACTGCCAACCGATGATTTATTGTTCCCTCTTGTTATATAAGTCCTTGGTTTAAAACAAATGCTATCACACTCACCTAATAAGAATTGCTGAGAAAGGCTTTTCAGTCCAGTGATAATTAGGAGTCTTTCTTATCCATTTTTTGCCTCCAGAACCTTACCACCGCAGTTTCCTCAGGAGAAACCCCAGGTCAAAGTCTCACCCCCATTGAGACATCCGTGGGTCAACAACACACTTACAATCGTGGGATGCCCCAGTCTTAATAATGTAAGTAGCTTGTATCAATCACTCTTCCGACCAGATGTTTTATTCAAATTCCTTAGAACCAGTATACACTTTTAGTAAAATGTCTGTAAATGCATCCATCATTTATAAGAATCAAGATGTATGTATAAAAACTTTTAAAGTTTACAGATTGTGTCATTAATAAGAAAATAGAGTAAATGCATTCGGATTGTTTGTATTCATTCCATTGTCTGATTTCTGTCTTCGATTGACTGAAATTCATTTTGGAAATCATCTCAATAATTTTACTCAAAATGATACCACCTCAGACAGAAGGATTTCAAAGGATGTTTGATACAATCATCAACTTTGCACCAAGTAAGTTTCATGTAAATCTGTGATCATTTATGTTTTTTGAGATTACTAATAGTGTATCTCGTGGCTTTAACCCTGACTTTGGGTTTAATCATCTGCAGATAACCGTACTAAGTCTGCAGATTTCATGCTGAATTTTTTTTGCTGGAGAGACTTTGTTTACAATCAGCTCAAAGGGTCATGTCAGTAAACAGACAGTTTGGTGAATTGTTTAGCTCTGCTTGGGGGGAAGAAATGAAACAACAGTTGACAATTGGGCAGTTCCCTGAATAACGCAACCAAATGTACTTACTGTACGTAAGCACGTACGTCCAGCACCAGATTTAAAACTCATTCATCTTTTCTTAAAAATGAGCCAGATGGGTAAATGTACATGTAAATTAAACCAAATGACCTAAAAAAAAACTAAGAAAAGAACCTAAAAATCTGGTGTTGGACATTTACATCATTTGTGGAACTGTCTGTTTGGAGTCAATACTCCAGTGCTGAACAATATTTAAGCAGTGAAACTGCCAAGTCTTATTCATGAAATATACACATTCTTGGTAATTGCACTTGTACTTCTGCAAACCATCTAAGACTAAGAGCAGATTTACACATTCCTATTTCATTTCATTTCAGTTTGGTGTCCAGACAGACTTGGGCCGTGTTATCCAAAGCATCGTTCAGGAGATGAGGAATAATCCACCGTTTGTGTTCACTGCAGATCCTGTTCAGGCGTAAGTAACCATTGCAACTAAATGAGATACATTGGGATTGCTGTGTTGGTTTTGTTGTTGACATATTTGTTCTTGTTGCTTCTTATCATTCTTAAATTTATTTTAAATCCAGTTTCTTAGAAGATTAATATTTATTTGTTTTAATGTTTATTGGATGATTTGATGTATATACATAAGCCGCATTCCTGACTGCTATTTCTCAGATTTAGCATTGCTACTTGGGGCATGATCACTGGCTACACGGAATGTATAGATTTCATGGCTGCTGACTAGCGCCACCAAGAACAAAGATATTGTCAGTTGAGAGACTATCATCATTGAGCTGAAAAGTTCAGTTGGTAGAGCACTGGTATTGTTATCTGGAGGTCACAGGTTTGAGTTCTGCTTCAGTCATTTCTTGCATTTATTCACACAAATATTAAGATTTAATATTATGAAATCAAATTTAAATCATACCTCTACAGCAATGCAGGCACAATGTACCAGTCTTATGCCCCTCCCACCAAATTGACGCAGCCCACCCAGCTCCCATTGTCCAATCAACAGCCTACCGCTGGATATCGACCCTCCCCATCTGGTCTACCTTCAGGAGGGATCCTACTACAAGGGAATCAGCCTCCATCTACATCACTGGTTGCCACCCAACCCTCGCATCTACCAGGTAAGTGTGTCATCCCAAATTCTCTTTAGCCCAGTTCATACCTCATGGGAATGTAAAGTGAAGTTTTACATCATTAATTTGTAGGGAACAATTCACACAATTTGAAATGATATGATCGCTTGAAAATCATGAGGGCTAAATGAGAATTGTAAAAAGAAAATTCCTGAGAAATCACAGGTCTGAAAATCATTATTTTGGAGATGAAAGGTTTTACTGAGGATATTAAAATTGAATTAAATGAAATATATATATCGCGGAACCTGCTGCTATAATGGGATTCTAGCCGGCCAATTGTCATCGGGCAAGCTCGGTGGTCGAGAGGTTAAGACGTCTGCACTAGTAAGCAGGAGGTCGTGGGTTCGAATCCTGCACGAGTCGCCTGTGTAGTTTTTTTTTTTTCACAGACACTCGGAAAGCACTGAGTATACAGTGCTATACACACGTCGGTGTAGGGCAAAATTAAATCAATTGTTTATATCCCGATGCAAGAATTTCACCAACCTATATATATCGCGGAACCCGCTGCTCTAATGGGATTCTAGCCGGCCAATTGTCATCGGGCAAGCTCGGTGGTCGAGAGGTTAAAACGTCTGCACTAGTAAGCAGGAGGTCGTGGGTTCGAATCCCGCACGAGTCGCCTGTGTAGTTTTTTTCACACACTCGGAAAGCACTGAGTATACAGTGCTATACACACGTTGGTGTAGGGCAAAATTAAATCAATTGTTTATCTCCCGACGCAAGAATTTCACCAACCTATTTATGGTAAGGTTATAAGATTGGCAATTCAAAATTAACAAAATAGTAGAGATTGATGAATTCTTGCATCTGGCGATGCAATAATTAATTTGATTTTTGCCCTTACACTGACGTATGTATGAAGCACCGAGTGTCTGTGAAAAAAATGGGAATCGGGCGGGATTTGAACCCACAACCTGCTACAGTATAACTGATTGTATTTACAATGTATCTTCCCTTTACATTTTGTTTTCTTAGGTATTGTTATTTTTAAGAAAAAGTGAAATAACAAGTTCAAATTTAGGATTTCCACATAAAATCTGAATGCATTTTTACTATTTTCTCTTGACAACACAACATTAAATCTAAAACCTTTTAATTTATTTTATTTATCTTGATTCTAAGAAAATAAGCATAGTCAAGAGAAGCATTTACCCATGTTGTACTTTCCCTTTTACATTGCATAAACACATTGGCTGATCTAGAGGGTGGCAAAGGGGGGGTGTGCCCCCTTTTTTATCACCGTGTATGTAAATTTACCATTGTGTCTTTGTGTGCACCCCTCTTTTATGTGAGTGTGCCTCCATTTTGCTGTGCCCCCCCCTTTTTTCGAGACCCGGGATCTGCCCCCAGCATCAACAGTCAGTAGAAATTTTATAAAAAGATTACATCCAAAACACATTGTTACAAATTTGATTTCATCATCCTGTTACCTTTGTTTTTTGTTTAGGTGCCTCGTCTTCTGCCGTTAACCAGAATGCCGATGTTAGAAGGGCAAACCAAATCAGCACTTTAGAATATCTCGGCATTGATCCAGTGGTTGTACCTACTGGACTCAGCAATACAGGCTTGGTAAGTGTTTATTCTTTGGATTCATATCAGTCGGATGTGACAGTTACTGAGGTCAGAGTCATACATCTCAATTATTTCAAGATTTGTCATTTGACTATATAAGGGAGGGTCTCTTAACTCAGAACGTTGGAACGTTCCACTTGGAACACTGCCTGTTCTCATACCACCTGTTCTCGTAGTATCGTCACAATCAACAAGGCACGGAATCAGAGTGATAGTTTTAGATTAACTCAGTGACTGAAAATAATACCCCACATGGTCATATTTACAAGGTCATATTGCTGTTGCTGCTGCATAAATGAGCCAGTAATTTTCAGGTATTCACTCGCATAAATGTTCACTTTTGTCATTCGGAACAAGAGCTTTTGGACTTGAGTGAGGCTTCCGCTGTCATCTGGTATTTCCACTTGCAATCATTCATATTTTTCTTTATGCAGGTGCCCAGGGCATACAACATGCCGGCTATCCCAGCCTCTCTCAAGGATCACCTGTCCTGTCTGAGTTTGTCTCAACTACAGGAGATTCTGGACAGTGAGGAGGCAGAGCTCAAAGTGTTTACCGAGTTTCCTCAGGTCAAGAGATTACTATCAGATAGACAGGAGCTTTATGATACCTGTGAGCATTTAGCACGTGAGTAGCGCTATCTGGACGATTGGTTAATGATATATATACCATTTCATACACAATTTTCCCCCCGAATTGCACCAAACTTTCACAGAAGCATCCACAGCTAAATACAGCATAATTTGTAATAATCAGTTTAAAGATGAATTGCCCATGTTTTTCTCTATTTTAACAGCAATTTCCAGAAATGTTCTTTTTCAAAAACAATATTATTTTACCTGAGGAAGGTAAAACAATCGCTTAATTTTTCTCAACATGGTAGATATGTTTGCGTAAATATGTACCAAAATGAATTTATGGTGGGTCCCGTCATAAATTCATATTGGCACTTTTTACTGTAATAACTAGTTTCTGAAAATAATTTTGTGAAACATCTTATTTCAAAGTATTTAAAGTAGTTGTTGACCTTTCTAAAAGGAAATTATCAAATGTCTGGCAATTGCTGTTAGACAGATACATAAGTCCATTACAGTATAATGCAATGAACACGTACTACAGTGTCCATACTTTGTAAAACTAAACTCATAGCAACAAGAACTGATAATTTTGCATTGCAAAAGCCAGCAAACCTGTGTCTAGTACCCTATGACAAGCTATTCTATAATGTGTATATTCAGAGACCAATCTGAGCTACCAGCCTGAGATTGAGAAACTGAAAGCCTGTCTTACCGAGAAGCTTCAAGAGAGGAACGACCTGAGGAATAGATTTGATATGAGCTGTCTCAACCAGCAAAGCACCAATGAGGTAATAAATAGAGATTTTGTTAATGTCCCGTTTCACTTGTGATAAAATGCCATTATGTGTATTCATACTTTAGGATCAGAAATCGTGTCTAGCAATAATCAGTGGAATTTCAGCATAACAGACCAATTTTGGATTGCCCCTAAGCACCACCCACCCTTATCAATAATGAGAACATTGTGTACCAAATTTACATGTACCAAAAAGAAATTAAAAAAAAAGAATAATTAATTAATTTGATAATCTGATAACATTAACCCCAGGGAAGATACATTGGTAGTTAAACAGATTATCAAATTGAAAAATTAATATCTAAAAACATATTTGGTGTAAAATAGTGTACACGTATTAATCATCTCGAGAAATTATCTCATTGGAAGTGCTTATGTTCATCTTGTGTGTGTATCTTGTGTGTGTTTCAAGAATTGTTATGTCGTAAAACATAAAAACATTTAAAAAAATTGTTATTAAGTTGTTTTTTCTCAAAAACTTAAGCACCTATTGTGTTGAAACTTTCACAGATAAGTTTTATGATATATTCCTTGAGAACTAGAGGGTTGAAAAGAACGTATGTTATCAAATACCAATGTTGTACCTCCCCTTAAAGTCATGCTTAATGACCAATCATAATGAACTCAATGTCAATGTTAAGCAAATGTGAAGTTACCAATGTTAATTTTGTCTTCTCTTCTTCTGTCAGCAATTTGATCCCAGACATATCCTGGATATTTTGAAGGTCGCTGCGGCTGACGTAGAGCACGAATCCGAGTCCAAGGCTGATGCATTCCTGGAGGGCCGACTGTCGGTTGAGGAATTCTTACGAGAATACAGCGACTTAAGAAAGGTATCACTTGTTATCCTGATTATCAACAATCATCTTTTTGAATTAAAGGAGCGGATTTTGTGGTGCCACCATGTGAAAGTAGTCTCTCTTGAGATACATGTATGTGTGGTTCTGAAAAGAAACTTTGGTTTAAAGGGAAGGTACAGCATTGGTATTTCTGAAGACGATCAGAGCATACTGATCGAAACGTCGAGTTGTAACCTCCAGTTCTTTTCAGAACTAATTACTACTCAATTGAGAGTTCACATGGTGTCACCGCAATTAGTCTCACTTAGCATTGGTATTTGGTAACTAATACAACGTTCATTTTAGTTCTCTAGTTTCCAATAATTATATCATGAATCTAACATGTGAAAGTTTCACCAAAATTTGTGCTCATGTTTGGGAGATGATGACGAATTTTTTTTCATGTTTTTTAAGACGTCTGCAGCAGGAGGTCATGGGTTTAAACCCCGCCCGAGTTGCCTGTGTTTTTTTTTTACAGACACTCGGAAAGCACTGAGTATGCAGTGCTTCATACATACCTTGGTGTAAGGGCAAAATCAAATCAAACGTTTTTTATGTTTTACTGTAAATTTGACAGAACAATTCCTGTTTTCTCTAATAGTAATGTGCTTCAGACAAAATACTTTCTCAGCATGATTGATACATGAACCAACTTAAACCAAGAACGTTTTTAGATAGTAATTTGTTTATTTGATAAATTGGTAATTACCAATGTTGTACATTCCATTTGTTTTGATCGATGTGCTCTGATCATCTTCAAATTTTATTTGCCCCTCTTGGATTATGGCTGTTCTTGCAAATTTCTTCCACTTTATATTTTTTGTCTGCATTAATTGAAGAAAAAAAAAAAAAATTCCTGCATTGGAAAATCTCAAAAGTTAAATGGAATTTTAGGCATAATGTTATTTACAAGGAAACATGATACATTTGATTGACGGTAACCTGTTTATTCTTCATTATTGTTTAAAGAGGACTTATTTAAGAGTCATGACAAGTGATTTAAAGTGATTTTATTGTTTTACTTTTTTCTAAATTGTTATTGACAGAGTATGCACCTGAGACGAGCTAAGGAGGAGAAACTGGACTACATGTTACGACATGGAGTCATATTAAAGTGATCTTGAAGTAGCGTTAATTATCATTTAACCCGTGGAAATCGTGCAGGAGGCTCAAATATCCGCTCCAAATTGTACATACGATTTGTTGTTTTTATTTATGGAAAACGCGTTCAGTACATAGCTGCTCTAATGAACACTAATGAACAAAGTTTAGATCAAAGTTTTTGTATCCTGTTCGTAAGTTGATACGTAATACGCACGCATTGGTAGTACGTGCATTCTTTTCTTTACTTCCGGTTCCAAAGCTGGCATACCGTTGTGTGTAATTAAACCTAAATTCCATGATTTTAACATTCAAAAGCAATTCTTGAGATAAATTGACTTTCTTAATAAGCTTTTGAGTCTTTACAACATATATGTTAAATGCAAGTCCCAAGCTTTCTAATTTATTGTGTAAATCATTAATGAAAAGGGTGGTCAGTGCATTTCCAATGGGATTTTGATGATTGTTGGAGCTAGCACGTGCAAAGTGGGCGTGGTTTATTTTGGAACTATGTCACAGGAAAACGATAATCATTGCATCTGTAAATCACAATAATGAACGACAACTATGAGTGAATATTTTGTGTGGACCCAATGATGTTCGTTATAGCAGCATTGCACTTTATATGTTATTTTCCGTGGAGGCCATGATTTGAAAAATATGCATAAATGTACAGTTTTGGAGGAGCCCATTCTCAATACACCTATTCAGCCAGTCAATCAAACAGCACAGATTAACCAATAGGGTTAGAGCCTTTCCATAAGAATTGTTACTATGTCGGTCAAATGCTTGGCTTTTTATGCAGGTGGTGTGACCGAGCTTTCAGCATTGCTGAGGGTGGGCAGGGACTTTTGCCATAACTGGACAGGTGTATTGTGAAACTGTGCATGTACTTAAGGTTTAGGTTGGTTTTTATGTCTTGATATTGTTGTCTTGTCATTAGTAATAATGGCTTTTCGGGATTCTAGTGTGTTTTTCTCTATTTAGGCAAATGATGTGCAATTGGTTTGAAGTGACTGAAAGATTGTGATGAAAAACAATTATGTTGACATTTGTTTTGACAGGATGTCTTGGAAACGGTGTGAATTTTTTATACATAATGCCCCTAAAGGATTAATATATGAGAATAATTTGAAGAGATAAGCTTTTGATATCAGTTATTTCAGCATTTTGCCTTTACTCATTATCAAAATCTGATACTGTGGGACGTGGATAGGATTGTCCTTAATATATTATGTTCCAAAGTTTGATATACATGTATATATTATTTTATAGTTTCTTCTGAAGGTTATTAAATATGCATTTTCCCATAGACTACTTGGCAAATATACACATGTGTTGCATACACATGTGTTGCATATACACATGTGTTGCTTACCGGATTCAAGTTCTGGTGTTAGCAACATAATGTGAGTTCGAATCACGGCCGTGACACTTGTGTCCTTGAGCAAGACACTTAATCATAATTGCTTCTCTCCACCCAGGGGTTAAATGGGTACCTGTGAAGGCAGAGTTGGTTTGCTCTATATGCGCTAGAAATGGCAGCAATTGAGCTGTATACTCCCCAGGGAGCTGAGATGGTTTCAGGAATGATTTATGAGCCTTATGAGCCTTATGAGCAGGGATAATAATATAATGCGCCTTGAGCACCACTTAGTTGGTGGATACGTGCGCTATATAAATCCACACATTATTATTATTATTATTATTACTGTGTAATTTATAATTGTACAATCTGAAGAGTAGAAGTGCAGTATGGATAACTGTTGTTCAGTGTGGTTGTAGCATTGCTGGACAATATCCAGGGATGTAGGGTCGGTATTTGGATCATTAGCTACACCAGAGTCCACCAGCAAATCAATGTGCGCATGCACACTGTGGTGTTTGCGAAGAAGTTTATGGTCACCCAATGTTTTTTTAATAATTGATTAGCTTTGTGCAAAGGACTAGTTTCTTTGAACTATTTCTTTGAAAAAGCTTTATAACCTTTGAATTCTAAAAGATTATTAAAGAATTTTTTGTTCATGCTATGGCCATCTCTGTTTGATTGTCCTTGGTTATAGTGCTGAGGCCATTTTATCATATATCTATTTATGCAAATAATCTAAGGTAATGGATGAACTAAAGAAGCTCACTGTTTCATTACCCAGATGATTTTCTGTATAAAAGAGAATAAACTTATCATGCAGATTAATAAATTAATGTACTTGGAGCATGTGTTTCTGACAGCTTGTTTTCAAGGCCAATATTGGAAACATTTCGCAAGGGGTAAGCATTGCATTTTTGCAGAAAATATTTTGTTTACAATTCTGTTCTACATTGACCTAAAAATACATGAACATAATTTGAGTTATTTTGAAGTGAATTAAAATAACTTATAGGCCAAAACTTACAGATATAAAGTAAGCCTTGCATTTTTGTCAAATTTTCGCAAAAGTATTCTCCGTCCCCACTCATTTGAGCCTTGCCAATAGACTAAGGGCATCATCATCATTTGTGCCATTTTGAACTGAATGTTAAAAAAAGTTTCACGAAGGTTTGACTTCACCTAAAATGTATGATTTTACGACGTCAAATATCGCGAGATCAGGGATGTGCGCGCGTGATTTCACCCCCATGCCCTGCTCTGCCCAAATAGGCCCCGCATTGGTTTGTACCCCCATGCCCAGCGCTCCCTAGATAGGCCCCACATTGGTTTGTACACAAAGTTGAAATCCTGCGATGAAAATAATCGCTAAAAAGGCGATATCAAAGTAACTAATTTGTTAATCCGTAATATTTTACGTTCAGAAAAGGGTAGTTTCAGGAAGGTTTGACTTAACCTAAAAATGTAGGATTTTACGTTTTTAAAATTTGAGTCATCCATAAATAACCATTTTTACGACGTCAAATATCGCGAGATCAGTGATGTGCACGCGTGATTTCACCCCCAATGCCCAGTGCTGCCCAGATAGGCCCCGCATTGGTTTGTACACAAAGTTGAAATCCCGCTAAAAATGCGATATCAAAGTAACTAATTTGTTAATACGTAATATTTTACGTTCAGAAAAGGGTAGTTTCAGGAAGGTTTGACTTCATCATAAATAACCATGTTTACGACGTCAAATATCAGGGATGTGCGCGCGTGATTTCACCCCCAATGCCCAGCGCTGCCTAGATAGGCCCGCATCAGGTTTGTACACAAAGTTGAAATCCCACGATGAAAATAATCGCTAAAAATGCGATATCAAAGTAACTAATTTGTTAATCCGTAATATTTTACGTTCAGAAAAGGGTAGTTTCATTCAGCAAGGTGCCTGTAAAATGCCTGTGATAAAGCATTAAGTGATAAAGCATTGTGTAATGGTTTTTAGGAACTTTTTACTATACATGGTTCATATGGTCACATCGCTACAATAAGGTCGTAACTTAATACTTTTTAGGGATGGTTTTGAGCTGTTGCAGGTTTAACAATGTTTAACAAATTAGGATGAATTATTTTGAATCTGTTTAAAAGATTTTACTTGAAAATAATGTAGTGCTTTACGGTGTTACTCTGTAGCAGACTAACGTTGCATATTATTGTAGACAGGCGCTCCATACCTTGTGAACTGTCAAGCGCCTGCATGATGGGATAGGTCTAAGGTCAAAGGTGATTCGGATTGTCATGTCTTCCGATCAGCCTGACATGTGATTGTGTGTTACATTAAATTGTTGTTAATTAATCGTTAAACATCTGGTCGATCACCACTTTGTTCCAGTCTTCGTGGTTCCTGAATTCTTAGTAACGCTTAGCCCGTTACATTCTGGCGTAGTCGGCAGGATTTTCGCGATAAGGACAGTGGTTTGATCTCAGTGTTGCAACGTGTTGTGATTGAATTTTCGTGCGATTTTACGTGACTGTATTGTGCTGTCAACTCGTCCCAGTATTGAGACTGTGTTAAGCCGTTGTGCCGAAATTCACCTAAGTGAACTGTAAACTGTAAGTGAACTGTAAATACCGAACTTTTGAGCGATAATTATCCTTCATCATGGATAGATCTACGTATTTAAACCGCTTTACAGCTGATCACATAACCAGACTTTGTGAACTAAATCACATTGACATCAACTTTGTTAAGACAAAACAGGAAAGAGTTGCTTGCCTTTGCGACCTTTCATACCTCACGGAGGAGGAACCACCAGTTCAGAAGAGTGTCGAAACTCTTGATTTCTTGAAAATTATCCAAGAACTTGAAATAAGCCGTCGTCAAGACACAGAAAAGCTGTGCCACACCCTTGCAGATGCAGTTAGTGAGTCTGTCAAAACCCCGCCAATCGTCAACGTGGGACCCAAGCTCCCTGATTTCCATAAACTAGGAGCTGATGACGACATTGCGTGTTATTTAAGCACATTTGAACGCCTAGCCACAGCCGCCAACAAACCCAAGCTTGAGTGGCCAAGATTGTTAGAACCTTACTTAACAGGGAAGGCCCAGAAAGCCTTTCACTCGCTCAGTGACGTAGACAAGTCTGAGTATAATAAGATCGTGGAGGTAATCCATCGCCGCTACTTTCTTACACCAGAGGCGTACCGACTCAAGTACAGCTCAGACTCCAAGAAGTCTGATGAGACATTTGAAGAGTTTGCGCAACGTTTAGAGCATAACTTCTTCAAATGGGTCCAGCTTCCCGCAGGCAAGCTGCAGGATAACGAGACGCGACGAGCTTTCAACCTGGTCTTAATCGATCAGTTTTTGTCCGTTCTCGGTGACGAACACCTTCGTCTAAAGCTACGCGAGAAAAAGTTCGCATCGCTGCAGAGTGTCGCTGAAGCCGCGGATGAGTTCATCCTCCAGCGTCGCTCAAATTCGCAGTCAACCCCCTCGAAACAGACCGCCAAACCCGAGTATCGCCCACCGCCGACAACCGCTAGTCGTTCCGACATGGGACCGACTCAGACTTTTGTCAAGAAACCCGACCAACCCCGTCGAAATGCGTATAACGTCGTGTGTTATCGTTGCAAGCAGCTTGGGCACAAAGAGTCAGATTGCCGAATGCCGCCTTTGTCGTCAAAGCCTGAGGCTAACCAACAAACGGCCAAAGCCCCAGCTCCGATGAATAAATCGAGTGCACCGACAGTTAATCGCGTGAACTTTATTCAGCCAATTATACCCCCCAAGGCTGAAGAAATCTGTGACACTACCCCAGTCATGGATAAAGGTCCCTTAATTGAGATCACCCTCAATGACCAACTGAAAGTCAAAGCTTTAGTTGATACCGGATCGACGCTGTCATTGTTGTCTAATGTACTGTGTGACCAGCTCTCCGCACCATTGCCTGAGATACCGCTCACAGAAACACTCACCATGTTTGACGGCACATCTGTCTCCACGCTGGGTACAATGTCGTTGTCGGTTGAAGTCGGTGGACAGAAAACGAACGTTGAGTTTCACCGTGTTCACCAATTGCCGACTCCTGTCCTTTTGGGCATTGACTTTATCCAGAAGACAAACCTCGTTCTCGACTTCGGTCGTAACTGTTACTGGACAGAAAATGAGTTGGGGCCTAGAATCCAGTTCCCTATCCTTGGAGTCGCCTCACCAACGTTCTCCGCCGCTGAGAAAAAACCTGCTCAAGACCAAGAGTGCACACCGCACCCCACTTTGTGTGCACCCACAGAAGACACATGTGGGCATTTGTCAGATTTGCTCGCCGACTTCCCTGGCGTTCTATCAGAGGAACCAGGCCATACTGAGATCGCACAGCATCATATCGAAGTGGGTGATGCCACCCCTGTGCGACGGCGCCCTTACAGGTTGTCTGGTGATCGCAAAGAAGCGCTGAATCAAGAGCGGAAGCTTATGGCCTCGGGCAAGATTGAACCTCGTCATCCCCTTGGCGGCACCTGTTGTCATGGTCCCAAAGAAGTCAGGTGAATACAGGATGTGTATTGACTATCGGGCCTAAGCGGTCACCAAGTTGGATGCATTTATGCCAACCATTGACGCCATCCTTGAGTCGCTGCACGGTTCCACGGTTTTTACCTCTCTCGATCTCCGCTCCGGATATTGGCAGATGGCCGTTGCACCTCAAGACCGCGAAAAAACGGCTTTTATCTGCGATGAAGGGCTGTACCAGTTTTGTGTCCTTCCTTTCGGTGTAGTGAATGGACCGGCAAGCTTTCAACGCTTAATGTCATCAGTCCTTGGCGAGTTACTTGATCGCACTTGCCTAGTATATCTCGACGATATTGTTATCTATTCAGCTGACTTGGACCAACACCTCATGGACTTACGAAGTCTTCCAGAAACTACGCGAGGCGGATTGACCATCAACCGGGAAAGTGCAGTTTCATTCACCAAGAGATGCGCTACCTTGGGCACATTATTGGACAGAATGGAGTTCAGCCAGATCCGGATAAAGTGTCATCCATCTTGGCCTACCCGCACCTACAACGGTCAAACAGCTCGAACGATTTCTGGGCATGGCAGCATGGTTCCATAAGTTCATACCGAATTATGCCAGTGTCGCAGAACCGCTCCATCAACTTCGCCGCAAGAAGGTAAATTGGCAGTGGTCCGGCGCCTGCCAGACGTCATTCGACGCCTTGAAACGAATTCTGACTTCACAGCCAATTCTCGCTTATCCGACTTCGTCCGAACCTTTCGTCGTTCACACTGACGCCAGCGACGTAGGACTCGGCGCCGTTCTACTTCAGACATATGGTCCTGTTAAACGCGGCCATCGCATACGCAAGTCGAACCCTGAACGCGGCCGAGAAACTACAGTGCCACGGAAAAGGAATGCCTGGCCGTGGTCTGGGCGTTAGAAAAATGGCGACCTCATCTAGAAGGACCGAGATTTAAAGTCGTCACTGATCATCAGGCCCTCTGTTGGTTATTTCGTAAGACGAAGCTGACTGGACGACTTGCTCGCTGGGTACTCAGACTCCAAGATTACGTGTTTGACGTTGTCTATCGGCCTGGTTCAGAGCATTATGTTCCAGATGCTCTCTCCCGAATCGGCGAGACTGTCAAAATAGTCGGTGTTGTAGGGAGGAAATCGCCTAAACACGCTTTTCCCGTCTCCTTCGCCTCCACCTCGAACAATAGACACTCCGTCTTCACTTACTGCGTCCTCGACCCGAACCAAGATCACGCAAATCCAGATACAGACGCGGATTCAGCCTGTCGCGCTTCGATCTGTATTCATCCTCGCGATGACGTCATTAACTGGATTCAATGCGACGACTGCTCAGAGTGGTACCACCAAAAGTGCGTGTACATAAAAAAGAAAAAAGCTGAGCAGTTACTGAGATATTCATGCCCCCGCTGTCGCCAAAAGCAGAGACAGACGCAAAAAAATCTTCTCTGGGGACAAGTAAACGCAATACCAAACGTGACCGCAAATACCAACTTCACAGAACAAGATCTCATGACGCATAAACGCGAGATCCAGAGTGTGCTGTTTATCTGCAGTATATCAACGACGCAGAATTGCCCTCTGACCCCGTCTATCGACTACTGTTAAGAAAGCGATCAGTAGAGTACCGCCTACGAGATGGTGTATTGTTGCACTACTCAAACTCGCGATGGTGTGTCGTAGTCCCGAAATCACTCCAACGCGATGTCCTCGTCGAATGCCATGCGAAACCCTCAGCTGGACACCTTGGTGACGAAAACCCTACAGCGCCTTAAGAGTCTCAACCTCTGGTGGAAAGGCATGTCCACTAGTGTTCGTAGCTTCATCTGTGGCTGCAAAAGATGCCAAGAGACCAAGCCTCTCTTCGCAAGCCAGCAGGGATGATGTTATCAACCGAGTCTAGCGGCCCCTGGGAAGTTATGGGAGTAGATCTCATGGGTCCTTTGCCAAAGAGCTACACGCTGGCCACGAATATCTGCTAGTGGCAGTTGATCACTTTAGTAAGTGGACAGAAATCATACCAGTGAAAAGGCCACCGGCAAGAATATCGCTTGCATTCTCGTTCGACAATTGTTCAGTCGCTATGGCTCCTCGTTGCCTTCTCTCCGACAATGGCCCACAATTTATCAGTCGTGCACTTGCCTCAGTCTGCTCTGAATGGGAGTTCACCAAGTTTTTACGACTCCTTACCATCCTCAGACTAACTGGGTGGAAAGGGTCAACAGGAACATCAAAGCAATGCTTCAGCGTTCACGACTGACGACCACCGCACTTGGGATGTACACGTGGCGGAATTCGCCGGCGCTAAATTCAGCCGAGCACGAGTCCACAGGAGTTCCGCCATGTCGTATCATGCTTAGTCGAGACATGAGATCCCCTTGTCCAATAAATGGAACACTTGCGATCTAACCCCTGATCCGCGACTCCAGATGAACTGAACAAACAGGTGACTGCGGCGTATGAAAACAGCCAAACAAAACGCAAGCAGCACTATGACAAGAAGCGTCGTCAACCTGGGATTGACATCGGTGACTACGTCATGGTCAAAACCCACCCCTCTCCAACGCACACAAAACTACTGTGCGAAATTAGCTCCGCGTTGGTCAGGCCCGTGCGAGGTCAAAGATCGCCCCACGCCTGTGAACTTGAAACTCGCGAAAGTTGCCATGCCAACCAAGAAAATAATAACTCACGTCGATCAAGTCAAACTTTGCAAATGACTTTAAGAACTGCCGTGTTTCTTAAGAAACCTCGACCTGTG